>JAQFVV010000119.1:1292304-1681533 GCA_028023455.1 Epiperipatus broadwayi | reverse complement strand
TTCATCTGACCTTTTAGTTATTTAAGTGCCCCACGGACTAATTTGCTTTACATTTAATTAATAAAACGATCATTTACTAAGATTAAACATGATTCTTAAAATAGAAATTTCCATTTTCTTTTATATAACTTTTTACTAATCTTTACTTTTTTTTTAATTTCTTTTAAATACTTTTTTTTTTCAAGTTTTCCATCTGTGCAATATATATATGTTAAACATAATTCTTAATTTGTTTTAGTTTTTAATAAATCAATTTTATTTAATATTTATTTCCCCCTTTTAATTTTTAAATAATGTAACGGATGATATAAATATTGTATTTAGATTTTTTTCCTATTAATAAGTTAATCCCCCCAAAAACTAAATATTGTAATTAATTTTTCCACAATGATTTTTTTTTTTTTTTTTCAAAAATAAAATGTAAATATCAAATATGATATTCTCTTGCAGGTATTTTTTGTAAACATTTTTGGGTGGAGCCCAAAATTAGATGTATCAAAGGGGGGGGGGTTGCCATATTGGTTTACTGGAAAATTCACAATACCCAAAAACATTTGATAACTCCATGATTCTACCTCAAAAAGACTTACAGAAAAATTAGAAATAAAATCATTTTAGTTAATGCACATTTTTCAATCTACAGCCTGTAAAAAGGACTGATTATGGAGCAGTAAGGGCTCCGAAAGTGCTAAGTCCATAAAATAGAAACTTACTAATAATAAACTTATAGTTTCACCTCAGCTATTAATTTTAGCTTATCAGTAAAATATTTTTATGTACTGATTGTTCTTTTGCCAATATTGTTTACACATGCAATGAATGACAGGCACTTTTGTCTTGGGGGAAATAACTTTCTATTATGAGAATTAAATAAAAATTTATCAAAAGCAAATTATATTTTAGATAATGTACACCTTCGATTTATTTTTAGTGCACATTATTGCTGTATATGATAACATTTATTTTTAATTATCTGCCGAATGAAATTGAATTTTTTTGTGTGTGGAAATTCGTTTATATTTCCAATGAAAGCCTTGTGTTAGCATATGTATTATAAACTTTATGAGGATAGTGAATAAATTGTATTTTCAATTTATTACTATATATTGTAAGAGATGGCTTACAACCAACCTTCACACCTGTCCAATTTCTTTCACATTATTTGAATTCAGACCAAGTGGTAGGCAAATAATTTATCCTACATACCTACTTATACACATGTAGTATGTACATGTATAAACCTACATATAAACTAATATGTTTGTCTATTTGAGAAATTAATTCATATTCTTTTCTTCATTTAATATCATTAACTAAAATAATTACTTTACTTATAGAACAGACATAATCAAAATTTATGAGGTCAAAATTGTTGCTAAATGATCAAATTTGGAATAATGAAGATTAAATAATGTTTTATAATTATTTTTTTATTAAGTTGTAACAATAGGTTTTAGCTAGCACGAGACAAAGTAGCGTTCTTCACTTGAAAACTAACCATTGAACCGACAGCACATAAGTAAAGGTTTTCTTTTTTTTAAAAAAAAGGAAAAAAAACTTCACATCTAAAAACAGTAAAGTTTTAATATCTGTATTTTCAAGTTAATATAAAATTTTTATTTTGGATAGTAGGAAAATGGAAATTTATAATTACCAGGAATGAACTAATGACAATTTATTCTGCAAGCTGTAATTTATTATTATAGAAATCATAAAAAAAGAAACGTGAAAATATTAGAAATTGTTTCTTCAAGCCATTTTCAGATATCTATTGGAGCTACCATATAATTAATAATGATTGATAAAATGGTCATTACAATGTGTGTGGAAGACCAGCACTGTAGGATATTCCAAAGCTAACTTTGATGTCATTTTAAATCAAAATGTCTAAAACGCAATATCAATCTTCAATGGATTTATATATGTTCAGAAGAGATAATTGGTATGTGTTTGTTTTAACCAAGTAGCTTGAAATATATGAATATTAACAGTGGGTGAACATGAGCGTAATACATGGAGATTGACATTTTATAAACTCTTAACTGAAAAGATGCTTACTTTTCTCAAGATAAATATATTTTGTTTTGATTCACATGATTATTATTTTATTTTTTTTGCTTTTGTCATTTCTATTTGAAAGTTTATGTATTGTAATTTTTTTTTATTGCGTATTCAAGATTCATTTTTCAAATTTGATCACCTGCAATATAAAAGTGGAAATAGTGGATGGATAAATATTATAAGTTGAGGTATTTTTAAAAAAAGAATCACAATTAATATGTATTATTTTTAATAAAAGTAAATTTACAGATTCCTCTGGAAATTCAATATCGATTTTCAAGTAAGGTTTTTATATATTTAACATTGAGGACAAACAAAACTATTTTGTTTACTACTAAGTTTTGATAATATTTACTTGTAATTTTGTTTTATTTCTGAGTGCACAATTAACCTACTTGAATAAATGTTTTCTGTTTCGTATCTATCATAAATTGACTAGGACTTACACACACATATAGATGGGAGTGAGGCTATATATATATTTTTCATAAAAAAAATAGTTATAAATATATTCACCCTAGCCTAAAAATATTCTAACAATTACATTAATGGGGTAGTTTTAGAATTAGTGAACTCTCATTTTGCTTTACTTTTTTTTTTGTTTTATGTATATATTTAATGAATTATATAATATAATTTTGTATATAATATACTTCAAATTATTTTGTTTCTGTTGTGTGAAGCGATCAAAATGATAGAAAATCATTCTTGAAAACCAAATATGTATTTATTTTATTATTATTTGTTTGTAAATATTTATTATATATGTTGTTAATAAACGTATTAAGTTGTTTAAACCAGTCTGATCTCTGTTTGATCATCACTGTGCATTTATACCACTAGATGTTTGATCATCATCATTGTGCATTTATACCACTAGAGGTTTGGTGATCATTATATATTGCTCTTTTAAATAATTGATCATCATCAGTATTCTATATCTATGCTTATATATTGTACCAGTCAGAATTGTATGTTCGTCTAACAAGAACTAGCATCTAAGCAAAAGTACCTAGAGTTCAATCATATGCGAGATACACAGGTCAGGAATATGCATGAACTCCGCCCTATTGCCCATTTCCCACTTCTATAACATTACGAACAACACTTCTGATGATAGCAAATGAAATTTCTAACAATTCCCGTCCCAGAGCGTCAGCAGAGATACAAGAGATCTAAGGATTAACTAAAGGTTGACGTAATATAATAACAGATGTGCATGCATGAATGAATAAAATATCCAAAGAATAAATTATTAAAGATGAATTTATTTATAACAGTATCAATAATGTAGTTAAATTTGTATATAAGCAAATGGATATAAAGGATTAAATACGTTATGAATTTGTTTACACATAATGAATACTCTATCTGGGTTTCACATACTATTTACTTGTGCATTCCATACTGGCCTTAGCAACATGACTTAAGGATTGATGGATATGCAAATACCAAATATACATATTAATGAAAACAGTAATTAATCAAAACGATACTGCTTAATATGCTAATTTAAGATATAAGATTTGCGGGGCTTCTATTACTCACGCTATGATATTTTAATAAATAATCTAACGGATTTCAATAATTACACGTGGGGCTTCTATCATGAATGCTATGATAATGTAAACAAATAATTAACGAATTTTAATAATTATACATGGATTTTATAACAATTATATTAACTACAGATTAATTATCTTGGAAAGTATAAAATGTATTCAACATTTACGATTTACATTTGAATAGGAAAGAGCATAGTCATCTCTACATTCAGTCACATGATCTGAGTTTTATAGGCTTTAGGAGAAGTTTATTCTCAACGTATTTAAGGCGTTTTAACGAGAGGGCGGATAGCGCTAATAAGCTATAACACATGATAGGGCTAGCTAAATTTATATGATAACATGGAGGCTTGGGATGGCTTAAGAAATCATAGCATTACGACTTACAGACGAATAAAATATAGGAGGAAGTATCAATGATAGCGTGCGGACCGAATGATAACGCAAGGAAAGACGAGAAGCTTCAACTTGATAACGAAAATATGTGAGCTCATCTGCGCTTGTGACAGATGGCATCCGAAGATATGGTTGGTAAGATACTATGGTTTCGTGAATTCCGAATGTTAACCCATAATAGAGCCCACTGCAACCAAACAACCTTTGGAGTCGGGGCCTCCACACTCCGCCGAGAAATTTGCTTTAATTATTCTGATAATGAATGAAAGTATGACAAAGCAACATTTTGATTTATGAACGTTATCATCGAGACGCGTCGCGAAGGCTTTCAGGTCTGTATTAACACTGATTTAGTATGGCCTTAGAGATTAAGTAAGCCTAGTGTAATGAAATGATAAGATATAAATAATCCCAAAAGGGGCACACAATTTGCCTAAAAGATTATTTAGAATATCAATAATAAAAATTAAAATTAGGATTCCCTTCGTTAAACGCATTCAATACATTTGAGAAATTATTTAACTAAATTATCGTTAGATGGCAGGCTAATTATATACTGAATCACCAGCTAAAGGTAAGGACATGAACTTTAATTTATTCAATACTATATTTACTTAATACTAAATCAATAGTGTGAAATAATAGTTAATAATATATTTGAAATGATAACGGATAGCATGATATAAAGTAATAAAAACAATTGAGGAATATTATTCAACCGGGCGAATTTCTATAATTTAGTAAGAAAGCTTACATTTAAAATTCCATAATGGTGGTATAGTAAATAGGATAAGGTTGATTCGCCAGACTGACTTATTAGCATATTAAAATGGATATGATTAACATAATATCAAATTAAAATTTGCCACATTTAAAAATAATAAGACAGTAAGAGTGAAAACCCAGCAATCGAGTTTAGAAAATCAAGATTTATATATTAAAGCAAAAAGAAAAGTCATTGTTTAAGCAGTGAATAATCGGCTTGGCATTACCGATTGGGAAAATAAGCAATTACATTTTAATGAAAATAAAGACTACAAGATGGAAATATTACAAAGATATACTTTAGGCGAAATAACTTTACATAGAGATTGACTTTTACAGCTTATGAATAATAAAAAAATTATTTAGATTAAAGTTTTTTAAGAGTTCATATTGCGGCGGGGAATTACCTTTCTGTTGGGCGAGTTGATGGCCGTGTACACATGTGTTGATTTCATTTTGGAGAAATATAATTAATTTGGCATGATTTTAGGAAAATAGTGGTTAACATCCTTTCCTAGTGTATTTTACAGTTCATTTTGGCAGCATTCATGAGGCGATGGCTTACGAGTACATTAGCATGGATTCGATCTTGGAGAGGTCGGGGAAGCAAATTCTTTCTACTCACAATTCATGTTGAAATTTTGAGTGGCGTGGATTCATTCCACAACAACTTTTAGAAATCGAATGCAGAGTCTTTTAGCTAGAAAATGCGGCGGTATTTATAGTCATTTTGACTGCCACTGGTAATCCCCGGATGTCCGCTAACGGTCAACAGTGATGCCTCTAATTTAAAATATGAACGAGATAAAATTCGAGAGAGCCAGTTTTTAGTATATTTCGGGCTGAAAATAGACCCGCAGGATAAATTTTAAATTACGTGAATTGTCAATATAAACTTATGTCAAACAAAAAAAATCTTTTCTGAATTTAAAATAAGGCACGTCTTTTGTTTGCTAATTTTGTTACTCTCTCGAACTTCCTCTCAAATAAAAATATATACGTAATCAACGCACATCTAATAACATTATAAGGTTTATCTGTTACACACATGCACTATTGTTTACCACGATAGAAATTTATATGTTTTAAAACTAAATTGATATGAAAAAAAATATAAACAATCATGTGCATCTGTATATCTGCACTCCCTAGTGATTTATTATTACACGGCTGAGTTCGAACTCCTGTTTGGAGGTTTCAAACATCACTAGACAGTGAAGCAAAATGTGTGCAACAGATTTGACTGCTTCAATATATGCATATTTGGGGTATAATTGAGTCCATCCCTGAAGAGAGCTGACTGCAAGAACTCCCTGAGTTTGAATTCCGTGGTGTAATGGGGCCTAAAAAAGGGAGATGTAATGAATATGCACTGGTCTAAGTTACATTGAAATATTGTTAGTAAATTATAAGTTAGTATATTGAAAGTAGATGTGATTTGGAACTGGGCATTTCATTGTGTCATCTTTAGCATCCTATTCGAAGGTCTAAGTCTGATAGTAGTGAGATGCACTCCCTTTGTTATATGCCATTCCTGATTCTGTAACATCTGATGCACCCAAATGTGCCGTCGAATCATAAATTTAGGATATGACTTGTAGGTTGGTTGACACATTTCATTCAACTACACCTGGGTCTCGTTTTATGCGTATTATTTTAATGCAATTTTGAAGTTATGCAATTCATGTTTCTTCTTAATATCTTTCATATTTCACTATATTTATTAGATATCAAGAAATTTAAATTATTAATAACTTATTTTAACTTGAAATCCTTTTTTCTTTTTTTCAAAAATATAACATTATATTAACGTGAATATGGTCTGAAACTGTATTTAGAAACTTAGCTTCTATATAAATAACCTATTTATACTAATGAGTAAATAATAATAATAATAATAATAATAATAGATTTATACTTACATATAAAAATATCTCCATAAATATTCAAAAAATTTAAACTTTTAAAATGTATTTTGTTATATATAACTAAAATAAATAATCTTAGATTTTTAAAATAAAAAAAGATTTTATAAACTGAAAATAATCTTTCTAATGATAATGTATAATCTTTTTATTTTGATTGCATCTCATTTTTTTAATATAGAAACAGAAAACCATTAACACAGCAGAAGACTGAAAGTGGCGCTAGTTGTACATCACATCACGAATAAAAATAAAATGGCTAACAGGTTTCTCTGGGCATAATTGCTGAGAGATTCTTGACTTCGCTTAAGGAGAAGGCACAATACATCACATCGAATCTGATTTCTTAACAGTTTACAAACAATGCTAGCATTAATGATTAAAATATGTATGAAAAATGTAAAATTAAATACTGTAGTTAATAGAAAGCATAAAAAAAGTTTGTCTTGTATTATTTTTTTTCAAATATTTGAAATTTTTTATTAGTCATACTTTATTTGCTTATTTTTTTAATGCTAATTTTCAAGTAATTTTTCTTTGTTGCTTTGCTTTTATGCGAATTCTGAAAATTACTGGACCATATCCCCCATTTTTCAAGGTAAGTTAAGTCTATTTTTGTGCAATTTCTTTTGTGCACGTTTTCTGAGGAACCTATCTACCGCATAAAACGAGACCCAGGTGTACTTAGCCGTATTCACGTAGTCGTATGGTGTACCCTGCGGTTCCGTTATAATATGATGAATATTTATTATTAATTATATACTGAAAAAAATAGTAATGTTTTGAATTTTTTGTTGTTGATGCTTAGATTGTTTATTGACAAAAAAGCTTTGCTGTTGACAGCATATCTATTTCAGACAACTACAAAAATATTAGAATAAAAAGTAGGTAAGCAAATCATATTTCTAATATCTTTGAAACTAATTATCATCAAAGTTTGTTTTTAATTATATAATGAATAATAATTGTATATGCTTTTTTTTTTGACATGATTGTCAACATTTTATTTTATAAGGATTATGTTGCTTTCCATGACTACAGTATTATGATGACCATAGTATCACAAATGATGAAATTTGTTTTTAAAAGAATTGCTACAGCAATTAATTGCTTATTTATTGAAGTGGTTGATATAAATTGATGATGATCATTGTAGAAAGCATACAAAAAAATCCTTGTGGATGATATATAACTAATTCTTGAACTAAAATACGTTAACAATGGTTGAGATTACAAAGATCAATGAGTTATTGGCAGAAATTTTGGATGGGAATGTACCTAAATCTTAATAACAAGCAAATGCAATGGGAAGTCACACTTTTGGGAATTGGAATTTTTGAGTTTTGTCAGTATCATGCTAAAATTATATAGATTACATGTTATATATATATATGTAAATGTTTGACAAAACAAAATGTTCAAATTTATGATCACACTTTGCTAAAGTGACATGAAAGGAGTCATTTCTACAACTTATTAGAAAATCTCATAATGATAAGAAATAAAATGATTACCCCCCCCCTTCCCAGATTGTGATAAAATAATTGCAACAAAGGTTGCGTATATTCTAAAAATACATTCATTATTAGTTTGTGCTGAAATGCTGCAAATTTGCTATATATAATGAGATATTTTATATAGCGCTGTTTTTTTTTTTATGTAATAGTAATATTTGGGTCGAAAAAATGGGTGGATTCATTCCATTCTTTCTAAAATACTATATCTTGTGTCTGAAAAATTGAGTATTCATTTATACCTATATAGTAAAATACATGATTTCTTATTATAATCTAAAAATTATTTAACAAAGAAATAAACTTTCAAATAATAAAAACATGAAAATGCTAAAAAATATAAACAAAAAAAAAAGTATCTTTAACATCACTTAATCAGAATCTTCAATAGTTAGTTGTGCAAAATGTTTGTATCAGTCATCACAAACAATATTGCTTGTTCAAGGCACTGATACAATTTGCTGAAAGGTCCCAGTTAATCTGGGTTGATCAAACTAAAGACATATGGGCTGTTTGTAAGAATAAAAAAATATAATATAGTCAGGTCTTAAACAGAAAAGGTATCACAAATATGCACATAAGTAGGACTAAATACAAATGTTAAAAAAGAAATGTTCAATGGATTTTCTTAAAAGAAAATAAAGATTGATAATGAGTTACAAGTTAACAATTACAAATGCCTTAGGGTCAAATTATGAATACACATGAAACAGTGGATATTAATCATAGAATCAAACTTTGATAGAGTGCTTATGATAGAAATAATATTAAAAGAAATCTGCCTATGGTTTTTAATAAATTTGTTTTACCAGTTCTAATAGTTCTGAGACTTAGACATTTAACAAAAGAGCAAACCACTTAACAAAGTATGGAAGTATGTATTACCAAGTAACAAGAAGGAATTGAAAATGAAATAAAGAGTAAACAGGTTCTACTGCCGTCACTGAAAGAATTAAAAGATTGAAGTAGGACGGGTCATATTGTTAGAAGAGATGATAATAGATGGACAATTGAAACCTTAAACTGTTATTCCACAAGTTTGTAAAAGATATAGGAGACCAAGTGAGAATGGATAATGATAAAGGAAGTGGTTAGAGAAGAGACTAGAGTTTGAAGAAACTGAATTAAACATAGATGATCCAGCAGTGGATTGATGAGTGAATATGATGATGTTGATAAAACCTGATTGATATACTGTATATTGTTTACAAATTCTGCAAGGGATGTCATGAAAAAAATATATTGTCCTCTTTTTTGACGCATATTAATAAAATAATGGAAGTTTTTTGATATGATAATCTTTCAAAAGATTTAAATAATCCAATTTTTATTGTAGAAAAGATTTAAGTAATCTTTTTTTCTGGTAGTCATAATCAGTGCATTAAATATCTCACTTTCAGAGAATCTTAACAATGTATTAAATCTCATTAATCATAACCAATGTGTTAGATCTCATTTTCTGATAATCATAATCTCATTAGAAACTTTTACAATAACTTATAATGAGAAGTTATAAAGAAAATTTGTTTAGAGGATGGCTTTTTAAAATTTTAGAAAATTGTAAAATAGTACATGATGTTTAGTAATAGAATCCTGGGGAAATAAATATCCTGAAAGCTAACAACAGTTTTATAAGAAATATTGCCAAAGTTTAAATAGATCAAATTATTAGTGCTTTGCAAACCAGAGTAGTGGTGTTTAAAAGTGCTGAAATGTGACTACTTTTAAATATTATGAATGATTATTATAAAGAAACCAAAACCAATGTTATAAATCATTTCTGAACGTTCCAAGATAAACAGGCAGAACATTTGGGGCTGAGTTGTCATCCCAATGGTAATGTGGAAGTATCAGCAGTTGAATCCTAATTTACATTTTCCATAATCATTCACTGCATTGCAAGAATTCATGTCTAGTGATCAATCTTTCCAATTGTGGTGTAACGGCTGATTTAGGTAGTCATATTCTCTTAAGGTGGAAACAAGCAGACTGAATTTTGATAAAGCAAATTTATTCCATGGTGCAAACATTAAAGACAATGGCATTAGCTATTCATACATTAAGGGGGAAAAAACATTACTAATTACCAAAGATGATGATGATCGCGAATGTTTAAGCGCCTATTTTATGACAGAGAAAAGAAATCTAAGAATACAAATGAGCAAATCTTTCAATATCGACAATTTTTTCCACCTAAATCATTAATTTTATTTAGATTATTTTACATTTAAATTCTAGAATGGATCATGATTTTTAAATAAAATAAAAGTTGAAAAATTATAAAATTTTCAATTTACCAACTGGCATTATTTAAAACTTCGAATTAAAGCGTAGTTCCCCTAACCTTTTTTTTTTTTTAAAGAAAAAAACTCATCTGCGACTACGTTTTGCTTTTTTTTTTTTTTAAAAAAAAAAAAAAGCATATTATCGTAAATAAAATTACAGAAAATATTATACTACAGTAGAAAATAGAAAGTTCTCATTTTAATAGTATTTATTGATAATTAAATTCAGATGAATCCCAGCCTTCAGCCATGTGGAATAGTAAAGTCTTAAAAAGGATATAAAATATCCTAAGGCTAGAATTAAGCTTCCTTTTAGATTAAAGTGCCGCCATCTTGGAAGCCATATTGCTTGTAAAGAGAGGTCATGCAGAAAGTCTGTTGTCTGACTATCAACAGACAACAATTGTACATACTCAATGTGAAAGCATTTGCCATAGTATTATAAATCTAATAGTTTGAAGTCTTTATGAAAAAAGCTTTTATAAAAAAAATCAGTTGCACATGTACATGAAAGTTAAAATCTAATATTAATTTACCATATTATATTTTAAATTAAATTTAAAAAATGCCAACTTGAAAAGTAAACATTGTTAGTTTTACATGTTTAAATATTCAGTCACATTCGCATATAAACAATATTTTCAAAGTGACAAAATAGGCTAACTTTTATTTAATACAGACATCCGTATATCTACCGTCTGAGCTATAGATTATTCTTTCTGCTTCCTATTTATAGTTCATTTTTATTTTCACATGTGTCAACTATATGCCGAGTGTATTGTGTATATGATTCAATTATTTCTTTCCTCTCTGCTGTCGAAAACTAGAGATTTTATATCTTTCATCTAATCTGCAATTGAATGAAAAGCAGTGGCAAAAATATCACAGACAGAAGTGTTGTTACTCGTTAAAATCTAGAGATGATTTGATATTCATCGTGTTTACATCACACGTACATATAGCTAGTTTGGCTTTTAATAGTGATAATATTTTAATAAATGACAAGCAGAATCTTCTAATGTATCAATAATCCACAAACTGAACGTAGCTACTTTTAATTTAGAAGTACCAGAAATGGAGTCTAGTCGAGAAACTTGTGCTCCAAGGTCTGATATTTTACCACTGCATTAAATCACAAAGCATTAATTTTGAATCTCATTAATATTATGATATATAAAATTCTTGTCCTGACTTTTCTGACTACTATCGTTTTGTTCTTAAGTTAAAGATTTTGTAAAACAATTTAGATATATCTTATTCCATTTCTGATGTCGATGCTAAAATATTGTACATAATAATTCATTTCTTGACAGCTGAAGAACATAGAGCTTTTGAATGGCTAGGGTAACATATGAATTGTATAATTTATCAATTAATAAATATACAAAAGGATGTTGCCTTGACAACAGTTTGAAATTGTTATTGATATTGGGATTGTCTAAGTTAACCATATTCAACCTTTTTCTTTCCTGGGCCACATATTTTGTGTGCTACATCAAGTGGACCACAACATGCTATATAAGTGATCGGTAACCAATTGGTGTGACATGAAAAAATGTCTGACTTCTCAACATGCCACAGATTGTAGATTACTTTATCATATCTTACAATTAACATATTAATAAAGCACAAACACTTATTTGATATAAACATTTATTTAATTATTAATGTGATTTTTGATATTGAGATAAACTTAACAATTTTAGATAAATCTGATTTATAACTGCCACATGCTACTCTTAATATATCAAGGTGTGAATCAATAAATTTATTTCTATATGCATTCTTCACTATTTCATTTTCGAGTAAGATGATTCACAAAGATATATCAATGTGAGCAACTGTTTTATATTTTTCAGGCACTAATTTCCAAAATTCCATATAATTTCCCTCTCTTGTTTTTTTAAAAAATGGCTTCCAAATTAATGTCATTTTTAAATTCAATAAATTTGTCAAACAGCTTCATATAATCATGTCTAAATGCAGTTAATTGGATAATAGTTGCTTCTTCCAAGTGCCAGGAATTTTTTATAAATAAGAGACCATTCTTAAATCTCGAAATTTATTTTTAAATTCTTTCAATAAGGTAGCTAAATAATTTGAAATAATTACATAAATTTCTGAAGAAATGTCAATACCATCTTGCTTAGCATTTGTCAATGTTGGAAATGTTTTTGTATCTCTTGGTAGTAAATATTTAGTTTTTCTTCAAACGCAAATATTTTATTTGTCATTTGTGAAATAATTTTATTTTTGTCTTGCAAAGATCACAAAGTTTTTCTGCGATTTCATATAAAAAAGCTAAATAATGCCACCATACATCACTGTCAAGCTCATTATAAACTTTATTGTTTTCTTGTAAGAATGAAATAATTTCATGACATAATAAAAAAAAAAAAAAAGATCCAAAACCTTACCTCTGCTTAGCCATTGCACTGAAGTATGTAAAAGTACATCACCATAATTAATATTTATTCATTCAAAAAGATTTAAAATATTTGGTTCAATTTTCAGCCTGGAATATAATTCACAATGTTTACAACAGTTTTCATTACAGCATCTACTTCTTTAATGGATATATGTGTCCCCAAGTTTTTTTGGTGAATTAAACAATGAAATAATAAGAGTATTTGTTAGATTATATTTCTTTTTTAATAGGGAAACAAATTCCTTTTCAGATCCAATCATTGAAGGACATCCGTCAGTGCACACAGAAACCAATTTTTTTTTATTTTATTACTATTATTCTCTAGAAAAATACTATAGAGAAAATCACTACCTCTAGTTTGATCCTTCATAGGAAGAAATTTCAAAAAATCTACATAAATTGAATTCTGTTCATACAGTATCTGACTAAAATGGTACATTGTGATGTTGCTGAAATGTCAGTGCTAGAATCAACAGCCAAACTACAATATTTGCAGTTTTCCAAATCTATTATAATATCAAAAATATGTTTTTCAATATATCTAATGCAAGTAGAATCTGATAATTGTAATTTCTTAAATTGTAATAATATTTGAAGCATTTATGTCACAAATTTCATATGATGCTTGTATCATCGTTGCTTCTTGTGAGATTTCCACTGATAAGATTTTGTTGTTGTTGCGATGATTTCTTGAAGAAAGCTAATTTTTCACTTCTTATTAAAGCCATAATCAAAAGTGTCAATAAACAATTTATATTTCATAGTATAATGATGATCAATGTTATATTTTTTTAAGGTGACACTTTCTCAACAAATCAAATACGTTGTTAATCTTTGTTATCTAACACAACAAAATATTCTCTTCCCAGTTGTCTTGAAATATTCTATTTTTATTCGTAATTTTTTTGTTGTTGCTTGAATATATCATGGTGTATAAATTATAGTTTGATAAAAAATACTATGTGACTGGCTTTACACTAATTCGTGTATAAAACTGTCACTGCAGATTGAATTCAAGTTTCAAACTTCTGATTGGCCAATTATAGAATTTGCAGTAATTATATTTGTTTTGTTTTTTTAATTATATTTGTTTTAGTTTAGTATCTAAAATGCAAATTCATAATTTGTCAGATTACAAAAAGTTTTTTAAAAAATAAATTTCTATTTATAATTGATGATAATCTAATGTGGTCACATTTGAACTGCAATTCATTGAATTCCTTATCAATATGTTTTAGTGTAAAAGTAAATATTTTTGACTAAAATCTGAAAAACAAACAAATGGGTAAAAAAAAAAAGTTTAGTGAATTACGTTTTTATTTCCGAATTCAAAATCTAGAAATACAATGTTCAGTCATGGATTGTTGCTTCCTTGTGGACAAAAGAAACTACCAATCAGAATCTTGAAAAGACAGATTTATATCATTGTTATATCATTAAATTTAAATATTGATTTTTTACATATAAAAAATACTGAAGGTGTTAAAATCAGTGAAATAATGCTAAAGATAGTGGGTTGAGAGCTAGGACAAGCTATATATTAAGATACTTAAGCACTTTGGGTGTAGACTTGGCAGATTCTTCAGATCTGTGAAATGAAAAAAAATGACAACTTTATTAGTGCGTCAATAAAAAAATCGCATGGGGTTATTCATTAAGAAGAGTGTTGTTGCATCTGTAAAATGTCAGTCTATTACTGGACCAAACCTAAAAGCTTGGTGGGCCGCAGGTTGAGTATGGCTGGTCTAAGTGTTGACTGCATTTTAATGAAACACATATAGTATATATTCCTGCACTGGTATCTAGAGTATAAAATGCTGTTTTCTCCCTGGTGAATATGTTATTACAATGGAGCTGTGAACTACACTACATTTTGTTCCAAGTACCCCCCCCCCTTCCTTTGCAATCAAACGTGTATAATAAATAATTTGTGTTCTGTTGACAAATATTGATTAAAATATAATACATATTGTTTATTGAATTGCAAATGTATAACACTCTTCAACATCCACTATAATACACATGGTTTTTTATATATACAATACATACATAGAAATCAAAATTATAAGTAACATTTAAAAAAATAATATAATTATTAATAATAAAATTAGGGGACATTTATATATATTTTACAGAGGGTTCATTCATGCATTCACTAAAGCAAGAAGAAAAAAAAATACGGAATTTTTATTTTTAAAATAAAGAAAATGGTGAAATATTTGACTTTCATCCTATTAAATATACTCTGGACTATTTTTTTTTTTTTAATAACTTTTTTCTCGTAAAGAAACATAATAAACTAACTCTATTTTAATATTTTTCAATCAGTATTAACTTTAAGTATGTTTTAAAATTTTATAAAATGTTTAGCATTATACTCGGAAAATATTTTATTGCAAAAAATACTGCACATTATATTTGGAAAGAATAATAAAAGAATCTTAAAATGTGTATGTGCTTTGAACATAAACTGAATAAATTTTATTTACATATATAATCGTGCAGCACCCCAAAATTTAAAAACAGCTACTGGCATATTGTAAAATTTATTTACAAATTTTACTTTTTTAATGATGATGCTCAGAGATGGCAAAATGGCTACCAAGTTTTAATGTTTTTTTGTTTGTTTCTTTACATTTTTCTTTGGATGGTATATAATTGCAGCTGTGTAGTTAGATACAGCTTAATTTGTGGCTCCATTATACTAATTCCCATTATGATGTCTTCCAGAATTAGTTGACATTATTAAAAAAAAAAAATGGCCGTAAATTTGGTGCAGTATTAAAAAGACATTCTGAGCTCAAAGTCCAACTTTACTACTTCTTGTGCTCTTAGGAACATTGAAGCAATGAAACAGTTTATATATTAAAAAAATTATTACTCCTCTTGATAAGGTATACAGTTATTAACAATTTTGTATTAATGTGGTTCATTCCCTTTTGAGATTAAGTTTTTTATTTAATTATTTTTATAGAGTTGTATCACAATAAACTGAAAAGCATATATATATATTGATGAAATTAGTAATCAATTAATTCAAGACCAATCAATACTCTAATGACCGTAGGGAGCAACAAATATCTTCCTATTATCTGAACAGAAAATGTAATTACGCAAATACATTGAGTCTTCAAATTTGTAAACTTCTGAAGAAAATATATGTGGCAGTTTGCTGCTTCTGTGAAAGAACAAGCTTCATTGTTAATACATCCATGTTCAATGCCATAAGCGGAGATTTGAATCTGACAAGATGATGACAAAAAGGCTTAGTGTTTTTACTTTCAAGTAGTCATTCTATAAATAATCCATTAATGATTCTGGCTATAAAATTTGTTTTAATCAACTTTCAAAAAGAGAGACAAGTACATCATTTTTCAACATAATCTTACTTTTTACTATATTTTTGTCAACAAGCTTTCATATTCTAGTTTTAAGAAAATGTTTTAGGTTGAGCTGCAAACCATGAATGCACCATTGTCTTCGTTAGTTGTGAATCTTCGTCATCTTTGGGCTTTTTTCAGGGATCAACATGATTGATTAATAGTTTGATTGGAAAAGATAAGGATTATCAGGAAGCTGCTACAACATCACAAACTTTTTGGAAAATGATAATGAGGTAGTGTTATGCAGATGTGCATTGTCACATATCAACATAAAACCCTCTGCATTTTGTTTAAATTTTAGGCTTTAGCAATTTAGTGAGCAACTCACTATAACAACCTATGTTGATTGTAAAACCTTTTCCCCAGTAATGTTCCAAAACTAGCTTTTGAGAATCCAGAAAACTACGCAATTTTTCAACTCATGGCCGACACTTGTGTGACCTTTGAACTTCTCCATTCATACACACTTCTAAATGATAAAACATTTTCCACACCTGTGCACAAAATCTTCAATGAATATCAGGACCAGCCAGATTCTTTGACTCCAAAGGCTGTAAATATCTCTTTCATGCAAATCACAAATGGGGCAGCGATTGCTCAGACTGTGGTTAAGTAAAGTTTTTAAGATAACTGGAATGTCAATAATTTTTGGCCCTCATAATTTAAATGGAGGTAAGAACACTTGTTGTAGCTATGTATAAACAATTTATATTAAATAAAACGAATAGAATGGACCACTTATTCTTTAAGCTTTTGATGTTTTTAAGCTATGCATTTTTAATATATACACATGAAATTTTCTCTATTATTTTTTAATATGCATTAAGGTTGATCTGATTGGATTGGTGATATTTTCCATCAGGATTAAGAGTGGATCAACTGCTAGAATAAAGCTTATTTTACTTATTATTATCAGGACTTCATAAATTGTAAAAACAAGAAGATTGTAGTGTGATTTTTTCTGGATTTCACTCTGAATTAAATTTATTGAAATTTTATTTACATCAAAAAGAAAAAATATATATTTAAGAACTAAATTCATACTTTGAATTAATATATTTAGAAACCCAGAAAGGCTAGATTACTTCTTATAATTGAATATCCACTCTTTCATCCAAACAAAATTACCATCATTTACAATAAAATGTTTGCTTATACATTTACAAATAGAAAAACATTTAGTAAATTTTTCTAAATTAATACCCCTAGAATGAGTTTTTTTTCTATTTTAGAAGAGTTTGGGCTTACAATGAGGAGGTAAAGGAGCTATTTTTGAAATCAACTGGGGATTTCAGGAACATGTTTTACCTGCACTTTTTTGAACTTACAATTTAAATTTACAGTAATGTTCTTGATTTTATTTATATCATCACCGCTTCACAAATATTCATCTTAAACTAATAATAAACTGAAGATCTTAAACACATCAATTGATTGAAAACCTTTATGGGAATATTAAAATTCATTTGGATAAAAGCAAACCTTACATAATATACATTTTAAACACATATACAAATGTCCTAGTGAAAAGGCAGCTAGTTCTGTCAATCTTCTTGCAACGCCATCTTTAAATCAATGCATATGTTATAATAGTGGCATAGCTTAGCTATTTATTACAAAAATTGTAAAGCAATAGTATATCTGGATACAATTTATAACATGAAATATGATGGTGTGTGTTCGTACTTTAACCCACAATGATACAACATGCCTATCATTAAAGTTTGTTTTAAATTGAGCAAAATATCTTCTGAAATATTTAAAATGATTCAATTGTGTACGATGGTGAAAGTCACGAAAATGTTTTCAAGTGGTTTGCATTGGAAACGATTCATGAAAGTACAAAAAAATTATATTTCATGTCATAACTCATGATCTAGACATTTTAATACCTTACAATTTTTGTTATAAATGGGTAAATATGTTACTACATAACACATCTATTGATTCAGGGGTGGTGTTTCAGACAGGTTGGAGAGAGAACCAATTGCCTTTTTACTGGAGCATACTATAAATTCCTACACAGTATATTTGTTTTTAACATATATATATATAACTATAATAATCAGCCATAAAGCTAATGCACATGCACTTTGTGGATTTTTAACTATAAATGAATACTCTCACTTCCAAACACAAGATAAAATCTTTGTGAAAAGATAGAATGAATCCATCTATCTTTTCGACCCAAACATTTATGTATGGGCAAATCTTAAGCATTTGGAAATGAGTGTGAATATGTTATGCGATTACTTTTACTACGCTTGCAAAATTTTCTAGAATTTATGATACATCATTCTTATTTAAAATTAAATATATGTAAATGAAATATTTATTTTATATGCACGTGCGCTTTGTGGATTTCAACTATAAATGAATACTCTCATTTTCAAACACAAGATAAACAAGCACTATATAAAATAAATATTTCATTTACATATATTTAATTTTAAATAAGAATGATGGATCATAAATTCTAAAAAAATTCGCAAGCATCATTTATTCAAACATAGTAAAAGTAATTTAAAGTGATTTCTTATCATCTTCACGCTTTCATTTTTAAATGCTTGAGATTTGCCCATACATAAATGTTTAGGTCGAAAAGATAGATGGATTCATTCTATCTTTTTACAAACACTTTAGCTTGTGTTTGGAAGTAAGAGTATTCATTTATAGTAAATATTTACATAACTATAATTTAATTTTATATATCGCGACATCAATAAAAGCCATAATAATAAAGTGAAAGAAAGTAGGTATATTTATATGAGAATATTTTAACCCAATTAGTCTTTCTTAAAAATAGTCAAAACTTGCTATTCTTCATTCTTTTAGAATGCAAAAAAATCAACGTTTGTGAAATTATAATTTTTACATTTTAAATATGCTTGCATGTGCAGATAATAATAATCATGTCCTTTGTTAAATTTTTGTGATCACAATAATAACATTAAGATGACCCCAAAAGTATATCTTTAATGATAATAACTTAAAAGAAGTTGTTAAGTGCTTTTCTTTTAAGTTCATATTGATTTTTTAAATACATGAATTATCTCTTCCTTGCAACAATCCTTTTCTGAAGTCCTTGTGTGTGATGTACTGTTGTGATATTCTTTTGCTTATATCTTCGACCTTCAAATGTATTACTTTTTTGGTCTTTGCTAAATATTTATTACTTCTTGGGCATGTAACTTTAGTGATTACAGGAGTACATTTTTAGGAAGTATGATTTATCACATCATTAACAAGAAAGAAAATAGTATACAACTTTCAAACAAATTGAATATATTTAAAATCTAATTTAAATAATTATCATAATTATTCATCAATAAATAGGGCAGTACACCCCGTCAATCAATGAGAGCTATGATTCTGGTGTTACACACCGAAAGTGCATTTAGCTGTATCTAAAAAAGTAAATAATAAAACCTTTTCAGTTGTGGTCATTAAAAAAACATTTTTGCAAATACAAATGAAAAGGAATATTATTATTTCACAAACTGACATTTTGTTTTCACTGCACATCTGTCAACTTCAGCATACAATTTTTTCTCAATTAAAATAATTATTTTTATTTCATCATTATAAATAAAACATTTCACAACTTTCAACCATCATAATTCTAAGGCCATTTTAATTTTCAAATTCACAGCAGCGATATAGTATCATGGGAGCACATGATAGGACTATGTTCACAAAATGTCAATGAATGCATAAAAGAAAATGGCTGCTACACAGGAAAATAATATGCATGGGAAATTTATGACTCTTTTTTCATTTATTTATTTTTTAAAACTGGATTACTGAATTGGTTTTGAAACTACAGACATAGTAGTCAGACTGTAATGATTATGACTGTTCTTTTATCTTCTTTGTACACTTAAGTCAGTATGTTGTTAGCTTCTTTGCACTAGGGATACTCAGATTAATACAGAGGCTAAACTCTCCATACAGTAGCACCACTCGGTGCAAGCCAGACATCAATGGATGCAAGGTTTGTGCATAAAAACCCCATCTACTGTCTACTCATCCAATATCCCCAGACTAGTTACTAGCTTGTGGCTTTCATCAATGAGGAGCCTTGGATCTAAGAGCACTGCACCTAGATCTTAGGATCTAATGCAACCCTCCAGCAGCCATGTTTTACCTTATTAGCTACTATAAAGCTTGGAGTTCAAAATGAAAACATAAGAATGTTTTCAATTCAAGATCATTAGCTTGTACAGTTGTATAAATCTGAACTCAGTTCAGCATCCATACTTTTTGATGTCTGGTTCTTTAATAACTACAGTCACCATAATCCTATTGGGTAGGATTGGTATTAAACCACTAAACATCACAAGATCACAAACCTTCTTACATCCATTGATTACTCTGGCTTGCACAGAGTGGTGCTACTGTATAGAGAGTTTAGCCTCTGTGTAAACAGCTTATGGAATCACAAAGAATGATTATGTGATGTTTAGTGGTTTGATACTCAAATTTGTGAGATCATCAAAATTGTGTGGTAACATTAGGAATATAGCCAAATAGAAATAATATACACATAGTTTCAAAAAATAAAACAAATAAGATATATTAAATTGAGCATGTTATTGGAGATAGATAAATTTGAAAAATGCAATTACGGAGAAAGAAATTGGAAAATAAAGCTAGAATGTTTATAAATGTATGAAGAATGTAGCCAAGGGATAGGAGGACTTAAGAGACAACAGCTTAAGATGTCTGATAAGTAACAGATAATGAAAATGTTGTACCAAAAATAAAATTACAAAAGATCCTTTCAAGTAACCATTGGCTCCTAGTAATCATATGATTACTATTTTATATATGCATAGTTTTCAACATAGTATATGAAAATTGTTAGATTGACCAACTGTTACTAACACGTTGCTATCCAACAAATTAGTAATAAGACTATTTAAAGATAATATTATCTTGTGAAATATATACAATTCACCCTATAATAAGAAATTTACATATTCCAATAGAAATTTAATTTTAAAATTAAATGCTTGATATTGTGTGTCATAATATACAATATATAAATTCTAAGTTAATTTTACAATTAAGTTTCCCTTGAAATTTGTCGATTTAATTATAGAATAAACGGTTTGTATATGTACACACAGGGTTAATTTCATAATTCAATTTGCCTTAAACTACTCATTACAATAACTTAGCAGGGTTGTTCCTATTACAATCTTAATTGCTTCTTTAGCATTTATTTTTGAAAATGTTAACTCAAGCATAGAGTTCGGTACAAACGGATGAAGAATAAAAACTCAAAATTGTTTTATTTTCTTAAGAATTTATTCTTTTCAAAAAAATTTTAAAACATCATCTTTTAAGCAGCACCCAGTTTTCTTTCTCACGTGAGGATTGTAACAAATAACAAGACAAATAAAAAAATATATTTAAAAAAAAATGTGCGCGTGCGTTTCAAACTAAATACAATATCTCTTACATGTTGCGAATGAAGATTAAAAAATGCATTTTGTATATATAAAAGGCATTGGTAGACCTTTGCGTTTTGTGCGTGTCTCGTGCTAAAAATCAACACATTTTCAGCAACTTCCCTAAACACTGTTTTTCTTTTAATTCGTTTAACATTTAAAAACTATTTCTCTTATATTGCAGTGATGCATCAAACTTTCATCTTCCAATAGCGATTTAACTTAAGTGGTCCATAATTAAAAGAATTTGCGATCGGTCGCTTAGAGAGAGGGATAAGGGTGCTATTGCTGTAAACTAAGTTTCATATGAATTTTGATGATTAATTATGCTGAGAGATAAATAGGATGTAGATACAAATATTGAAAAGTTATAATGTATAGTGTTAAATGAGTGGCAAGCAGAAACCAACTTCCATTTACGAACAATCTGACCACCTGATCCATGGATAAAGATTTTAATATATTGTACATACAATGAAAAAAATGATGATGATCGAAGAAAAGTATACATATATTTGTAAATATAATAAATTCATTACAGTATATTGCACATCACGATACAAATTTTAGACAACGATGTAAAACAAAACAAAAAAATCTAAAGAGTAATATTCACATAATAAGTAACCTCTCAGAAACGAGGACGACCATTCTTTAAAAAAAAAAAGAACGGGGGGAAGCGTTGCGCTAGAAATATGTTTCGCGGTGGCTATACAAACCAATCTGCCAAATACAAATATATCCACATACAGGTCATTACAGTCCATTTTTTTGTTGCTTAATATTTTACAAATGTTGTCTTTTAATTTCTTCAGCAGAAAACTGTTCTTTCTGTAATATTTCAACGTTAAGTCTAATTATAGCTCTCCAATGTATTCTCTTCTCTGCCAAATCTTCCCAACGGAAACAACCAGCATTGTATTTCTTTAGAATGTCTTTGAGAAATGTTTATAACATAGATGGCGTCTACCTCTCCCATGAAATCATGATCAAATTCATCATAAAACATGCTTATAGGAAGTCTTCCATTGTTAATTCATTGCACATGTCCAATGCAATGGTGTGATTTTACAATGGTGGATTCTCCAGTATCAACATCCAGCAAATTGAAGATCATATTGATTGGTTTTATAATCTTGCTATCATATTTTAAAAATTTCATGGAGCATCCTTAAATGAAACTTTTTTAATGCCTTTATATTGCATGAATAAAATGTCCAAGTCTCACGTCCATGCAATAAATTACATAAAATAACTCTATATACAACTATCTTAGTCACTGTAGTTATTTTCCTGTGATGAAATACTCTATCTTTTGACTTGTTAAAAGCAGCAACATTAGCATATTGACATCTGTGATGTACCTCAACATAGAAGTCCACCTTTCTACATATAAAACTATTAAGGTATTTAAATTGGTTCACATTCTCAAATTGGTGACCATACAACTAAAAATTTCTGAGAATTTTTCTACCATCATTGGCTGATAAAGAATTTGGGTTTATTGAACATGAATTATGAAACCAAACCCAAAAGTCTTTATATGTTGCATTCAAAACATTAAGAATATTCTGTAAATCATCTTTTGAACTGGCAAAAATGTCACAATCATCAGCATACTGAAAATCCAGAATCCATGAAGATTAAATTCTTGTTTTTTTTTATTTTGAATCAATTCAAATTTAAAATTCTGCCAATAAACTTGTATTATATCTTGAACCCTGTTCTATTAAGTAGTCTATAAACAATTCCAAAAACCACAATCATAAAAATTGAAAACAATGTTGGAGAAAATACAAATTATGGTTTAACACCAGTTTTCATTTCAAATATCACAGATTTTTCACCTCTGATAATAATACTTTATCATCTAGAAGCTGTATAATACAAATAAATTTTGATGGCCAACCATCTAATTTCAAATAATCCCATAGATCTGTCCTATTAATTGAATCAAATGCCTTAATCAAATCAAAATAATATGTACATCACTTCTTTTGTTCTTAGTATTACAATTCTTCTTGACTCTTTGAAACAATGGGTTTCTGATTACCATTCACCTATGACTGAAAGCCTATTCAATAAAATTCTTGAAAATATCTTATGATGCAATGGATAATAATAATGATGATATCCCATAATAATTCCATATTCTTGTCTATTACCTTTGTTTTTAAAAATTTGAATAATAAAAACACCATAATAACAGCTTCATGGGACCACATATTCGCAAAAAAAATTCAATACTTTCAAAGATGACATATCACCACAATATTTTCAACTTGTCCAGGTATTTCATTAGGATCTGAAGCCTTTTCATTTTTAAAATTATAAAAAGTTGTTTTGACTTCACTGAGATTATCTTGTCCAAATGGAAACAAGTAGATAAAATAGATATATTATTAAAAATTGTCATCTCAATTCCTGTATGATTACTCAAAACATGATCAAACTATTCCTTCCACATTCAAAATATTTTCTTTATATTAGAATGACATTGGTGGATTTAAGATCATTATTATACCACTTCCAAAGTCTACATGTTGCTTTTAGTGATCTGAAAATATCTAAAATGATAATGTCTATCTTCTTTACAGTTTTAATCGATCAATCATTTTTAAGCCTTCTTGTCAGTCTTTGAACTTCTGTCTTCAGATTTTCATGAAATTCCACATTTAATCTATTATTCAACCAAGCAGAAAATGTTACATTTTTCCTTTTAATGAAATCATTAATAATAAGATTGTCAGGCAACCAATCACGATTCTTTTGTTTTAATGAATCCAAGAATAGATTTACTTCTATCTGTAACATATTTTCTTAAGAGAATTTCATCTGAACTGTAAATTTCTAAAAAGGGTTACTTCAAAATTTTATTTTGAAAGCTGAAAAAAATTAATCTTTTACTTTTCATAACTTATGTGCATAGAAACATTTCTTAAAAAAAAATATTTTCTACTTTTTAGTTTTATATAGTACCAGAAATTATGAATAAAAAAAGTTTAGATACAATTTACTACCATAGATTTGGGGTGTCGTAAAGAGCACTGAATGCCATATAAAATTAAAAATTATATTCTTTTTTTTTTTTTTGCTAAAATTGTTTGCAAACTAAAAAAATTATTGTCACTGGGAATACATATGGATAAAAGTTTCAAGTAGATCAGGAATTGTGATGTAAATGAAAATTGATTTACAAGATTTCATCAGAAAGGCAGACAAAAAAAATTCCAGTAAATTAAATAAAAGGTAAAAAAATAAAAATATTGATCAAATACTCTGCACGATTTGGCATACTTAGTAAAACATCTACCTTGGGATCAGGAGGTCCCAGGATTGATTCTGCCACTTGTAGATCAGGCGTTCAAACTTCTTATGAACTTCCAAGCAATAAATCCATTAGCATTTTTTATTTTATTGATCAAATGGAAGTTAGTTTAAAAAAATAAAATTAGAAATGTCTTTTGGATTAATTTAATGAGGTGGAATGCACTGAAGGTGTGTTAAAAAGAGTGACTGAAGGTGTGTTAAAAAGAGTGGCAGATCGCAGAAAGTTATGTAAGATAGTGAAACAAATACTAATAAATAGAAACAGTGAAATCACTTGGATCTTTTTTTTTTTTTTAATAAAAAAACAAACTTGCAGAACAGATTTTTTTTAAAACTATTATTGAAAAGAAATAGAATCTGCAGAATAATTTTCACATAATAATAGGCTTTCACAAATTGTTTCATTTTTATAAATAGCCTAAAACAATGAGTAATTTCAGTCATTTTCGATAGATGGAGCCTTTGATAGAGGGATAGATACCATTAATAGGTAGTAAGGGAGTATATATTTTGTCAGGTCTTTTTTTTTGCGGATGATATATTTTTGTGTGCAGAAAGAAGAGAAGATATGGAAGTTATGCTGAGGACATGTGCAAGGGTGGATAAAGAGATGGGGATTATATTTAGTGAACAAAAATCAAATATAATTATGGTTAAGAGAAGATGTAGAATTTTTATTGGGAGATATTAAGTTGTGTGGTGAATAGACATAGTTATTTGGGAATTATTTTAAGTAATCAGAAAAATTATTTGGATGAATGGGAGAAAAATTGATAAATGAAGCAAAGAAAAGAAAGGGATTGATAAAGAAATTAACAGTGTTTTTATATAATAAATATGATGTAGCTAGAATTATATGGGAGTTGCAGTAGCAGGGTTAACATATGGTAATGATGCATTATATATCAGTAAATGGGTATTGAATTATTTAGAAAAAGTTCAAAGGGAAGTAGGAACACATGCATTGGATGCAGATGTATGGACAGCAAGGGAGGCAATTCAAGGAGAAATGGAATGGTCAAGTTTTCACATGAGAGATGCAAAAAGTAAAATGAAAATGTTTGGTAGATTGCAGTTTATGGATAATAAAAAAATAGCCAAAATAGTATTTAATTGGGTTACAAGTAAAGGGCATGCAACAAGATGGGTAAGAAAGATAATGTGGTATGCAAAATATTTGGATAAAGAATTTATATCAGTATATTTGTACAAAAGATGGGATGATTGTGTTAGGAGGATTGTTGAGTTTTGTAGTGATAAGAAATGGGATAAAAGAATAGATTTATTAATAAAGAATAGGGAGTTAGAGAGATTGAGAACTAGTATAGAGAGTAAAAAGAGTTTAAATATATGTAGAAATAAACAGAATATTAGGTGCGAGTTAATATATGATAATAGTAAGGAAAGTAGTTTATTGTTTAAGGCTCAAACGGAATCTTTAGTAGCAAGAGAATATACATGTAAATGGAAAAATATGGGTGATTTAGTCTGTAAATTATGTAAGGAAGGTTGAATGTAAATGCTTGAAAACAGCAAGGATGAAGCTATGGAAGAATAAATATGAAAAAGGTGTACAGAAAGTGGAGTATTGGTTTTTATGCTGGGTTTGGGAAAAGATAAGGGGGATTTAGATATAAAGACCATAGAGTTGACAAAGATTATGTTGTGGAAATGGGATGGAGCAGAATATGGGAAAACTTAGACTGGGGAATGTAAAATAAAGTAGCTAACAGGTTTCTCTGAGCATAATTGCTGAGAGATTCTTGACTTCGTTTAAGGAGAAGCTACAGTACATCACATCACATCACCATAAGCAATTTGTTAAAGAATTAAATGTTCACATATTAGCTTTCTTACTCAATTGATGACACAGTTTTTATATGGATGAAAAAACTGGATACTTAAAACTGAAACATTTGCTTCTTTTGACAATTCAATGATTTATACGGCCAGTTCTTTAAAAGTATTTAATCTCTAGGGATGTTTGCATCAGCACACCTTCTTACTCATGACTGGTACAGTATCCATCACAAATGTTTTAGAATCCAACAGTTCTATGCTCAATCAGGAGTCTAAAAAGATAACTGGTATCAAAATCTATAAGACATCCTTTTCATACATGATACCAATACAACCATCTACCCTTGCTGTCTGATAAAATATTGCTTTGAATGCATTGCCCAGGATCCATTCTTCAGCATCTTCACATATAAGCTTTAAGTTAAAAAAGTTAATTCCAAAATATTATCCTTATCCATTTCCAACTCAAAATAAATTTAACTCATTTTTAAGCTTTAACAGTATTTCTATACTCTCATAGAGATTTTAAATTTTTTCGGATGAATGTAAAAAAACTATTAATAAGGTCTTTTAATCAAATATTCTTCATCATTAATTTCATCTTTTACCAGTATACTGCAGACTGAAGCTTTCTTCAAGTTTGATCCAGTTTTTATGATCCATAGCCTCTGTTCTCTACATCATTTCAGCAAAATTATTTCATTATCCATCTTATATATGGTCTTTCTCTAGATCTTTTATCTTTTGAGATGCCGTTTAAAGCGTTGTTTATTTATTATCATCTCATATACTACTAAACATCACATGATTACCATAGCTAATAAGATAAAAGGTGGCTGCTGGAGGGTTGCATTAGATCCTAAGATCTAGGTGCAATGCTCTCAGGTCCAAGGCTCCTCACTTATGAAAACTACAAGCTATAAACTAGTCTGGGGATATTGGATGAATAGGCACACTTAGGAATTTTATGCACAAACCTTCTTGCATTTCATTCATTATTCTGGCTTGTACTGGTGGCACTACTGTATGGAGAGTTTAGCCGCTGTGAATCAACTCATATAATAAGAATATGACCAACCCAACTTCATTTCACTTTCCTAATTCCTTCAATGATATCAGTGACACATTTTGATTCTTTCACCCATATATTTCATTTTCAATATCTTCTTGCTACTTCCAACATATATCTTTCCATACTTTGTTGAGAGATCTTAAAACTGTGAATTGCTTTTCTGTTACGTGTCCAAATCTCAGATCCATAAGAATTGATAAAATATACCTATTAAAAATCTTCACTTTCAAACATGTAAGCATATTTCCTTTTAAAATATTAAATTACTTTAATGAAAATCATTTCATTCAAATCTAATTTTACGTTTAATTTCATCCATTTATGTTTCCTTCTGCATAAATAATCTGATTAAGATATTTTTAATTATTATTTTCTAATTCATGATTAATCAGTTTAATTTTCTGCTTCTATGAAGATTAGTTCTACTTTCTTGCTATCATCTGATAATTTTTGTAACTTTTCCAGAAGCACTGAAGCATTATTCACAGAAACCACATCATATATAAAATCTTGATGGCTTACATAATCATGTATTTTTATTTCTTGGGTTTTCAATTTTAATCCACAAATTACTTCCCATAAAATTACTGTAGCAATTTTCAAGATATGGAATCCCACATTCTTATCAATGCTAATCTCCTTAATATCACCATGGAATCTAATTACTAGTTGCATTTTGAGAAATATTTTTCAAAATATGCAAATGTTTCAGATCCATATTGTGATGGGATTAACTTTAAATCAGTATGGAAATGCTTAGAGAGTCGAATGCATTTTACAGTCAACAAATCCAAACCATAATGGCAATTCATATTCATTGGTCTTTACTGTATGTAATGCCTCTCTGTATTTCAATATGATCCACTGTGCTAAAATCACCTTTAAATATAACTTGTTCTTTAGGTTGTTTTGAATCCAAAAATCACTATTCATAAGTTTCAATTATCTTGGTAATGATCTTTACATAGAACTGGTAAAACACCAATATGTCTAAAATTTCTAATATCTTCTTTTTCATACATCTTAAATATCAATAACGCTACTGCAATCTTTCAATAATTTCGTACTTCTTTACCATGTAAATATTCCATATAGCTTTCTGCCAACATTTTTTTCATTTCTTCACATTCTTCTTTTAAAATATCATTGATAATTTTATTTTTAACTAGACCTTTTGTCTTCTGCATAGATTTAATTGCATGGCTCATGTCTTCATTGATGTAGTAATTGCCGTATTTATTTCTTTGTTCTTTATTACTATATAATTCTTGATAGAACTTTTCCATATTTCATGATAATCAACCCTCTTTAATAATAATTCCATATTTTCTTCTTATTGCTGATATAGTTTTATATGTTTGAGACTTATTTTCTTTTATAGTTTTTCTTACCAATTCACAATTATATTTTCTTATATTATTATTAATTCTTTTACACAATTTCAGATATTTCATTTTTTGTAATGGATCATTTTGGAGTGACATTCCTTTTTTGGTACATTGCTTTGTCTCATTTGATAATTTATTGGAGAATGGTTGCTTTTTGAAGCAGGTATTGTATAATAGTAGAATATGGGAACTGTTCTCTCAAAGTATATGAACAACAAGACAAAGTAAATGAAATGGAACAGAAGAACTTTGTGATCTGAATGAACACATGCAGGGAATGAGATGAAAGAATTGGCATTGGCATTTGAGAGAGTGGCAAAGAAATAAGTAACAAGAAGGGAATTACTATTGTATTGTAAATATGGTTTTTGGAGAAAACAAAGTGAAACAAGTATGATCAAGGTCTAATAAATGTTCTTTTGGTTAAAAAAATAGTAGAATATCTAATCTTCTTATTGATATTATTCAAGTCCAAACCAACTTCAAAGTTGTTAATATTTTTATCTAAATGATTTGCAAGTTCTAATGTAAATTCATTGGAATGTTTTTGAAGGTTAAGAATATCAACTGTTATTATGAATTTTCTCAATGGTTTTTATCTCTCTAGTTCTGTATTAACACCTATCTTATATCTGAAGAAAAAAGAAAAATTATATTATGAATTCTTTCTTTGAGAAAAATGCTAAATGGACATGGAAAAATCCAAATGAAGGTACAGCATTTTGACTAACAGAAAATATGTATTTTAAGATTGTAATGTTTTTAATAAATTCAACGCAGGAATAAAATATCTTTAGTGAAGTAGATTTGGTGTTTCAAAACATGATTTATCAACAGTTTGTAATCTACCATTAACAATTAACTGTCTATTCATTAAATAATCATAGATAAAATGGTCTCCCCAGATTCTCCATACTCAATATTCCATCTGATTAGATTCACCCTCTGCCAGGTGATAAGGATTTTTGGAGGTTTTTTTTCTTTTGATTTATACTATAAGTTATAATAGCTAAATACTTGGGTGTTTTTGAACCAATAATTGGATGGACATTGGGCTGGCAATGGACTGGTTATACCCTAAGCTTGTTTAGAAATCCTCCACTATTTAAAAAAGTTTCCAAGTTTCACTCAGATTCAAATCTCAGATTGAGGATATTATAAGCAGATATTCTAGCCACTGTGCTATAAGTCAATACATATTATGAAGAGTTTTCATGGTGAGAACAAACAAAAGAAACGTTATAAAATGGTATTATGAATTCCTTTTAACTTATGCAGGTAAATGAAAAACATGAACCTTGAAGATTCCCATCTGTTTTCTAGTCAATTAACATTCAGCCAAGCAATATTTTGGAATATACCATCATTTTTCAAAAATATGTGATTTTTTGTTTGTCATTTGAAATGCACTAAAAAATCAGAGAAGGCTTAATGTCATGTCCAGTGTAAAACAAATCACATGGTGTTTTCCAATATATATGGTTTTTGCCAAAAGATCAAAAATTCTGCAGTTTTCTAATAACTAATTTTTTACTCAACATAAAATAAGTGTAGTATTTGTTGGTAAATGAATATCTTATACTATTTGCCATTTAAGTTATTTTAAAGAAGTGTTGGTGTATCAAATATAAAACAAAATAAGGAAACAAGAATGATAGATCCTTCAACATCAATAGGGAGAAGAAAATCATATTTTTATGGAGTCTTGATATCTTTTATTAAGAGTTTTGTGTGAATAGCATAGAGAAATTGGCTTTCCAATTAAGTAAGTGATAAAGTGTTACGTTTTAAAATAATGATGTTTTTAAGTGTATTAAAACTTGTGTGACTATTTAAAAATTAATTTCACAGGTAATATAAATATTTTATTATCATAAAAACTTGACCATCCCATTTCTCTTTGAATTGTCTTCTTTTCCATCTACACTTCTGCATTGAATGCATGTCTTTCTACTTCTCTTTGTACTCCCGATTCTGTTTACATTGTGGTTGATACATCTGCTTGATGCATCTTCCACTTGGACATTTTATTCAAATTGTTGGAAATTTAGAAACGAACTTAGATTTTTTTCCAGATAGCCAATCTATAGTTAATCCAATCATCACATAATTATTGGTCTGCGAACAAGTATCTAGTTTTCTTAGCTAGAACATACATTGAAAAAAATATATCCATGAAACTCTTGACCAAATTGATGGATCTTCTATGTAGAGGGCGCTAAAAAAGCATTTCATATATGGTGGGTGGAAGGGTTGCAAAATGGATGGAAGAAAATAATATAGTGGGAGAATTGTAGTTTATTTGTAGTTACACATCTTATGGATATGAGTAGGAATACAGATAGACAGTTATATATGGTTTTTATAGATATAGAGTAAATAGAAATAGATTATGGGTAAGTTTAATAAATTTGGGAATGGATGGAGCTTTAATGGATATTATTTAAGAAAATATATGAAAATAATTAATATACGTATCTATTAGGGAATATAGAATCAGTTAAACTTAAAAATGGGGTGGGACTAAGGCAAGGATGTCCTCTGTCACCTATTTTGTTTTTGTTGTATTTGAGAGAAATGGAGAGAGCAATAGAAAGACTAGGAAGGAGGGGTAGAGATATCATGAATAGGTGGCAAGGGAGTATATACATTGTCGGATCTTTTATTTGCAGATGATTTTTTGGGTACAGAAAGGAGATATGAAAGTTATGCTGAGGACATGCACAAAGGTGGGTAAAGAGATGGGGATTAAATTTAGTGAAGAAAAATCAAAAGTAATGATGATTAATACTGGGGAAAGAGAAGACAAAGTAATTTTTACTGGGGGATATAAAGTGTGGTGAATAGATATAACTATTTGGGAATCGTTTTAAGTAATCAGAGAAATTGCTTGGATGAATGGGAGAAAAAATTGATAAATGAACCAAAGAAAAGAAAGGGATTGATAAAGAAATTAAGTGTTCTCCTATAATAAATATGATGTAGCTAGAATTGTATGTAAGGGAGTGGCAGTAGCAGGGTTAACATATGGTAATGATGCATTATGTGTTAGGAAAGAGGTATTCAATTACTTAGAAAAAGTATAAAGAGAAGTAGAAAGACATGCATTTGATGCAGAAGTGTGGATGGCAAAGGAGGCAATTCAAGAAGAAATGGGATGGCCAAGTTTTATACGAGAGATGCAAAAAGCAAAATGAAAATGTTTGGTAGATTGCAGTTTATGGATAATAAAAGAATAGCCAAAATAGTATTTAATTGGGTTATGAGTAAAGGGCAAGCAACAAGATGGGCGAGAAAGGTAATGCAATATGCAGAAGATTTAAATAAAGAATTTATGTCAGTATACTTATACAAAAGGTGGGATGATCATGTTAGGAGAATTGTTGAGTGTTATAGTGTTAAGGAATGGGATAGAAGAATAGATGCATTAATAAAGAATAGGGAGTTGGAAAGATGGAGAACTAGTATGGGGAGTAAAAAGAGTTTAAATATTTATAGAAGTAGACAGAATAGAATATGGGTGTGAGTTAATTTATGATGATAGCAAGGAAAGTAGTTTACTGTTTAAGGCTCAAATGGGATCTTTAGCAACAAGGGAATATATACATAAATGGAAAAATGTGAGTGATTTAGTCTGCAATTTGTATAAAGAAGGCATAGAAAATATTGGGCCTCTGTTAAGTGAATGTAAATGCCTGATAGCAGAAAGGGTACAAATAATGAAGTTGAGGAAGAATAAATATAAACAAAGTGATTATACAGAAAGTGGGTTATTGGTTTTTATGCTGGATTTGGGAAAAGATAAGGGAGATTTAGATGTAAAGGCCATGGAGTTGACAAAGATATTGTGGAAATGGGATGTAACAGAATAGAGAAGAATATGGGAAAACTTAGGACAGGGAATGGAAAGGGAAGATAAAGTGGCTAACAAGTTTCTCTGGGCATAGTGGCTGAGAGATTCCTGCCTCTATATAAGGAGAAGTCACAGTGCATCACATCACATCTGCGAGTTACTTAAGATAAGCCTCCCCCGGCAATAAAATGAAATTTTAAATAATTTTTGCAGGGGGGGGGGAGTAACACATACAATAGTAAATATTTATCGAAGAGTATTTGTAACTTTAATAAAATGATATAAATTTATTTTTCCTTGCGATTCTTTAAAAAAAAAAAACTCCATCTCCTTCCAACACACAAACACGACACACATTTCTTGATCCATTTAAAGTAGACCATCGTGAGGAAAATATTCATAATATGAAACAAATCTAACGATTCCAATTAATTTTATGTACAATATAACTATTAATCCAAGCTTTGCCAACTTCTTACAGCAGACTCCAATATTTTCTCAGAAATATCTAATAATTTACATCCTGTGCAGGAGATACGCTAATAAAGACGGTTCCAGTAAATGATAAAAGCATACAGTTCTCATTAAAATAATTTTATTTTTTTTTAAACTTCAAAAAAAATAAAAATAAATTCAACCAAATAATAATTTTAAACCCATTTTTTTCTCTGATTATTTTGGGTTCTTTTTTTATATAATAAAAATCTCGTGGATTTACAATATAAATCATTTAAAATGGGAATAGATCATACACTGTATAAAGGTACATTTGTGTGTGTGAGCGTGAGCATTTACTTCGAAATGAGTAAATAAATATATTTAAAAAAATAACAATTCATGTATTCTATATATATCAGTAATTTAACATTTGAAAACTATCTGTGAATAACCCATAATTCTTTTGCATCTTCATTTTTCTCTACCAGATATCAAAAGAGAAGCTGCCTTGAAGAAAATGTCTAAAAAGATTGGACTTGCCATTAACTCAAGATATACTTTTGATATCAAGATCCTCTCCTTTTCTGGATGTTCAATCACGAATCTACAACTGAAGAATTTGCAATAAAAAATGAACTTCTTATGGGGTCTCAATTTTTTTTTTCCATATCTAACAGTAAAGCCAATTGGATTTTGTATTTTTATTGATCATCAACAAATTTATGAGCACTTACAAATGCAGATTGTTGATCAGGTCATGGACTCATAGGCTTCAAAGTTCCATTAGTATAATAATTGTGTTCTTCTCTAAATATATCGTAATGACATTCGCTCTTTAAAAGGAACAGCTACTCTTACTAAATTCCAACAGCTGTTAAACAGTAAAATTGCCAATTTAGATTTTTACGTCTGACATAATTATTAAGATATAGAATTCTCTCAAGTCACTTGTTTGAAATATGAATGAATGTTTCTGAATTTATTAAAAAAAAAATAATAGCAAGATTGACTTTCTGAGAATTACTTTCTGAGAAGTATTCTATTATTAGTGCTTTAATTCATTTATTTAGGTTCTCAACGTATTCATACCAAAACAAACTTCTCACTCTGAAGATTTTTTTCCCTCTTATTTGCAATTATTGAAAATGGAATTTTCCAAAAGAAATAAACCCCAGAGATGACTTTCTTGAGTTTATATCACAGTGCAGGTCAAATGGATAATCATGAAATTGCATTATAATTAATTACAGCCCTCAACAGTATCTTGAATATAACTGATATGAAAGTCTTAGCTCAGACTTGATTACTTTTAATGTGATGTGATGTGATATATTGTGGCTTCTCCTTAAACAAAGTCAAGAATATCTCAGCAATTATGCCCAGATAAACCTATTAGCCACTTTATTTTCCATTCCCCACTCTAAATTTTTCAATAATCTGCTCTATCTTATTTCCACAATATAATCTTTGTCAACTCTATAACCTTTATATCTAAATCCCCTTATCTTTTCCCAAACCCAACATAAAAATCAATAATTCACTTTCTGTATAATCACTCTTTTCATATTTATTTTTCCACAACTTCATTATATGTACCCTTTCTGTTTTCAAACATTTACATTCAATTAACAAATGCCTAATATTTTCTATTCCTTCCTTACATAATTTACAAAATAAATCACCCATATTTTTCCATTTACATGTATATTCTTTTGTAGCTAAAGATCCTGTTCGAGCCTTAAACAATAAACTACTTTCCTTACTATTATCATATATTAACTCACACCTAATATTCTGTTTATTTCTATATATATTTAAACTCTTTTTACTCTCCATACTATTTCTCCATCTCTCTAATTCCCTATTCTTTATTAATAAATCTATTCTTTTATCCCATTCCTTACTACTACAACACTCAATAATCCTCTTAACACAATCATCCCATCTTTTGTACAAATATACTGATATAAATTCTTTATCCAAATCTTTTGCATACTGCATTACCTTTCTCATCCATCTTATTACCTGCTCTTTACTCATAACCTAATTAAATACTATTTTGGCTATTCTTTTATTATCCATAAACTGCAATCTACCAAACATTTTCATTTTACTTTTTGCATCTCTCATATGAAAACTTGACCATCCCATTTCTCCTTGAATTGCCTCTTTTGCTGTCCATACATCTGCATCCAATACATGTCTTCCTACTTCTCTTTGAACTTTTTCTAAGTAATTTAATACCTCTTTACTAACATATAATGCATCATTACCATATGTTAACCCTGCTACTGCAACTCCTTTCCATATGATTCTAACTACATCATATTTATTATATGAAAACACTGTTAATTTCTTTATCAATCCCTTTCTTTTTTTTGCTTCATTTATCATTTTTTTCTCCCATTCATCCAAATAATTTTTCTGATTACTTAAAATAATTCCCAAATAACTATATCTATTCACCACACTTAACTTAATATCTCCCAATAAAAATTCTACATCTTCTCTTTCCCTAGTATTAACCATCATTATATTTGATTTTTCTTCACTAAATTTAAGTACATCATTTATCTTTTTAAAAAATTATTTCAAGATCTTATATCTAAAGTTAATTAGTGATAATAATATTCATAAAAACTTCATGTATGTATTGGTAAAGAATATATAATTGAAAAGATAGCATGAACATTAAAATTTAGCCTTCATGACATTATTGCATACAATTTAATATGTGTGAGGTTGATAATCTTTTAACAGGAATGTAATAATAAAAAAAGATAAATCTCTGAAAATTAAAAAACAAAAAAAGATTGTGGTTAGTCCCTTGGAAGATCATATGAAGTTCAGACATCCAAAGGAACACACTGAATTTTGAACCAAATACCTTTAGCTTTTGAGTCCCTTAATAATAGCAGTAAACTATGTCCGGCATAGAGGAAAATATGTCCAATTACTGAGGTGGTCCAACAGAGAACAAGAGGATTGTATAATACCAGGATTTTTTAACTCCAAAAAAGGAAGAAATTATTTCCTAGGAAACACTGTCTTATCCACACACCCAAAAAAGGAGCGATGAGATTTACAATGAAGCCCCATTGATACTTTACTTTGAGCAATTAATCTTATGGTAAAGTAGAAGGATTATTGAAATTATCTGGATCAAAAAAATCTCAGTCTGATCAACTGAAAGGTACTTTACACTTGAACATCACCACCATCTCACAAATAATTAATTGCATAATAAAAATTTTAAAGTCAGGCCTAGTGTAATACATACATACAATATATATATTATTTATTTACACTCCCAAATAGAAATTTATAAAAACTAAAATTCTGTAGAGAATGTAAATAAATAACATTCATAGTTTATATATTTATGTGGTATTTAATTAATACATACATTTATATACAATAATGCGGTTTTAAAAAAGGGTGAGAAGAATTAGTCTTGAGTGTAAACATTGAATACTTAAACCAAATAGCCACCATAAACTATACTATGTTTTGTGATAACTGGAACCAGTTGACCCAAGTGTTATTTCGTACAATGTAAACCTACACTTTATTATAAAGGTCAGTACATGACTCTGCCGAAGGTGTAGGATCAAAAGACTTAAATCATTTTGCATAAAAGCAACTTACTTTGTAATTAATAAAAGATAATACTCATTATTATATATATTCAATACAACAATAAATCAATAATTAATAAAATGATCGCTGTGTGATCACATATCCCAGCCCAGCTTCTTCAACTACCCCCCCCCCCTCCATAGACAAGATATCGAGTATTAAAGAGTTGAGCATGTTCTCATTCTCCCTGGCTAATTCTACATTATGATAGATGGTTAAGTTCTATTTGACCTGGATTCAAATCTTGGTCATAGGTATGATGTGCTAACCTTTCCCCCACAGGAAAGATGCCAAATGTTAAAAATTTGAACATTTTTTCCATTTCTCCTAGCTAAAATAATCGATTGTGGTTAACTGAGATGATTAACTTTCACCTGGCCTAAATTCAAACACCATGTCATTAAGATAAAACATGGATGCTTTATCCCTACGTTATTACATAGATTAAGAAAGGGAGAAGTCATTAAATAAAATTTCAATAGAAGTAAAAAAATAAATTTAAAATTGATCGTTTTTCTTTGACAAAATGCATTAACAAACATGATAAACCCAATAAAAATCTTAGTATGTTTCGTTAGATTAAATATTTGCTTTTTAAATAATAATTCTGTAAATAATCTTAATAACAATGCGAATAAAAATATCATAACATCAAAGAATGACCGCTCCCCCTTCATCCGTTAACTTCATTTGATAATATGGCGAGTCAAACTTCAAAGAAATTGGGGTATTTGACAACAAATTAAATAATGTAATTTTTTTTCTTTCGTTCATTAAATATAAATTATTTTTCAACATCCTGTTTTATTTTCTTTTTTATTTTCCTAATGCTTGAGAAATTATTTTAATGTAACTAACTTTTTTTTTACCTCTTTAATGTGGTGGTAAAGTTGTTATAAAATTCTTACCGAGTTCTTTTGCAAGACTAATCCAATTCTTTTGATCAGGGTGGCGGATATTCAGCAATCTCTCTAATTCACGGTACTTCGCTAAAGGCAACTCTCTTACCCTTGTGTTTGGCAATACTAAAAAATTTAAGAAATAAAATAATTAAATATTAGATAATTATATATTATATATAAATACTAGATTATATCTTGCAGGCAAATATAAATTCATAATTCATATATATATAAACACAACAGATATGATAAGAGGTTGGTTAACTTTGAAATAGCTTTTACAAATGTTTTTTTTTTTTTAAAAAAAAAATACTGGTTTTTGAATTTCCCTAATTCAAAATACAAACGATATTTTTGATTCAGGATTATTACTTAAGTATTAAACCAATAAAATATGTTTGTGTATAACGTAATTAATTATTAAAAACAACAATAAACTAAAATATTTGATTATAAGTGATAAAAATAAAAGAAGATACAGTCTAGAATTCTCAGAAAAACAAAACCTACATTACGAATTCATTGAGAAAAATATTAAAAGAAAATGGACATGCCAGCCATCCAAATGACGATATAACAGAATTGTATTATATTTTGACTAACAAAAAATATATAAGATGGCTTGGAGAGTTGAGGGTCGCGTGAAAGTATGAGTTCGAATCCCTTATATATTACATTATATATATGCAGGTGTGTGTAAGCCTGTACAGTGTATTAAATTATTTCAAATTATAATGAATAATATTTCCGTAGTATAATTTTTACCACACTGCACTCTCATGCAAGATAGTTATTGGTTTCTAACCACTGAACACCTTGTGGAGGGGTGTAATCATAAACAAATGACTAAAGACATGTGAAAATGATGTATGACTCCTGAAAGGCACATTTCACGCTGAACCAACACTCATTGATAGTTGGCCCAGATCAGAATCTCTTAAACATATCCTTACCATTGTTCAGTATATATATATAGCAAATTAATACAGTTTAATTGATCTTTTTCATATTTCTTTGGTCATATGTTTATGGTTACACTCCTCTCCAAGGTGTTAAAAGTGGTTAGAAATATTATTCATTAAATGGATAATCTCTAGTCTAAAGAATGAGTAATAAAAATTATTAATATATTTCCATTAAGTAGTTTGTGTCAAAGTTGTGAAGGTAGTAAGATTGACATTTAGCAATTAAACAGTGGTATTTGACTATCTATCTATCTATATATTGAATAATAATAAAGATATGTGTAAGATATTGTGATCTGGCCAACTTAAGAGTGTTGGTTCAGCATGAAATGTGTATCTTGGGGATCATAAATCTTTTTCATATGTCTCTGTCATATGTTTATAATTAAACCCCTTCACAAGGTGTTAAAAATGGCTCCTACCTTGCATGAGAATGAAAATTACACTACAGAAATATTATTCATTAGGTGGATAATCTCTAGTCTAATAAATGACTAATAAAAATTAATACACTTCAGACTGTAATGGTCTTGATTCAGCATGGAAATTGGTTATCCATTAGTAAGAATAAGATACTTGTGAATGCAAAACTAGAATCAGTAAAACTATTTAACCACTAAACATCACATGATAATTTCTTATGCTTGTTCATAACTCATAGTTTTGTAGTTAAGTAGAGATAAAAGGTGGATGCTGGAGGGTTGCATTAGATCCTAAGATCTGGGTGTAGTGCTCTCAGATCCAAGGCTCCTCACTGATGAAAACCACAAGCTAGAAACTAGTCTGGGGATATTGGATGAGTAGGCACTAGATAGGGATTTTATGCACAATTACTCTGGCTTGCACTGAGTGACACTACTGTATGGAGAGTTTTACCTGTTTTAGAGCTATTTAAAAGGACAGAATTAATATGATATTCCTAATGTTCAGAACATTCCAATAAATTTAAATTACAACTTGCAAATCATTTTAGAATATTAATAGACTTTAAAGATGGTTTAGTCTTGACAGAAATCACTAAGATGATAACTGAGACTCTAAAAAGAAATGCCAAAAAAGGTAGCAGATACAAAAAAAAACAGCAATTCTTATATTGAGACAAAACAATGCATAGGAAAAAAGAATATGAAAACTTTTTTAAAAGAATCTATTAAAAAGAATTCAAATAAGTCATGCTTTATAATAAAATAGTATATAATATTTACTAAGGCTATAACTTCAAGAATGTGCATGTAAAAATGCGATAGCAGGGACCTCTACAGGTCTTAACCACAAGCTTACATTTTGGAAGAAAAGAGAGAACCCTTCTTTACTTCAACCTACTTTCTATATAAATAGATGAAGCTGAAGCAGTTAGATCTGAGAGCGTGAAGCTATTCAATACTTCACTGATTAAGTCCACAATTCCTATTACACATTAGTACTCGCGAAATCTTTCGATTTGCAATGAGTCAATGGAACGATCTTATAGTTAGAAATCTATTACGATAATTTAAAGTTGTAATTATAAATTTATTTAAATGCACATTGATTACGTAAGTAATATTTACTAAGGCTGTATGAAAAAGAATCAAATCTTGTGTTAAAAATGTAATTGTGAATTGACAAAAAAAATTAAAAATGAGAGTAATTCTCAAAAATATAAAACAACATCTTGATATCAGAAGAAAAGTTATTTCAGCAATGAAAAGAAAAGACTAAACTATTACCTTAGAGAAATGAGTATGGTCATAAAGAACAAAAAAAAAAAGGCAAAATACTCCCTACAATTACTACATCTTCTGGATTACCATGTATTTTAAATGAAGAGATGACTCATGCAATTATAATAATCTATGAAGAAGAAAAAAGCTACAGGAAGTAATACCGTTATGATTGATATTTAAAAAAAAGTGGATGAAGAAGTAAAAAACTTGTTGGCAAAATTATATTCCAAATGTCTAAATGATAAGATGTAGCAAATGAGAGGAAGACTGCAGTAGTAATATAAAGATTTAAAAAAGATGATTAAAAAAATATTAGAAATTATAGATCTATCAGTCTTTCATCAGTTCTATGCAAATGTATCTATAGTGAACTCTGGATTCTAATAAACCAAAAAAAAAAAGATATATTTAAAAATGATATTAGCACAATGGACATATCCAAGTATCAAGACCTTTTATAGAAAGAACAAATAAAAATGAGTTGCCTTTATGCTTTGGGTATGTAGATTATAAAAAGGCATTTGATTCTATACATGTTTAGATAATGATTAAAGTTTTGGATCATCAAGATATAGATGGATCCAGGATATTATCATATTCTGAAGAATACTGTATTTATTAAAATGTGATTTGATTATATGGTTGATACTACAAACATTAACATTGAAAGAGGTATGTAACAAGATTATTTTATATCTCCAAAACTTTTTATAGCAGTTTCACAAAAAGTATTTTGTGTATTAAAAGGGAAAGCTAAGAAAATAAAAGCAAAGAGAGACCATTTATATCATTTAGATTTTGCATATCATGTGGATAATTCAGGAATTTGCAAGAGTTATCAGATAAAGTAAGAAAGTAGGACTAAAAATAAATGTTAAAAAAACTAAAGTTATATTCAAAGAATTTTAAGCCAATAAACATCACGTGATCACCATTCTTTATGCTTACACAAGCTGTCAACACAGAGGGAAAACTTTCTATACAGTAGCACTACTCAGTGCAAGCCAGAGTAATCAACGGTTGCCAGAAGGCTTGTGCACAACCCTTTTCGCATCATTGATTAATCTGACTTGCACTGAGTGGCGCTACTGTATAGAAAGTTTTGCCTCTGTGTTGACAGCTTGTGTAAGCATAAAGAATGGTGATCATGTGATGTTTTATGGTTTAATGGAGAAAAAATCTACAATTGTGATAAATATATATATATATAGAATAATGATGAAATGTAAAGAATACCAAGCATGTCAAACCAGTCACCATGTTTTGCAGTTAAAACAGTAACAATTCTTAGTGCAAACAATAAATGCTAGAATTGATTACTACAACATATAGTAGGTGGTGCTACTGTAAGGAGAGAGTTGCTATCATTTATAATGTACAAGAAAAAAAGGTGGTCATGTGATTTTTAATGTTTTCCGGTTATGGCAAATAGTGAAGCATATATCTTCCAATCATTAAAAAAATAGCAATGATGGGGGCAGACATATGATCTCTTGATCTATTTTCACGTTTCTACAATCAGAATGCTATCCAATCCATATCGTAGAATTCATCTGGTAGCATAATCTTAAATATGCTGTAAAGCTCATGAGACCAGATTATTTTGATAGGCATTGAATTATGTTTAGCCACTGCAGTCTTATAGCTACAATCCTTGGTAATGTCCCATGATTTCTTCAATAAACACTGATTTCTGACCATTTGCAGAAATGGTGGCCACCACCTGTGAGACTGTCAATCTTAAACTACATTCCTCAGTTTTGAGCACAAACGCTTTTGCTAATCAGCATCTATAACTTGACATGCTCAACAAATTTTCATAAGCATCTAAAAATGATATACAATTAGTACAAAAAAATATTTCACTGGCCTGTATATCTACTTTAATATGAAAATGATTCCTTCATTTTGTCGTGCTCATGTATATATATATACACACATACATGTATTTCTAATGTTTACTTCTAAAACAGCACATTCTATCAAAATAATTAGGAAAGAAAAAGGTTTCACAAAGCGCAAATCAACTAAATATTTGATTATTGATGTATAAATGTCTTGTCTTTGATATATAAACGAAACAAGATGCCAATCTTCTTCATACCATTTTGTAACAAAAGGTTTTAATTACCGAAACTTTCTTAACAGAGTAGGTAATTTTATTTCACAAAATAACGACTTTAAGTACAGTCAAGTTGAAAGTTTTGTAAACCGCAAAGAGATTTTTTTGCTTATCATGAAAAAAATGGGAAACCCGTTGATAGATAACGTTCCGCTAATTACTTGTAATCAAGAAGACGAAACAATATATAATCAATTGGAGTCAGTGACGTCTTACCTTGTTAATTTCAAACGTATGCGCTCTTAATTATATAGAATACTATCGGCGCAGGTGTCTCAAATCAAAATATAGACAATTTTAATTAATAACCACCTGGCTAATATTATTTCAAACACGGACTATATTTAGACAATAAGGTATTTAGTTGTATTTATTTTCATTTATAAAACACGCCAGTTAATAAAGAAATAATCGCATCTTTTCCTTCAATCAAATTACGACATATTAGTCCGCACAACTTAGCTTCTTGTAACCTGGATTTTTTTTTATTTCAATTATATTTAAGGAAAGTTTTAACAAAACTTTACATGCATATAAAGTTTCAAAAATAAATTTAATATTTAATGAGCCATGAAATTAATATTTTTAAATTAAAAAATTCAATTACTTTTTTTTGAAAAAAAAATAATTATTGTGTATTTTAACAGATTGTGCTGTAAATAAAAATAATGTAAATATATACCTTGGTCATTTTCGACTATACACGCTTTAAAAATATAGAAAAACATTGAATCAAATTCCAATGCAGTACATTAATGTAAATCCCAGAATCCAAGAAGTTGAAGTTCTTGTTTCTACTTTTAATCGATTAATATTACAACATTCTATTATCAAATCTATATCACGTCTTAATCCCTGATCATTAAGTCATCTATAAATAATTCTAAAAACGAGAATGACCCATGTTATATAACGAGGGTGCCAATAGCTCTTAACAAGCTTTTCAGAACATACCTATCACCAGACCGGGTTCTAGCTCTGGCTTTCATCAGTGGGATTAGAAACTGGTCTGGGGATAGAAATATTCTGAAAAGCTATTGGCACGCTCATTATACAACATTTGTAGTACAAGCTTATTAAATTAAGTCATGTGATATATGACTTGATTTCCTTGCAATTATAGTATGGCCATGGAAAAGGTGATTGGTTCTCTCTCCAATCAAACTGCTTGCATGCATATCCTTGAATGAATGCATGTGTTATGTAGTAACATAGATATTCATCCCAATATTTTAAGGCCCTAGTGTGCCTGGATCATGAGTTATAAATATAATGGTGTTTTATATCTTAACCCATTATGGGATAACATGCTAACATTGAATTTTGCTTTAAATTGGACAAAACTGCTACTAAAATATTTGAAATGATTCAAACTTTGTGTGGCAGAAAAGCCATTAGTCACTTTAATGTTTTCAGGTAGTTTCCAAGATTTTGAAGATGGCAGGGAAATTTAAAACACACTGCCAAATTTCATGTTGTAAATCATGATCCAGACATTACAAAACCTTACATTTTTTTTAGTGAATAGGTAATCTATGTTGTGACATAACACATGCCTTAATTCAGAGATAGTGCTACAGTTAGCCTGAAGAGAGAATCAGGGGTTCATAAAAAGTCCAAGTACTAGAACCAATCCTAGAAATCCTGACTCCAAGTGGACTGCTCTACTACTATGTCAAACCATACAGGGCATTGCTCAGAAGTTCATAAGAAGTGTGTGCCAGAATCACAATTGGTCCTGAGACCTCCCAATCCCAAATCAAATCCTCGACCAACTGCACCAAACTGTGCAGTCATTGTAAATAATATTGGAGCAAGGACACATTTCTGCTCAATATCAGTTTTTATTTTCAAATGCATCATATTTTCTGTCTCATTTGACCATGTAGAACCAGAGTAATCCAAATAAACTTTGTTGAATAACCAATTAATTTCAATCTGCGCTATACAGAATCAAAGGCTTTTACCAAATCAATAAAAGCATTTGTGTTTCAACAAAAACCATGCTTCTTATACTTCTTGATTCTCCAAAACTGAAAATCTTTCTATGACTGGAAATAATCGTCTTTTTACTGTAGAAGAAAATAATGATATTCCATGATAATTATTATAATCTTGTCAATTGCCTTTATTCAAAAAAAAAAAATTGGAACAAGAGAAGTATTTTAAAAATCAAGAGCTACAATTTCATGAGACCATATATTCCTAAAACATACCAATATTTTTGAAGATAGCATCTCATCACCATATTTTAAAACTCCTCCAGATATTTCATCAAAATATGTAGCCTTTTCATTTATAAGATAACAAAGAGCTGTGACTCTACTAAGTTGGATATTTTTGTTCAAATGTTAATGAGTAGATAAAATGGATATATCATTAAAAATCATCATTGCAATTCTTGTATGATTTGTTCAAAAATAATCAAAATATGCCCTTTTACCAGTTTGAAATATTATCATCACGTAAGCATGTGCCATTGATGGCTGTGATATTATTTTTAATGTCCAAAATATATTTCCAATGAATCAAAAAAAGATCTAAATTGACCATGGTCAGCAAATGTCTATCTTCTTTGCAGTTTTAATCCATCATTTTTAAGCTTTAGTATCCTTCATTGAAATTCTTCCCTTAAATCTTTATATTTATTATGATGTTCCACAATTTAGTATTCTACCAATGAAAATGCAATGTGTTTTTTAAATCAAGCTATTAAATAAGTTCCTTACTAATTCAAAAGATGCTGATCTACAGAATGTATTTAATATTTTGAATGTGACATATAAAGACTTTAGTTAGTAATTAAGTTTTTTAGGTGCAGAAAGATTGATTTAAAAAGCAATGGACTTGCATTTTGAGCAAATCATCAATAATGCTGCTGATGAAAAATAAAACAGACCATCAAAATGGATTAATAACAACTTGGGTTGGTGCTAATAATAGATAGGTAAAATAGAAGAATTGAAAAGATGTTTTAAGATCAAACATTCAATAAATAAAGATTTATAATTACACCCTATTAGCAATACTCTTGCATTTAAAACCAATATTTAAATTAATTTTTTTTCATTAAAATTGATCAATTTTCTGTATATGCTGTATTTGTGTACATAAGTTAAGTTGTTTTCCCAAAAGCAAATTGAAATACAGATTGATAGTTGAAGTTTTATGATGAATTCTTGTTAAATATGTAAAAGAAACAATTATGAAATTATCAATTAAACTGACCAAACTATTATGTGAATAACCATTAAAAGACTGCAGAAGTGAAGGTCCTGGCATTCAAAACAGAGAACCTTTACAAAATAACAGTATACATTGATGTAATTCCTTTAACAGTGCTCATTTTCTTTAATTTTTTTTGTTTATATTGGTTCTAAAATGTGGATTAAACATGGTAAGCATCTACTTTTGTTTCAAGCCATCTAGCAAGTCAAAGAACTGTGATAATGAAAGTTCAAATGATATGGCAATTACTAATTTTTACATATAAATACTTCCCTTCTATATCTTTCTACATGCACAAGATGCAAATCTTATTACAATCTTTGAAACACTAGCAATGAGAAACATTGCATTAAAGGAGATGACACATAGACAACTCCTGATTTCTGTTTTGTTTAGAAAAAAACAAATGATTCATCATTGCCTACTGATTTAATAATATTAGATCATTTATTTTATAAAACCACTAAAACATCACATGATCACCATTTCATATGCTTACACAAGCTGTTAAAACAGTAATATGATGTGATGTGATGTATTGTAGCTTCTCCTTAAACGAAGTCAAGAATATCTCAGCAAACTCTCCAGACAGTAGTGCCACCCAATGGAAACCTTAGTAATTAATAGATGCTAGAAGGTTTGTGAATAAAATCTTAATCTAATGCCTACTCATTCACTATCCCCAGAATAGTTTCTAGCTTATGATTTTCATCAGTGAGGAGCCTGCCTATGGAATGATGGTGACTATGGTTATTAAAGAACCAAGGACACCAAAATATATAAATACTGAGCTGGATTTAGATCTATATGAATATATAAGCAAATAGACTTGGATTGAAAACATTGTGTTTCCATTTTGGAGTTTATAGATAACTAAAATGTTAAAACGTTTCTGGAGGGGTGCATTAGATCATAAAATCTAGATGTAGTGCTCTCAGATCCAAAGCTCCTCACTTATGAAAACCTGTTAGAAACTAGTCTGGGGATATTGGATAAATAGGCATTAGATAGAGATTTTATGCACAAATGTTCTTGCATCCACTGATTATTATGACTTGCATTAGGTGGCACTACTGTCTGGAGAGCTTGCAGTTTTATTTTAGCTATATATATAAGCCAGATCTTATCACTTTTTGAATTCATATTGCTGTAGTTGAAAGCTTTAAGATAAAATGTAAATAAACCAACTGCAATCAATATATTGGATGTCTTGAAAAAAATCTCACATTTTCTTGCTATGAGTAATTTAACAAAATTGTAATAAAAGCTGCAATCCACTCCAGATGATGATAGTCAAAAGATGAAAAAGGACCATGAAATAAAGTTTTATGAGATCCAGTTAGAATATCTGGTCTCTTAAAATAGGATTTGATGGATGAAAAACATTACTGAAAGAACTTCTGCTGCCACAAATGCTAAAAATCTTATAACCAGACAAGTAAATACATGATAGATATAACCAGAAAAAAGGGTCATGAGAAACTATAAATTTTTCTTTCACAACATTCCTAATCTAAATTTAATAAGACTTCATCTAATGTTGGTAAATTTGAGCAAGGCTGATTTCAATCAGGAAAGAGTTTGGGAGCAGATAATGCCTGTCAAAATTTTCTACAGAACCTGGGATTCATATTTATTCATGAACATTATCCTTATAAAAACAATTCTGTTACAGTAAGGCTGGAATTAGAAGAAACTGCTATTTTGAATTATTCATTCTTTCAAATAAAATTAAAACTAATGTTAATTTTACAAAGCCAACGTCTTTATAGCTACATTTGGAAAATTCATCCATTAAAGTATAAAGATTGGCTATCTTAATATAAGCTGAGCATTGATTGTATATGTGTGTGGAGATGATTATCTGGACCAACTGATGAGTGCTGGTTTAGCATGAAATATATATATTGGTGATTGTTTATCTTTTCAACATGTGTGTAATCAAATGTGTCAGCAGTATGAAATAGCATGGGTAGGATCATGTGAAGTCTGAGTTCAAACCCCCTATATAATATATTGGAGTGCAGGTATGAAAAAGCCTGTACTGTAGAAAAAAATTTATATATTAAAATATAGTGCTGTAAGGTTTGCCCACACCTCATAAATGTATGGTAAATGGATTATGTCCTATACATGAGGGGTCAGAATGACTTAGGGTCAACATGGATAGAATGAGAAGGTGGGCTTTGAGCATTCCATCATTAGATTTTCAATGAAATGGCTGGCTGAAGAGTTATGGGCTGGAGTAAATTGAAGCCTGTCCATTAAAGTATAAAGATTGGCTATCTTAATATAAACTGAGCATTGATTGTATATATGTGTAGAGATGATAATCTGGACTGATTGATGAATGCTGGTTTAGAGCGAAATACATATATTGGTGATTATTTATCTTTTCAACATGTGTATGATCAAGTGTGTCAGCAGTATGAGATAGTGTGGATAATTGAGGGTCATGTGAACATCTGAGTTCAAACCCCCTATATATTACATATTGGAATGCAAGTATGAAAATACCTGTACTGTAGAAAACTTCATATCTTAATCTTTTAAATGTAGAAAAACAGTTAATCTACTTGACAATATATCTCTAATCTGTTAATCATAATAACTACTAAATTTTATACAATGCCTTCCTATAGAATTTATTTTTATCACTTATTTAATATATATTCTTTAGTGAATTTTAAATAGAAAGCAGGAAATTTTTCTTTGCTGATGAAATTGTTTTGATTTCATAAGAGATGATACTTGTCAGAAATAAAAAAAAAACTCTTAATAAAGATATGTAAAGTCAAGAAAGTTATTCAAAGATTGGAGTCTTATATAAACAAGAGATCTAAACGAACCTAATACTATATCATATGGTATTTAAGAAAAACTTTGCCCATCCTAATATATTTTCCAAACTTATTAAAGATTAGAACAAAAGTAATTTTTAGGAACTACCTTCTTAGAAAGCTGGATGATACTATTTAAGGTTGTGAGCAAATATTCCAAGAACATCTTTCTTAACTATTTCTGAATATTTTGCACTTGTTTGAAAAATTTCATTTTTACTAAAACTTCTGGATACACATTCTACTACCATAAGAAATATTAAGACAAATTCAAATCTACTTCCATGAAGTGACTTCCCATCCCTCATATACACTCCATCAAATATCAGATGGGTGCTGCTCAGATTGTTTAAGAATCTATTAAGGGCACTAGATCACTAAAAGACATATATCTCCAAGTTAAAAATTCTTTAAGCATTCATCTAAAAAACCTTTCAAACAATTTTCATAAAAAATAAAATTTTAATGAGATCTCAAATATTTTTTCACATCCAGCACTAAAGCAGCTGGATGTGATCTTGCTTCACATTACTGAAATTCCATTAACAGGTTTTAAAACATCCATAAATACTGTGATTACCTGATTCACAAGTAAAATTCAAGGTCATTCACCAAATATATCTGTGGCAAACACTGATATTACATATCTGTGACAAACATATCACAAATATGTGGTTAATGACTTTCCAGTTTACATATGTAATGATAAAATTGAAAAAATTATAAGTAAACTTAACTTCTGGTTGATATCTGTACTCCTTTACAATGATTACCGATTTCTAGCTAGAGGACTTCAAAAAACAAAATTTGACTACAAATTATGATACATTTTAGCAATTTGATATTTAGAACTGCATCATAAACTCATTAAAATACATATAGTATGGTAAAAAATATTCTTATAACATTAGTAGTATCTGCAAGATTAAAGCATAGTTACATTCTTTAATGTGAGTCACATTTAACTCACTGACACCAAACCCCACCCACTCTAAATTTGAAAGATTCTAGAGACAATTTTTACTGTGCAAGATTTTTACAATTAAACATTTATTGTGTATCTATAATCTTTACATTATTTATTACAACAAAAAATGCATATGGTTTTATTACTCAGGAGTTCGTAAGAAGTTCGAGAGACAAAACTGTGAGGGCTAGAACTGATCTTGGGACTTATCAATCCCATGTCTGACCCTACCAATTATGCCAAACAGCAAAGGGTATTTTTTACAAATATAAATTTACAAACAAAAGAAATTCTAAAAGGAATTTGGACTTCAAAAAATAAAAAAAATAAAGTACTAAGTAATATGAAATAATAACAATGACTTTTTTTTTTCATGTGTCATAGCATCAGCCGGGAAGCGAACCCGCTAACCCGGAACAACTGCTTGTAAAGCAGCTGTCGCTGACCTCTCGACCTTTGCTGATTTATAAAAACTATAAAATTATCTCAATTCCATTTTTAAAATCAAAATGAATGTTTGTTTAGACATCAAAAACTATGAAATTCTGTTTTAAAATTGCATTTATTATTATTAAAATATTATTAAAAAATTTACACTCTCCTTTATGAAGGAATTTCTTTTTTACAGAATCAATATCAACTTCCACTTACTGCAATTATAGTTTTATTTCATTAATTTTCTAAAAACAAACATTTAACTAAAATGTAATTGTAATTTTTTTTTTTGATTTAAAATATAACTACATTGCATAAATACGTAAATAAATTAGTGAAAATTAATTTATTTTTTTTGAAAATAAAAAAAAAAATCCACTCTCTAAGCCTGACAATTGGAATTTACATAATTGTACAATGTTTATATAATACTGACATTTTCAGATTTTTTTTAATTAATAATTTTAGTTCAATTTCTGATGCTAAATAAATGTGAACTGACAAATATACATTATAGATAACCACATAAAATAACTACACAAAGCCAAAAGTTATAGCAGCACCATCAGACTGCATCAGAATGGGTTGAAGACACAAAGATGGACACTATCTCATTAACATATTTTAAATAAGTTTCTTTAAATTTTTGAACTTATTTTACATGAATACTTTTTCTACCATTATGTCATTTGTTCTTGAATAGTTCTGTGCTTTTAGAGATCTATATATTTGAACCAGGAGATTAAATTCTTCAATCATAGCTGTAGATTTGAAAAATATCCACATGGGTCATAGCTAGTATCTGCACACTCATAGAGGGCAGTGGTTGCTAAATTGAAGCAGAGGAGTCAAATGACTATGGGTTACCCTGAATTTGTTGATTTTATTATTGAATCTGGATAAATAAATTTGGAATCTCAAAAGAATTTCATTTTTTAATTTTCTAATTATAGATTTTTGATTAACATCCAATAAGAGAATTTTGATTTGAGGTGAAATTATATTTTAAATTACCAGCAAGTCTGATTTTCTTAACAATTGCCTATATATTTTCTGATGAAACAACTTTTCTTTTGATGTGTGGTGGAGAAATATGTGAAATAGACAGGAAACCACCACAAAAAAGTAGACTTATGTTTTCAAGTAATATTTAATTGAGTGTCCAAAAGTTTTAGTGTTATAACATTTTCCCAAACAGAGGCGCAATATTCACCAGTGGAATATATTCAATGCTAAGGAAGTATTCACATAACAACTCTGGTTTTCCAAGAAGGTTATTCCTATAAGTTAACTTTGATCTAACCTTAGATGAATGAGGGAAATAAATTACGCTATGAAATAGCAAGGAGTAGAATCATACTTCAGACTATTATTGCAAAAGGTCATGTTCAGATTAAGAGATAAGTACCTGTTGTTGGATGAAACACTGAATATACTGTTTCCATTGGATTATAAATAAGAATCCAATCTTTGAAAAACATTTCCCAATTTTTTCATATCCTTATTGAGGATTTTTCTACTTTAGGAAAGAACTTCTGCCAAAGTAATATCAGCACATATGAATTTTCTGCATTGTGTGTTTAGACGATCAGTGATGAATATTTTAAATAAAACAGATAATAAAACTGAATCTAAGAAAAGTTGTTCTTTAAAATTTATCATTTCACTTGAATTTCTACTAAAGAGAATTTTGTCAAGTAAATTAATGGTTTTTTCCTGCATTAAGAATTTTAAAAACTTTTAGATGAAACCATTTTTGCAAACAGAATCATAAGCTGAGATTAAGTCAATAAAGATAACACTGGTTATTTATTTATTCTGAAAACCTTTTTCCAATGTGAGTTGTTAAAAATAAAGCTTATTTACAGCAGCTGACCCTATAGGAAGCTAAAAATTCTTATTAGTATAAGACTAGGCCATGTATAATAATGGTACTGGGTGATAATGTTTTTGGACTTTGTTGGTTTTAAAAGTGTTATAGTTTTACTTGTATGCCAAATTTTTTGTGATTCATTCTGGCTACCATACTTTGGCTTCAGATCCTACATTTTTTAGAATATGGTATCTGCTCCTGGGGAGGGGGGTTTCTATTTAAGACAATCAAGGGCAAGTTAAAGTTCACCAATATATTACAGGATTTATCAGATTGATATTATAGAAACAATGTGAAAGTTTGCAATTCTGTTTTAAGGATGCTTTTCCTCATTCTATCAATGTTTGTTTTAGATATCTGGTATATTAGCAATAATGGCGGTGGTTATTTAGAAGTACTTTTTACATCTACTAAGCTTTGTAAAAGTGTCTACGGTTTAAAATTAATTTTATTTAAGTTTTACTTCAACATTCTCTCCACTTTTCTTTCTTGTCATCAGTCAGCGATTTTAAACATGTCAGCAATTTCTGAATCTTTGGTAAACAAAAATTGGCTATAAAGAACACTTCTAGTTTTATTCTAATCAGGAATGAACTTCTTACAATATAATACCCATGAGGAATAGTTTCTTTGACAGCTGTTATTAAGAGATTGTTAAATCTATCATACCAGTAAGGAATTGATCATTATTTTGTTGAAGATTTCCAACATATTGATTACAATTAGCTTGTTTAAAATTCTATCTCAAAGAGGATAGCTTTCAACTGTATGAATGCAAATTCCAAGAATGGTCATACTTGCTTTATTCCTGGCTATGGGGTGTGTGTGTGATCTTATATCAATAATTCAGCATGAAACATAAATCGGGAGTTATTTCTGTTATCCATCAGCCTTAATGAAATATTTAAATTTCTCAGCATTGTAAAGTATATTGCTTAACTCCACCCAATGTACAAGTTGACAACCCACTTGCTCTTCATTAACATAATCCCAAAGACTTCGGAGAATAGAAATTCCCTTAAAGACTGATGTAGGAAGATCTGGAAATAGAAGTTTGGGCCAATTTTGTATTGGGGGGGGGGTTATTGCCTGTCATAGAATTATACAGTGGTAATGCGAGAGGAAATGCATCAAAACTCAACTTGTCAGTTCTGAAACTTAAATATCAAAACAATTAGATCATCTTTTTATTATTTCAAGTATTGCATTGCCAGTAACATACATATAAAGCAAGTTTATTGACTCCATTTACTGGCCAATAAGAAAATCTGTTAGTATGCAATTGGCTTGGCTTTCTTTAATAAAGATCCATCAATATGTCAAGCTTTGTTAGCCGAAAGGTCCGCGCAGCTGCCTTGCAAGAAATCAGTTAGTTGCAGACGGTTGTTGCGGGTTCGCCTCCCGGCCGATGCTATGACATATGGAAAAAAAATCCATCAATAGTCTCCCCGTATTCAAATGTTGATTAATAACGAAAATAATACATTTAACTGAATACATGCACAAATGATTTTAACCAATAAACGAAAGCCTCTAAGCATACACGCACACACATCATCACAATTTTCAATCATTATCCAGCCACTTCAGGATAAAGGTATCTCTTAGTCTAATTCAGTTTCTCCGATTTCTATTCTCTCTTCCTCACATTATACCAACATATGTTCTTATTGCATCCATCCATCTTACATGCGGTCTCTTTCTAGGTCTTTACAATTTATTGGGATCTGGTTAAGATTTACCTTATAGACGTATCTATTCAAACATATACGAAATATATTCAGCATTATATATATCTCAAAATTTATGCTTTGGTATTATGACAATGTAATTTTGATTAAAATGATATATATTTAGTTTGAACTTTGTATAAAGGGAAATCCCAATTGCCCAATAAAAAATAAAATTAAGAATTCAATTTGCCCGGTTATCTTTTTTATTTACAATTTAAAACATTTAATAATTAGCCAAACTCAAATATAAGCAAGAAAACTTCTCAGTATTTGCAAATGTTACTACTATATATATAGACACCCCCCCCCCGCTATATTCCCTCCCTCTTTATCTGCTTCAAAAAAAAATAATCATTACAGTAGTTAAATTTCTTACTTGATATGTATTCTTCAAACTTTTTTTTTCTAAATAGTTGGGATATCTCCAAACAACTTATCAGCAAAGGTCATTTTTCAAAATTGTAAAAATCTTGACCTACTCATTATAGAATTCTTTGAACAGTATAAGATATTATTTTCAAAATATACAATTCTGTATACCGAACAGTTGAACTGTAAGCATTATATCCCCCAACCCCCAGCATTCTTTAGATAATACAAGCCCTCTAGGCAACCATTGGAAGTTTGTTTTCATCAAAATATTTGTCGCCAGCTGTGGACTCCGCTCGCACAACCCCCCTTCCCCATTCTACTTTGTACCCACTAACACAGTTCATGTTATTTCCTTGCCTAATTATTTACATGTTGTTCAGTTGAAGCGAGTCTTTTACTTGAGGCGAACTTTTATAAAAATTGGCAAAGTTTCCAGCGCAGCTTGTTTTATGTTAGAGATACATATATAAAAAAAACATATTTAAATCATACAAGATTAGAAGAAAAGATGGTTCTACATGCTATTTTTATGGACCGTTAAGGTTTTATTCCTTTCATAATGAAAACCGACTTAAAAAGAGAAATACATATATAAGATGTGAATCAGACGGAGGTTAAATTATTTTTAAAAAGTTATCACATGGAAAGGCAGTATATGAGTAATAACAGAGAGAGAAGGATGGAAATTACTATCCACAAATATGTAAACATCTCTTTTATTTTAATGCTGAACGAAATTAATTATTTTACCTTTGTAATCCGCGGCAAATTACCCCCCCCCCCAACCTTCCTTCTTCAGAAACAAAGTCCTGTACAGAAAATATTCGCTCATTATTTTTGTTTTTCCACTTTGATTTTAACTGATATTCACACTTTGCAATAATTAAAAAAAAAAACAATACAATTTTCTCAAAATATTAATTCATATGTATGTCGTATTAATTTTTTTGGGGGCGTCTTAACTATTAACAAAATATCATAAAAGTCTGTAGATAGAAGAACCACTAGAAGTTTTATTCAGTGTTTCAATTCTGTTACTGTAGTATAGATTCGGAAGTATTAACTATGTAATTGTGTCTGTTGCATTTACATAGAGCACTGGCTTAGGAATTCCATTTATGAAACGCATGCGCTCAACAACCATGGGATGTTTTCAATCTATTGACGAGATTGTAATTGCATTTAGAAAAATTAAATCTAGCTTGTACCTATGTTTATGTGAAAATTACAGTGATTTGTGACTGTGAAACCCACCTACAACAACCAGTACGAATGCACTCATGTTTGAATGTGGTTTATCTATCCAAAGATAAGTTTCCTGATTCAAACTCAATAAAAGTACTATGAATGTTATCACTATCATTCCTAAAGATGATTTATTTTGAAGTTATAAAAGTTAAAAATGCTAGAATGTATTAACATGATTCCATTAACTAGCTTCACTGCAGATGAACTGTAGGTCATGTGATATTTCTTTTATATACCATTCTCCCAAACGACTTGGAAAATGTGTATTCAGTTAATTTTTAACTGAAATTGTAAAAATGTAGAGTATAGTTGTTTAATTTCTTTAGAATTATATATCTAAAGAAGGGAAGTTATATTGGGTTCAAATTCAGGATATTGAAACTTAATGGATGCCATGCAATAATTACACATGCCATTAATTAAAAACTATTTGAAGTTATTGGTTTCTAAAATCCATGGATATTGATGAATGATTATACAAGTAATAATAACATTGTAGTTCTTCAAAATTAGAGATACAAAAGAATACAATAATATATAACAAGGATATTACCTAACAGTTTATTATCATCATTCCCTCAGCTTACACAAGCTGTTATAACAGGCAAAACTCTCCATATAGTTGTGCACTAGTTAGAGATTTTATTGCACAAGCCTTTCTGCATCCATTGATTATGCTGGATTGCACTGGGTGGCATTACTGTAAGGATATTACTTAATGAAAGTTAATGCTTTTATATCTGAAAGACAATTAAAAATAACTTGATATCTGTTGTTTAAAGCTCCTCATTAGTATATTTTCATTTCCAATATAATTAAAATAATTGACATTTGAAATAAAAACAGTATTTGGATTGGCAGTTACAGGACAAAAAGCATGTTATTTTGTTTCATGGAGAGAAAATTGCAAACTTAAAGGGTATATCCAAAATTTATTTATTTTAAACTACTTTATTAATTCAAATTTCTATAACTCAAGTACTTGAATGTATCCACATTTAATTACAGACTTAACATTGGTCAATATTAATGAGATTTAAATTTTTTTATTATATCCTCTTATACACTTTAATGCAATATTTTTTTATATAATTTCTTTTTTATTTTGCTTACAGTTTTGATTGTCCCGCAGTCTTTGCCAAAGTTCAATATAACTTTCATTTCTCCCTCTACAAGTGAAAGTTATATCATTTCTCCCTCTACAAGTAAAAGTTATAGAGAGCTCTGATGAAGACTGCAGGACAGTCGAAACTGTAAGCAAAATAAAGAAGAAATTATATAACAAAAAAAAATTCCATTCTATAAGAGTTGATAAAAAAATTTTGAATATATATGAAGAGAAATGCAAAAAAATAAAATAAAAGAGAAGATATAAAATTAATGTTATTTGCCATTCCATATCTTCAGTGAACTTATTATAGGAGGTCAAATAACTGGAATTTCCGGTTCTTAGTTAATAATCTTAATGAGAATTGGTAACTAATTTAGCTATAGAGAGAATTATTATTTTGCCTAATTTATTGGATGTAAGTGATACTTGGACACCTTATCATCATAATATTAAGACATCAGGAAAATTCCATTTAAGGATGTTCCATAAAATTTTAAAAATACAAATGGCAAGCTCATAGGCCAATCAATCAATACCTTGCTGGGTATGATTCTATAAATCTAAATGTTATAAAATCACATCTTTATGGATTGGACATAAAAAACATATGACCAGTGCAAAACTTCCTAGAATGATTAATGGTGTTTTATGGTGAACCTGAACATGATTTTCGTGAAAGGAGCAAACCCAAATGGCATTATAAAGATTATCTATTTCAAAGGCCATCTAAAAAGATGTAATACTAATTATTTTCACTAGGAAGATTTGGATGAGGATAGACTACAATGGACAGCTACAGTTGAACATGATGGGAATGAATTTTAGGAAAAAAAGTTCATTGCAAATTAACTTAAAAGATGTCATCGCAGCAAAGTATCAAATAAGCAAAATAATGAATCACTGTGTTTCATACATGCATTTATTTGTGCTTCACAGATTGATTTATGTAGTCATTATTATTTTTGTTTTGTCTTGTATTTCCCCTCTCTCACACTTTTGAAGTCTTTGTCAATGATAGATGATGATGAATTCCAAATTTATATTTATCGTATATATGAATTTAAGTGAGTGAATTTTTAATTTGCTCTATGTAAATTTAGTGCAATAATAGAACAGCAAACTGGAATTGAAGATCCGTGAATTGCAGTCCAGCTGTTTCTTTTGGAGTTCAAACTTAGAACTTCCAAGCAATAAACTAATCGATTCTTTATTTATTTTTTAACCGAATATTTTTTTTAAAAAAATCCTTATTATGCTTAAATATTAATTTAGTGCTTTTTAATAAGGTATGAGTTATACCTATGGCATATGAGCATTAAAAAAAATTGAATCAAGATGGGAAAATGGACATAATTTAACGAAATGTTTGGAATTAGTTAAACCCATTAATTAAAAGAGAAGCAAATAGATCGCTGTTTTATACAAAAGATTTTTCTCCCTTTTCATCCAAAAATAATTGTGTGATAATATTTTTTTTTTTAATTAAAAATTGATGAAGCAGGTGTTAAATTTAAGATTTATTTTTACTTTCATCAAAAAATATTCTTTTTTACTACTACAGTAATTTTTGTTTGTTTGGCTTCGTCAAACTTTTAAATTGTTTTATTATTCCTCTCCCTTTCTAAATGTTAATTTATCTAGATATATTATTGCTACTAATTAACATCAAATGCTAATCAACTTGGAATATTTTTTTCTTTATTTTACAGTGCTTAAAACTTTAAAAGCAACATCCAGCAAATTAGAAAAAATTGATCTTTGATATTCATGAGCTTTATAAAGGAAGCTACATTGGTATAAATTTAATTTACATCAAATAAACTAGACTATTATTTACTATTTCTTTTGGTACTTTGGTATTAGAGCTGCAACATAGGGGAGATAGGAGGCTTTTTCACACCCACAATAAATGTGTAATGTCATGATGAAAATAATCCCTGCGATATGTGACAAAACGTGTTTTTCCTTATCAACGCGATCTTTTTATTTTTGCAGTATTTCAACATTTTAATTGTATATTCAAGAATTCGTATTGTTAAAAATGATGAATATTTGAAAAATACTGAGTATGGAAATTTCCAATGCAGTACTCTACTTCCAACAACAACACATCCTGCCATCAGTGAAAGTATATCCAAATGGACATAACATGAACTTGTATGTGTATACCTCAAACAAGCAATGGCCTTGTAATGTCCAAGATTGCAACACTAAAATTGGTATTTGCAAAGAGACATGGTTGGAAGGTTCAAGAATTTCTATTCTAACTATAGTTGGTCTCAGAAATTAACTTCTGTAGAATGGGAAGAACATGAGCTGAGATTAGCAGGTAAAACAGTTGTTGACTGGAATAGCTTAACAACATGAAAGAAATGTTTCCATGAGGATAAATAAAAACTGTAATAAATAATAAGTAATATGTATTTTTTATTGTCATTTTGTTTTAATTTCTTTATTAAAAAAAAGACATTAATTAGCAGTAATATGAAAATCCCAGCATACTTTGCAATGATGTGGCACATTTTGGAACTAAATTTTTTACTGTAGATCTCCATTTTGTATGGTTATGTGTGAAAAATATAGTTTTAACATGTAAATTCCTGTTATATATTACACGGTAAGTATCATAAAAATATAGTTAATGTAATTTTATAAAAACTACTTAAAAATCAAAATCATTTACTGTTTGATGGTACATATTTAAAGTACCTATTTTTTGATTAATGATGTCATCAGTGTAAGATCGAATATCACATTTAATTTTTATTTATATCATAACAAAAAGTTGTTGCTGTAAAAAGACACAATATTTCTTTAAATTTCATTTTTAAAAGTTGTTGATAGTCATACATATTTCAATGTCATACATATTTGTAAGCATTTGTTATTGAAAATGATATATATATTTATTATGTTTTACTATTTTTTTTACATTTAGTTATTTTTAGTCCTGCAACATGAAGCATGTATTAGACCTATTGCACCTGTTCACATTAATATCAACCTCCTGATAACTTTGTAATTCTTGCCAAAATATCATATACAACATCACATTTTTGTTTTTTTGCCAAAAAAAGTCGTATACAAGATCCGTGTACACATTGTTTTAGTCAGATCACAAGATTACAAAGTTATCAGTGCAATGATACGAATGTGAACAGGTGCAGTAGGTCTAATACATGCTCCATGTTGCAACTCCAATACCAAAGTACCTTTCTTTTTTTTATACAATTTTTTTTTCTTTTGCGGGTATATATAAAATTGATTTAATGCAGCAGTCAAATGGCAGATTCTGAAGCTCAAAGTCTAAGGATTACGGCTCCGTTCCTCACTTCTGGTACTTGAACTGCGTATGAATTTCAAATAGTAAACCATTCTATTATTTGTAAGCAAAAAGCAGCCTTTAAATAATTTATTTTGCACAAACAGAAGTGCTGAGGAAGACTTTCCTCATCAAGCTTGTCAACAGCTCCAAAGGTGACAGTTTTTCATTCTTGTGTTACCCTCTCAGAATAGCTAAATATCTATTTATTGTTCAATAGTGAAAATTATTAACAAGATTCCATATGATATTTAATTGATAAATTTCTATATGACATGGAAGAAAAATGTGTTACGATGAAAACGGTCTTCATCTTAATGAAAAGGATATTATTCGGTAGAAAAGATATATAATTTCTTATCAAAATATCATTGAACCCATAAAAAAAAAGCCTCATTAATAATTTGATCTTCATTGACATTAGAAAAATTTGTCAGATGCACTATTAAAGATACAAAAATGTTTCAATTATGAAAAAAAAAGTTATTCTAAATAGATTTGATTTTTATATATGTGGGGAAAATCCAATTACATCCAATATAAATAAATAAGACAAAGAGAGTAAGAGAATTCTTTTAAACTTCTTTCTGTCAATAATTTCAATCTCTGTGGTCAAGTTGTAATCTTTAGTGACTCTATAAGTATATTAGACCATTAATAAAGGTGAGATTCCACCTTATTGTTAAAAGGTTGCCTTGACAACAGTTTGAAATTGCTGATTGTTAATGATATTGGAATTGTCTAAGTATTGACTGGCTTTTAATGTTTTGACATATTGTATAATTGTTATGTAATTAATACAATTTACTTTTAAGCCAATAAACATCACATGACCACCACCTCTTATGCTTGTGTATAACTGTTGTTAAAACAGGCAAAACTCAAACAGCAAGCTAGAGTAATCAATGGATGCCAGAAGGCTTGTACATAAAGTAGGCACTAGATGGGGATTTTATGCACAAGCCTTCTGGCATCCATTGATTACTCTAGCTTGCTGTGTGTGGCAATACGTATAGTAAGTTTTTGCCTCTTTTAACAACAATTTACTTTTGTTTTTGTAACTTAATATATCTTGTATTTCTTTCCTTATTCATTTGAAATTCAATAGAGAAAGGACAAGTGTGCAAGAAAGATTATAAAATTATAACTACATATTTGATTGTTTTATTATAACTTTATTATTGATTCTGATTAATTATATATATAAAGTATAGTTACCAGGTATATATGAAATGTAAACTAAAAGTTATTAGATTTCATTTACATTAAGGAGAACAAAAAAATATTTGCCATAAAAAGATTTTTTGTTAAACCATTAAACATCACATGATCACCATTTCTTATGCTAGCACATAACTTATTAAAACAGGCAAAACTCTCCATACAGTAGTGCCACTCAGTGTCAACCAGAGTAATCAATGGATTCCAGAAGGTTTGTGCATAAAATCCCCATCTAATGCCTATTCATTCAATATTCCCAGACTAGTTTCTGGCACTAGATGGGGATTTTATGCACAAACTTTCTGGTATCCATTGATTACTCTGGTTGGCACTGAGTGGCACTACTGTATGGAGAGTTTTGCCTGTTTTAATAATATTTTTTGTATTAATATTATAAAAATATATATCTAGTTGTTATATAATACTTTATATTATTCACATATAGATTATATGAAAAAAACTGCGTAATGGATTACTTTTATTTCTTTTTTAATTTAACATAAACGTGTACTTAAAACATATATTTCTTAATTTTTTTATCCTTTGTGTTTTAAATTACTTATCATTTATTACTTTTTCTTCCAACTGTCAAAAGCTTTTAAATTATTTGTTTTATTAAGTAAAACAAATATTAAAAAAAAAACCCATAAATTTAAGATTTTAATATAATTATAAAGGTATATGTGATATTTTATACAAGTGTAATTAAAATATAAATTATATATATAATTATATCATTTCTGTATAATCATCTGTACATATTTAAATATTTTTGTAACTCTGATGAAGGCCGTTGGGCAGTCGAAACTGTAAGAAAATAAAATAAACTAAATATAGAAACATTACATTGCACTGAATAAAGTATAAATGAAAGGAGTTATTAATTATACTTGTTAATCAAATCAATGCATAGGCAATAAAGAATAGATACAGAGATTGTTAAAAGATATATTTAAAATTGTCTTTAATATTAATTGATTAGAATCTTCAATAGTTATCTTTATAAAATATTTGAACAGTAATAAACAATATTGCTATATGCTCAAGACATAAATGACTTTTCACAAGTACAAAAATACTGATTTTGGGAGTTTATGGTGAGATATCTCTCAGATACAGCTTAAAATTGAATATCACATACTCTTATGAAATGGGTAATCAAACTGATAGATTAAATGTTATGGTTAACATTAGTCATATAAAAATGCGCATCTAATCATGATATTGAATCTATACACCTGATATATGCAACACTATTTAAAAGGTATTTGTTTGTAACTCTTAGATCGGCCACAACTTCAGCAGAGATAAATTAATAAGTACGCCTTGCAATATAAACTTCAAAACAAAACAACTATGAATTCTCAAACTCTGTTTATTGCTCAAGTACAGATCACCATAATAATCACCAGAATATAAGCAGATCAACAACCTTGTATAGTTTTAAACTATATTATTTATAGGTACATTTAGTAATCCTTTAGAGGATTGGAATTTTCATTTCCACAACATTTTAACTATCATCACAATGATTTAACAACCATGGAATTACATTTTTTCATACTAAATTTGCAAAAAAAAATCCTACCAGAATCAACATCTTCCAATCTCTCTTCCCTAATATCTATATAAAGATGCTCAATATCAGACCATAACTTTGCAAGAAAGACCATGAATCAATCACACATTAATATACAAGCAATCACAGTTAAAAGCATGAATAAATAAAAATTATTATGGAAATGCATCCCATTTTTAAAAATACTTATTTAAAGTGAAAAATTTATTTTCATTAACCATTCCCAATTTTAAAAAAAATTATAGAGAGACAGTCTGTAAGACAAGAGTTTGCAATAAAAAAGGTATCAAAACAAACTTTAGCAGTGGCCAATTATAAACTATTAGCAAACTTGAAAAGCATTGGTGGTCGAGAAATCAGTGATGGCTTCTTTACAAACAGTTGTCCCGGGTTAGTGGGTTCGCTTCCTGGCTGATGCTGTGACACATGAGGAAAAAAAACTATTAGCAAACTTCTAACTCCAACTGTAAAAATTTCTAGCATAAATTAAATATCAACAAATAGGTTAGAGCACTTTAGTAGAATTTACAACTTGTACCACGCACAGTTTTCTTTCACCCTATTTGTAAGATTATAGGTAAATACATTACAAGCTATGTGATATTGATATTAGTAAATACAACACAAAAGGAATATTTTTTCTTTTGATGCACCTAAATATTTTTTTAAAAAATATATTCTTTAACTTCAGTAAGAAAACTCATTTCTTAGGAAAACTCATTTTTTTGAAATTAAAATCTTAATATATTCAAAGATATCAGATTTATGTTTCTTCTTCATTTACAAAAAACACCAACTGCTTCTAAGCAAATGAATTACATACATTTTTTAAAAAACTCTCCTCCACCCCATCTGTTTCTTGAAAATCTATTGAAGATATAGATAACTATCATACTCTATCATTTAAATGTAATAAATGGAAAGCAATACTTTTGGAGAAAATGTTGAAAATATTAAAAACAATCATAACACAGTTTTGATATAGAACACCTTTGTCATCGTCTAACATTATATTTTGGAATTTAAGAATTGCTTTTGGTAAAGGTTCAGAGAATTGAAAATGTAGTAAGATTGTAGTTGACATTTGTCTGAGTATGTATTACAGGTGCAAAACATTGTCTCCCCTACTTAAATTGCTAATCCCATCACTCCATAGTACTGCAGTTATATTATTCTGAACAAGGCAGAACTCTCCATACAGTATGCCACCCTGTGCCAACCAGAGTAATCAATGGATGCCAGAAGGCTTGTGCATAAAATCCCTATCTAATGCCTACTCATTCAATATCCCCAGACTAGTTTCTGGCTTGTGGCCTTTGTCAGTGAAGAGCTTTGGATCTGAGAGCACTGCACCTAGATCTTAGGATCTAAAACAACCCTCCAGCAACTACCTTTTATCTCTACTTAACTATAAAACTATGAAAATGAAATTGAAAATACAAAAATATTTTCAATCTAAGCTCAATAGCTTATATAGTCATATGGGTCTGAACTCAGTTCAGCACCCATACATTTTGGTGTCTTTGGCTCTTTAACAACCATAGCCACCACTATCCTATTAGGCAGGATTGGTGTTAAACCATTAAGCATCACATGATCAACATCTCTTATACTAGCACATAATTGGCACAGGGTGGCACTACTGTATGGAGAGTTTTGCCTTGTTTATAAACAATTACGTGCTAGTATAAAAGATGGTGATCATGTGATGCTTAATGGTTATATTATTCTGAACAAAAATGTCTACTTTTGTAATCTAGAAATAAATGAATCTTTTTTTAACAAACACATTTACCAATTCACTTGCATTGTAAAATAATTATTTTATTCTAAATATAATTATGCCATCTAGTTTACATATCAGTTTATATTTTAAATATAATAATGAATTTTGGAATATATAAGATGTGTTATGGGTTGTGCATTAGTGGCTTAAGGTCATCAATATTTATTAATGAATTAGAAATTTATAATTAGTCAAGAAATAATACATTATAGTGATAATAATTAAATTTGTTAAGCGCATACTCATTTCGTAAAGTAATATATATTAAGGCTATAACCTTAAGACTATCCACCTGAAAAACGACAGTAGGGACATCTACAAATCTTAACACAAGATTTATTTAAAAGACAAGAGTGGCCACTCTTATCTTCAACCAACTTTTTAATTATATAGATGAATCAAAAGCATTTTTATTTGAGAGCGTAGGCTATTAGATACCTCACAGATTAAGTCCACAATTTCTATTACACACTAACATTCGTGAAATCTTTAAGTATAAGATCTCAACACTGACTCGTAAATCGAACGATTTTATGAATGTTAATGTGTAATAGAAATTGTGGACGTAATCAGTGAGTTATTGAATAGCCTTATGCTCTCAAATCAAAATGCTCTAGATTCGCCTATATAATTAAAAAGTAGGTTGAAGATAAGAGTGGCCGCTCTTGTCTTTTAAATAAATCTTGTGTTAAGGTTTGTATAGGTCCCTACTGTCGTTCTTCGGGCGCATGGTAAGGTTATAGATAATGATAATAAAATAAAATTAAAACATTTTATTAAAGAAGGTTTGAGTGTATCAGTGTTATTAGATAGAGTGGAGAGGGGTGGGTCATGTGAAAGTCTGTGCTCATATACCCTATATTACATATATAGACACAGGTATATAATAAGCCTGTGTTTTCAGTTATTTTATTAAAGAAGGTAAATTAAGAAAAATTACTCCTATAGATTCACAACAAGTATGGATATGAAAGATAGTTATTACAAATTTTAAATATAGAAATGATAAATATAATACAGATAAAAGATTTCCAAGTGAATCAATTTAACAAATTATATAAAAATTATGGATACAACCCTTAAACTATTAAAAATATACTTCTTAATTCTAAGAAATCTATATTGAATAATAACATTTCTATACAAGATACGAAATTGTTACATTTTCATTTACCATTGTCAAACTTCCTCCACTCACAACTTTGACGCCATCCATTTCAGATAAATATAATAATGATTATTACTAATCATTATCGAAACTAGAAATTATCTCAAACCTCAGTTAAAGATTAATATTTTACATACACAGAATTATAATCATAAAGTTAAAATTTAATTTGGTGGAAAATTTTAACAACAAGCTTAATAGAGAAATTTATCACCTTTAAGACTTATGCTAGATTTTGGAGGAGTGCATTACTTCGAAACCACTAAGCTAGTAAACCAATGGCTGGTTGATAGCATAGGTTTTGGCAACTTCACAATTAAGTCTTCCTTTGAGTTCGTTAGAAAAATCAAGAATACATTAATAGACCAAGATTTTGAAATTGCAGCCATGGCTGTGACAGAATTATACGGATCGATTAACAGGAAGTGGTCAATTGACATCGTTCATAAAGAATTAATAAGTAATCATTGTCCAAATGAGCACATGAACTTTATATTAGCTTTCATTAATTGGTTAGACAATAACACTTTTACAACTTTTGAGTGTGGATGGTATGATATGAGACGGTTGCCGATGGGTCTTTCCTTAAGTGGAGTAATTTCTAGCATATTTTTAAACTTATTCGAAAAGCAAATCATTTCTAAATACATCTCTAACACTTCTGGATTAATATACTCATGTTATGTGGATGCTGTGTTTATTGCAGCTCCAAAAGATGTAATCACGAACATTAAAAATGAATTACAGCTGCAAACTAAATTAATTATAAACACCACTTGGGAGAACGAATGGCAGAAGCTAAAATATTTGGATTTTCTTGTTCATAGAGAAGGTAGAATTTTGCATTATTGCATGATTGTTAAGCCTCTTGAGGTCAGAGATTTTGCCCACCCAACAGCACATAAATTCGCAGGTTTAAACGGTTTTTTATTTAGGAATCAAAATTTGTGTAAATTTGAGGCTGATAGGAAGACTAATATTGCAGGCTATATAAAAGATTTATTAAGTGTCGGCTTCAGCTACAGATTAATTACAAAGAAAATAGATCAATTTTACAAAAAATCAATAACTAACCACATAAGTAAAGATAAACCTCAAATCACCCTCCCTTACATCCCCAAAGTATCACAACAGTTTATAAAGACTTTAGCTGGTGAATTAAAGGTTGGCTTCCACACTCCCCCTAATACTAACAGACTGATTAATAATTTGAAGGACAGAATGGACCCATCTCAAGCTCCCCAGATCATATACAGTATTTCATACCTCAGGCTGGATGCAGCGCCACATACTATGGGGAAACCAAGGCCACTGTCCATAATAGAGATGCTCAACACATGTATATGTATAGAAGAGCAAAAAAGAATAATGATAACTTCTCAATATTTTTCAAACATAAGAAGCAGGCTGGCCATGTGTTTGAACCCTGCAACCCCAAGATAGTGTGCTCCGAAGCCAACGATTGTAAAACAAAAATCAAGGAGGCGTATTTTATTATCAGTGATAACAATGCCATCAATAGACACGACACGTGTTTTGCTATTTCAAGAAAATGGACAAATTAATTTGCATACGCATTTGCATACATTATTATTTAGTAACATTACAGCAATGGTTTATAACCTATTTTGGCCATGAATATGAGGGAAAACCTCGGAAGTACTAGACCTAGATTAATTTAATTGTTTTTGATACTACTGACAGCTTCTTCTTCAGTGGGTTAAATCGTTTATATATACTATCTTTATTCAAGTGAATTTAAAACGAATGGGGAAGTATGGAGGGGTGTTTATTATATCTATAAAATAAGAAATGGATTAAACTTTCATATTATCCCAAAATTTATAATACATTAATAAAAAAGAAAAATTATATTGATAAACATATAAATATTAATTAGTCCAATAGTAAAAGTCTGGATGAATTAATAGGTAATTATAAATTATATAAAATTAATTCTGATCTTTGCAATATGATTTACTACAATCATACAAGGAAACAATAACAATCGGAGATAAGAGCCAAAGAGCATAACAATGCAATTCATAAGTGGGGTGATAAATCTGCTTTAAACATTCATTATTTAATATGTGGACATAAAATAGATGCTACAAAAAATATTAAACTTTTAAATTATATTAAAGATCCAAAAAGAAGACAAATGTATGAAACATATTACATGAAGCCTAATGAATGAATGACTTAGTAAAAGTAATTTAAAATGATTGTTTAATATCTTCATGCTCTCATTTCCAGATACTTAAGATTTGCCCATACTTAAATGTGTGGGTTGAAAGAATAGGTGGATTCATTCTATTCTTTCACAAAGACTTTATCTTGTATTTGAGAAATGAGAGTATTCATTTTTTGTTAAAATCTACAAAGCGCATCTGCATTAGCTTAATGCTGATTATTAGTTTATTACAATTCAAAAACATTGCGCTATATAAAATAAATATCTCATTTAAAATTGTTTAAATAAAATCCTTGTTTTTACTTCACCTTTGAGTAGTAAGTTTTAAGTTGCGCTTTATGCAAAAAAGTGAAGCTTAGTATTATTAGAAAAGAATTATACAGCTGAGCACTTTCTGAGAACTTAAGTCTCGATATTCATCATTATTTATACAGAAGAGCTCTAAATAATACTGAAAACAAATCCATATTCTTTGAGCACCCAAAAACAACAGGCCCCTTATGGCAAGGGCATTGTGCACTGAACATAATGATATGAAACAAAAGATAAAGGAGGCATGCTTTATTGCAAATGACAACTATGCAGTAAACCGAAAAGAATCGTGTTTTGCAATCTCCAGAAAATGGTCTTTATGAAAGAAAACTTTGAATAAATTTTGCATAAATTACCGCTAAACTTCACTTAAAATCCCAATGTAACCCGGAATTCCCAAAATAAGCTATGAATATGTAGACTTAAGTTCTCTGAAAGTGCTCAGCCGTTTAATTCTTTTCTAATAATACTAAGCTTCACTTTTTTGCGTAAAGTGCAATTTAAAACTTAAAATTGTTTAATTGAAAAGAAAAATAACTTTGACTAGTGGTTTATTTAGAAATTAAAGCAATAAGAAATTTTGAACATGGAATTAAACTATGTTTTTAATTTTATTTTCGTTAATTATTAGTTTTAAACTGTTAAGACACCACATAATTACTTTTACATTATGCTTACACAAGCTGTAAAAACAATAACATTTTTTCTACAATAGTGTCATCTAGTGCAAGCTTTAGTAGTCAAGAGAAGTTAATGTTTTACCATTACTAACTAGTGTTTTCCCATTCAATCAATATTCCCAGCTCCCAGATTTAAGCTCCCTCGCTGATGAAAGCCATAAACTAGAAATCGGTCTGGAGATATTCAATGGAAAAACACTCGATAAGGATTAAAAGTCATTACCATCTATTGATTATTAAATATTACAATAGGTGGCGCTATTGTGGGGACAATTTTTGCTAGTGTTTTAATTAATTGATTGTTGTAGTACTATAAAATTATAAAATTTGTGCCTAAAGATGATCTCCTGACTAATACAATGACTTGGTTCTTATTTTTTTATAATGTAAGCATAATCTATTTGTTTTTACAATTTGTATAACTAATCTAGCAGTTTGATTCAATAAAGCCTACATCAACATAGTTAATTATCATATAAAGCAAAGTTGCATAATTCACTTTTATTTAAATTTGATGATTAAGTCAAATAAAACAATTAAATAAAAATAAATTATACTAGTTTGTTTGCATGTTAATTAAGCCGTGTTATTTACTAAATTAATTAGTCACACTTTAATAGCAAGTCAAGTGAAAATGTTACTATATTTGGTATAAAGTAAGATTTCTTTTTTAGGAAGTTAACAAGAAAAGTTGTTCCTAAGACATTTGTATCAAGCAGAGTGATTGGTCAATTTTTTTGCATCTTATAGTGACGGGGAAAAAAGAATACATTGTCTCAATCATTTACATATTTTGAACACTGTTGTTTGGTATATATCTGTATAATGATATTATACAGTGTTAAATTATGCACACATCAAAATCTACTTATTCCAATAGTTGTGAAGCACATGAAATACATTAATTTAAATATTGACAACGAAATTAAGAATTATGTATTTTTTAACATCCATAATATAGGATATCGTGTATAATGTCTGTATGTATAGATAAGCAGTAAATGTATGGTCATATATATTTGACTATTGTAGCTCTGATGATGACTACTGGACCAGTTGAAACCATAAGCAAATATAAAGGAATAAATTTTATTTTATTTTAAAGATTGCATTATGAAGTGTTTAATGAAGCTATAGATGGTATTATATACATAAATCAATGAGTAATAGAACAAGAGATGGAAAGAAATTAAGCTCTAAACTTCATATCTCAAAATTTCATAGGGCAGATGTTTATGGGGGGGGCATAAATTCTTAAAATATGATCATGCAATATGAACAATTCCTGTTTAATGTGTGTGTGAATATGTGTAGTTAGGGGCTGTTTATAATTTGGAACTGTTGATCACATTATATTCAAAGTTCTTTTTTAGGCACATGCATATGTATATAAGCACAATAGAACACAGGTTTTGTTAAATATTCCAATCAAAACAATCTAAGTCATTAAATATATTTAACTTCACCTTTCTTACATCAACCTGAACTCTACTGACAAAACAATATGAAAAATTAGAATGTAAATTAGATATTAAATTAACATAAATGAGTAATAGTGGTTTTTACACATTTAGTGATTGATATTTTAACAGGAAATGCTTAAAATAAAATTTCTCGCTAGGAAAGAAACAAGAAATAAAAATCAACCAAGTATAAAAAACAATAGTCTGTAACATTTTCAATCTAATTCTCCGTTATTATCAAGTTTTGCAAAAATATGTAATACTAAAGCCAACAATTAAAATAATATTAGAAGCCCAAGAAGAAAAATGAATTTAAAATACATGTTACGTCATAAACTCTAAAAAAAAAAAAAACCAATAATATAAACTAAGTTAGTAGTTTTTAATAATACTTTCAATGAAAAATTTTATATGTGTGTGAATAATAATAGAAAATTTTTAGTAACCGCATTATTATTTATGTATACACTTTTTTAAAAATTATAAATAGTCAATTAAAATGATGCATATTATTTGCTGCAGAATCATTCTTTTAAAATAAATTTTGTTTAGTAGTTTTGAAGTTTGCATATTCCATCTACCTATATTTAGGAAAAAATTGAAATCCTTATTATTACTGCCTATTTTACTAACATTAGCAATCCTCCAGATCCTTCCACAATGAGAATGGATGGAGAATACATGAATTGGACTGTGCAAGCATATAGTAATTATGAAATGAAACTCCTATCCTAAATCACGTTTCAGAAATATTCATTATTAATAGTATTTGCTCATGCAAGATCTTAAATAAGGCTTTCCAGTCAATTAAATCTGCGATCATCTTTACTTTCTCAGAACTTTGCATACTCACCCATATTTGCATACAGACATGGAAAGAAGATTGAAATCCAATTTCTGTGCAAAGAGTTAAAGTATCAAAATCTGGTGAGACACAGCAACAATCCAATTGACATAGTAAGTCCTTTAATAACTGATGACATAAAAGACTCATAATGCCAACACCAATATGACTTAAGATGATAGAGAAAGCAAAAACGGTGGAGAGTAAATTGGAAAAAACAGCAGAAAAGATAGTTTGTATTACAGTATCCATACTTTAATAAAGCAATGCTCTGTATCATTTAGTGCAGTTGTTGTAAAGTCACTGGATCAGTCTGACACTTAAGGCAATCAATCTTCCTATGGGCTTCTGAGCAATAAAATCATTTGATTATTTTTTTTAAGTTAACTTCAGCCAGTATCAATCTACAACTAAGCGGAAGTTTCTTCATATTTAATCCAGTTTCTCTGCTCTCTAACTTCTTTCCTCCATATTACTCCACCAAACTTCTGAATTTTATCCATCCATCTCACATATGGTCACTTCTAGGTCTTTTACAATCTTTCAGGACCCTGTTTTAAAGACTTCAATTGCCCATTTACTGTCACCACTTTTAGCAATGTGTCCAGCCCAGACCCATTTTAGTCTTTTGATATATATATATATATGTGCTCTGCACACAGATAATGAAGCTATTCAATGTACGTAAAATTCTCAAAAGTTACCGCCAAGCACGCAACTTGTATTTCGTTAATAACTATAATATTAATGCAAATTCATATGCAGATGTTATGTGGACCATTTTCGAGACAGAGAAAAGCAGGCCTCTCTTCTATTGATTGCTGCTGGGTCACTCTTTCAATCTGTTTGTTCTCTCACCATTATATTTTGCTTTAAAAATTTCTATTATTCCAAAAATACTGCTGTGTGTTCAGAAATCTCTATTTTACTATTTTGTTAAATACTCAAGTCTCAAATTCATATGTGAGAACAGATAAAAAACACTTCTAATAAAAACTTCTCTTCTCAAACAGTCATATTTCCTTTTAATATATTATTTCTACCATAAGCATTACCTCGAAAAATTTTAATTCTACAATTAATTTTTATCCATTATGCTTCTATCTACATTATAATTTGATCATGGTATTTATTAATGTTAACTTCTAATTCATGATTATAAATTTTTATTATCTTACTATGAAAAAATAGTCGACATTACTTTGGTTTTTCTAGTAAATCTCTTTAATTCTGCTTTCATCTGATAATTCTTGTAATTTTTCCCAAGCTCTTAAGCATTATTTCTAAAATAACCATATCACTTGAAAAATCTAATTGACATACTCTATTTACTTTTATCCTTTTAGTTTCCCATCTTAATCCACAAAATACTTTTTGTAAAACTGCTGCAAGAAAGAGATGTTGAATCACCTTGTCATACATTCTTTCTCATTGTTAATCTTCTTAGTCCTGCTGCATTTTGATAAACATTCTTCAGAATACGACAATATCCTGAGGCTATATTTTAATAGTCCAAAGCTTTAGTCATTATGAAAATCCTTAGAGAATCAAATCCTTTTCATGATCTTATAAATCCAACACATACTGGCAACTCATATTCATTGGCTCTTTCTAAAACTTCTCTAATGTGATCCATGACGCTAATATCATTTTTAAATCCAGTATATTCTTTTGGTTGGTTAAAATCCAAAGTTCACTGCAGATGAATTGTAATTATTTTGATAAATGATTTTCTATATTCTCTAATGTGATCCATGATGCTAATATCATTTTTAAATCCAGTATATTCTTTTGGTTGGTTAAAATCCAAAGTTCACTGCAGATGAATTGTAATTATTTTGATAAATGATTTTGTATAGAACTGATAGATCCATGATTTCTTCTAATCATCCGGTGCTTCTTTATCATTTAGACTTATCAATGTATAATTTTGCCGCCAATTTCTCCTTTCCTCCACCTGCTTCTTTTAAAGTATCAATAATAATTCCATCATTTTTTGGCACTTTTCGTTCTTTTATAAACTTTTATTGCATATCCTACTTCATTTACAATGTTTGACGATTCAGAAGCTACTGGGATTGCAATGTTTGTGCTACTTTATCAAATATTTCATTCTTCTTACTACTAAAAATAAAATTATAAATATTATTTGACTTTTTTCAGCCCATAAAGGGTTACAATTATGTTTAAATATACAAACACTGATAAATTACCATTACTGAAGAATCAAATGTTCTTAGTCGTTGTTTACCTTTTTGCCTACACACACTCACACCTTGTTTTAAATTAAAAAATTAATATATATACATGTTATTTAATTCTTTTTATATTTTTGTTATTAAAAAAACATTATATAATGGTTTATTATAAAAAAAACTAAAAAAAAAAAAATTGATGAGATTATTATAAACAAATAATAATAAGTCGAGGTAAGAAGTACACAGTATATATTAAAATACAATAGATTACCTGTTGCATCTTTATCAAGAAATACTCCACTGTCAGAACTATGGCAATGTGGGGGAATCATTTCCGCTTGTGCTAACGGTGCAGTAATTCCCTTTTGTACTTTAGGGTTAGCGTGAATACGCCAATGCTTCATAATTACATAAACAACAAGTCCAAGAACTAATGCTCCCAATATGGCACAGTAAACAGGAATGATATTTTGACTAGTATGATCACCAACATAATTAATGATGTCACTAACGGGGGACTTTTTACTCGATTTGGAATTGAGACCAATATCTTTAGCTAAAAAGGACAACATAATAAATAGGAGTAAACTAACATATATTTTAAAATATCTATTAGATCACATAATACAATCTTATACAAGAAACAGCATGGAAAAGTTTCACAAATGTTAGCACCCAAGTTGTTTTTTTACTGCCAACAAAAGAAGACATTTCTTTTGCTACACAATAGATGTTAAATGTATCACAAGTTTTAACATGTAGAATTTGTAAAGTCATTTTTAATCATCTTGGGAAAGAAAATCACTAATTAAAAGTATGTATAGAATTATTTATCCTGTAATGTAATTGAAAATAATTAACTTCATTCTAAGTAGAGGGATTTGAACTCGGGATTTTTCATTCTGTTCATTCTTCACTCCATTTCAAGCAACTGTTACACAAGACCACTTATATGTGAAAAAGATAGATGATCTCCAATATACATGTTTCAGGCAGAACCAGCACTCATCAGGTGTGCCAGATCATAATCTCCCACACATATGAACAATCAGTGCTCGGTTTATATTAAGATAGAAATTCCTTAAACTTTAATGGACAGGCTTCAATCTTCTCACTCTCCAACTATTCGACCATCCATTTCATTGAAAAACAGACAATAGAATGCTGTAGTCATATTTATGTAGACATTATGTCAATCTCTAACAAATTATTTAATGTCTGAATTTGTTAGTATATTAGCATTTAACAGCTACCAAATTAGATAAAAAAATAATGATTTGGCTGTTAACATTCAAGAGACTTTACCATATTGTTCTTACATAAGATTATTTCATGTGATCTAATAATTAGTTTTAGTTATATTATACATGTAACGAAAAGACATTCAACACATTTAATATCAATACTAATTGTGAATACTTTTTAATGAGACAATATTTTTTACTTCAATGCAACCAACATCGATACTATCGTTCCATTTCTTATAAATATGAATGATATATTCCATATCACAATGATGAAAATTATATTAAATCTTTTTATGACATTTGCTTCCCCCATCTTTTAAAATTCTTTATTAGACTTTTTCATGATAAATGGATGCTGGATATCTGGATCAACATTCATTTTGGCTATAGGAGTATATCTCTAGTGATGGAGGTCAATCATTGGTGTTCCATGCATGATCTTTGAAAACAACAACTCAAATATCTGATGGTTAGAGATACTTCTAGTCAATACAACTGTATTTTTAATGTTAAGCACAATATCTTATTTCTACTCAACTCCTTTTATTCAGAGATATACATTGATGAAATTTAAAATACAATTCTTGCATTAGAATATACATTGACATCACCATCTCTACAGTCTGAGCAAAAATAATTATTATGATTTGAATAGAAATAGTCGCATTCAGGCAGACTTATTGTCACAATAATAAATCACCCCATTGATTTTGGTTCACATTGCATTTAATAAAAACTTTTTTCAAAGCAAAACAAAGAGTAATCATCAGATATATTAATATTTAACTGATGTTTAAAATTTATATCTGAGCTAAAGACAATCTCTAGTTGAATAAATGGTTAATGATAATCATTACTATATTTATCCACAATGGACGGTGTTAAAGATGTGGGTGAAGTAAGTTTGACATTTATAATTCAAAATGTAACAGTATATCATACCTAAAAAAATCTTGTGGGTCCCCAGAATTAAATATCTGAGTTATCCTTCACATTGAGAAGCAATTCATCTAGTCTTCCTGAGAATAACCCAATGCTATTGGAAGATCTTTTCTCCATTATGTTCTTCTTTTACATCAGTGTTGGATTCCCAATTAAATCTTTTTGGGAAAATCCACTTGATCGTTTGGCAATCAATTGTGACTATCTGCAGCTACCAGCAGCTTGATATTTTATTTCCAGTTCTCAATTATCATTATAGTGACCACAATAGATTTCAATTCTGAATATTGTTTAACATTATAAATTATTTTACTTTTATTTAAATTATTCTCATTAATCCGTTGAACATTACTTTGATATTTTTAGCATTTATCTTGAATCTACAGAGACAAAACTCTCCATACAGTAGTGCCACTCAGTGCAAGCCAGAGTAATCAATGGATGCAGAAAGGTCTGTGCATAAAATCCCTATCTAGTGTCTACTCATCCAATATCCCAACTAGTTTCTAGCTTGCGGATTTCATCAGTGAGAAGATTTGAATCTTAAGAGTGGAGCCACATCTCCTCACTGATGAAATCCACAAGGTAGAAACTATCTGGGGATATTGGATAAGTAGACACTAGATAGGGATTTTATGCACAAACCTTCATGCATCCATTGATTCCTCTGGCTTGCACTGAGTGGTGCTACTGTATGGAGAATTTTGTCTCCGTGATTTTCTGAAGCTCTGAAACATTATTTGGAAAAACCAATCACATCTGTAAAAAAATCTAAATGATTTAAATAATCTTTTTTGCTCCCTTAGTTTTCCATTTTAATTCACAAAATTTTTGTAAAACTGTTGCAAAAGTTTTGGAGATGTGGAATCATCCTGACATATACCTTCTTAATGTTGATCTTTGAAATATCAAGCCAATGCTGTTGAATTTTGATAAATATTATTCAGAATGTGCCAATATCCTAAGATCCATATTTTAATAATCCAAAGCATCTATTCATTGCTATGGTTTGCACCAGGTGGCACCACTGTATGGAGAGTTTGTAAATGGAAAAATATGGGTGATTTATTTTGTAAATTATGTAAGGAAGGAATTGAAAATATTAGGCATTTGTTAATTGAATGTAAATGCTTGAAAACAGAAAGGGTACATATAATGAAGTTGTGGAAAAATAAATATGAAAAGAGTGATTATACAGAAAGTGAATTATTGGTTTTTATGCTTGGTTTGGGAAAAGATAAGGGGGATAAGGGGGATTTAGATATAAAGGTTATAGAGTTGACAAAAATTATGTTGTGGAAATGGGGTAGAGCAGGTTATGGGTAAATTTAGAGTGGGGAATGTAAAAGAAAGTGGCTAACAGGTTTATCTGGGCATAATTGCTGAGATATTTTTGACTTCGTTTAAGGAGAAGCCATAATACATCACATCACATAATATTATCAAAAAGAAGAAGCATGGAGGGGATATAAGAAATAAGCAAAAGATGGTTGATTTAGATATAAGTGTAGATGTGGAGAGGGAATGGTTTTGTAAGATTAGTGGTAAGAAAGTTTGTTATAAACGTTATGGAGAAGAAGGAAGCAAAAGAATTTATAAAAGAGTAGTTAGGAAAGAAGAAATTATTAAAATTGGGTTTTTGAATATGCAAGGTGATAGGAGACCAGAAAAATGGCTGGAATTAAATAAAGCAATTGAAAATGAAGGTCTTGAGGTATTAGCAGTAGTGGAAACTCATCTAAGAGAAGAAGAACCTATTTTGGAAGAGGTAGGATGGCAGGGTATAAACAGAAAAGAAAAAGAAAAAAGGGGTGGTGGTATAGGTGTTATATCGAAAAAAAATTTAAATACTGTTAAATGTCAAGAAGATTTGTGGTTTGAAATAAGGTTGGGTAGACAAGAATGGATGGTGGCTGTAGTGTATATCGCCACTGGAGATAGTCAAACTGTAATGGAGTGGAACAATAGTATATATGAATGCCTAGTTAAGGATATACAGAGTTTTAAAGAAAAGGGGAAGAGAATAATGGTTATAGGGGATATGAATGGGCATATTGAAGAAATTGATGATGTAGATAATAAGAATGGTCAGTTTTTGAAGGAATTTTTGTCAAAGAGTAAATTTGAGCATTGGGAATTTATCAAATGTATATGATGGACAATACACATGGTCTAGGAATAATGTATTTCACACAATAGATTATGTTTTGGTAGAGAAAGAGGGAATGAATAAAATACGAAAAATTAAGGTGTTTGATAATGAAGAGAGAGTGTGTAATAGTGATCATAACTTTATTGTAATAGAAATGGTTAGTAATGTGATGGAGGATAGAAACAAAGGTAGAAATAATAGTGAAAGATGTGGATGGAGAGTGAATGATAAGAATAAGTTGGAAGAGTATAAAATAAAAGTTGAAGAAATCATGGAGCAGTTGGTTGGGGATGAGTATAAGGACTGGTGTGGTGAAGTAGAAAAAGTGGCAAATAGGGTTTTAGTCGAGAATATGAAGAAAAATAAAAAAAAATAAAAAAATGAGAGTTAGTAAAAGTGTAAAAGAGAGGAAAAAAGCATGCAGAGAATATAAGTGTGCTATTAAGAATAAAGAAAGTGAAAATGATATTAATGCTAAATGGGGAAAGTACTTGGAAAAAGAAGAAGCTAGCTAAAATGGATAATTATAGAGAGAGGATGAAGTTAAATAATAAATTGTTGGAAGATATTAATAAAAGTGGAAGAGATGGGAGTAAAAAACATTTGCAATTACATTAAAAGGAGAAATGTAAGAGAAAGAGAGATAGTATTAATAGATGATGAGGGAATAGAATGTAGCTCTAGAGGCGAGTTAGAGAAAATCTTAAATAGATATGTAATGGATATAGAAAAGATGTTAGATGTGAAGGAATTAGTGATAGAAAACATGAAAGCAGTCAGTAGTGGGAATATTAGGTTCACAAAAAATGAATTGAATGAGGCAGGAAAGAGATTGAAAAGTGGAAAGGCAAGAGGTTTAGATGGATGGGCAGCAGAGATGGTAATGAATTTAGGGCATAGAGCAAAAGCAAAGTTATTATCATGTTTTAATAAGATGGCGCAGAAGACAGTTTTTCCGGGTAGTTGGAGTAATACAAGAATAAGATTATTATTTAAAGGAAAGGGTAAGGATCATAGAAAGTTAAATAATTATAGACCGATAGCAGTAACATCAGTTTTATATAAAGTTTTCGCATATATGGTAGCTGGAAGAGTTGTAAAATGGATGGAAGAGAATAATGTAGTGGGGGAAAATGCAAGAAGGTTTTAGGTCAGATAGGCGTATAGGAGATAGTTTGTTTGTAGTTACACAACTTATGGAGATGAGTAGGAATTCAGGTAGATCATTATATACGAGTTTTATAGATATAGAGAAAGCATATGATAGAGTAAATAGAAATAGATTATGGGTAAGATTAGCCAATTTGGGAATGGATGAAGTTTTAGTAAATATTATTAAGAAATTATATGAAAATAATTATTATACTTACCAATTAGGGGATATAGAATCAAAGTTAAAAATAGAGTGGGATTAAGGCAAGGGTGCCCTATGTCACCGATTTTGTTTTTGTTGTTTTTGAGTGAAATGGAAAAAGCAATAGAAAGACTAGGAAGAGGGGTAGAGATACCATTAATAGGTGGCAAAGGAGTATATACTTTGTCGGGTCTTTTTTTTTTCAGATATCTTTTTATGTGCAGAAAGAAGAGAAGATATGGATATTATGTTGAGGACTGCAAGGGTGGGTAAAGAGATGGGGATTAAATTTAGTGAAGAAAAATCAAATATAATGATGGTTAATACTGGGAAAGAGAGGATGTAGTTTTTTTATTGGGGGATATAAAGTTAAGTGTGGTGGATAGATATAGGTATTTGGGAATCATCTTATGTAATCAGGAAAATTGCTTGGTTGAATGGGAGAAAAAATTGGTAAATGAAGCAAAGAAAAGAAAAGGTTTGGTAAAGAAACTAACAGTATTTTCATATAATAAATATGATGTAGCTAGAATTGTATGGAAGGGAGTTGCAGTAGCAGGGTTAACATATGGTAATGATGCATTATGTGTTAGTAAAAGGATTTTATATTATTTAGAGAAAGTACAAAGGGAAGTAGGAAGACATGCATTAGATGCAGAGATGTGGACAGCAAAGGAGGCAATTCAAGGAGAAATGGGATGGTCAAGTTTCTATTTGAGAGATGCAAAAAGTAAAATGAAAATGTTTGGTAGGTTGCAGTTTATGGATAGTAAAAGAATAGCCAAAAGTGTTTAATTGGGTTATGAGTAAAGGGCAGGTAACAAGATGGGTGAGAAAGGTAATGCGGTATGCAAAAGATTTGGATAAAGAATTTTTATCGGTATACTTGTATAAAAGGTGGGATGATTGTGTTAGGAGGATTGTTGAGTGTTATAATGATAAGGAATGGGATAAAAGAATAGAAGTATTAATTAAAAATAGGGAGTTGGAGAGATGGAGAAGTAGTATGGAGGGTAAGAAGAGTTTAAATATATATAGAAGTAAACGGAATATTGGAAGCGAGTTAATTTATGATAATAGTAAGGAAAGTAGTTTATTGTTTGAGGCTCGAACGGGATCTTTAGCAACAAGAGAATATACATGTAAATGGAAAACTATGGGTGATTTAGCATGCAAATTGTGCAAGGAAGGTATAGAAAATATTAGGCATCTGTTGATTGAATGTAAATGCTTGAAAGCAGAAAGGGTACAGATAATGAAGTTATGGGAGAATAGGTATGAACAAAGTGACAATACAGAAAGTGAGTTAGTAGTTTTTATGCTGGGTTTGTGAAAAGATAAGGGGGATTTTGATTTAAAGGCTATAGAGTTGACAAAGATTATGTTGTGGAAATGGGATGGGGAAGAATATGGGGAAGACTTAGAGTGGGGAATGGAAACTAAAGTGGCTAACAGGTTTATCTGGGCATAGTTGCTGAGATATTCTTGACTTCGTTTAAGGAGAAGCCAAATACATCACATCACATCACATACCGTTTTAACAGCTTGTGTACGCATAGAAAATGATCATGTGATGTTTTAAAAAAATTTAATGAAATTTTCAAATTTAATGCATTACATGTATTTTATTTTGTTTATGCAAATATTGATACCATAAAATTGCACAAATTAGTACTTGCAGTGTATAAATATTTATTTATTTATATATCATAAATACAACTTTGTGCAATGTTATTGAATCAATATTTAATAAAATAAAATACACGCAATGCAATATATACTCATACTCCATTTCCTTGAAAGTATTATTGCGAATCTGTTGTCATCATTATCGTAATTTATATTTTTTTATAAATTCTAATTCAGGAGATAGAATTGCTAACAAAGAAAATCATTTTTGTTTTGCATTACTAGAAAGTATAGGCTGAAGTATATAAGTACACATGTAAGTAGCTGGAAAACCTACCATACAACCAAAGTCTCTTCTAAAGCTATCCACTCTTTTTTTTAATACATGCTAACAACTCTTCAAATATATCCATGATATTATATTATATATTAATATACAAAATTATTCAAAATATACATAGTCAGGAAAATATGCAATGGTATATATTTAAGTTTTGTTCTTTATTAGTGCATCTTTCACCTTAATTCAATCATGTCACAACCATTCATCAGTCCAGAAGTTAGACGAATCTCTCTCACTATGGATGCATTTTGAAACATTCACTTTGCTTTCTTTTCATAAGACATACATAGTTCATACTGTAAATTGACTTCATGTACACATTTTTAGACATACTTTAATGTCATATATTATATATATTTCAAAATTCTATTCCATCACCCATTTCTGAAACAAATGACTAAAGATAAGTGAAAAAAATTATATATATGTAGTGAGAAAAGGAAATATGTTACCTATGCAGATCGTATCTTGAATTGCATTACATTCTTGTAACATAAGTTGGTCCATTCTACAAACAGAACACACAATACAACCAAGAGTGCTGCTTAAAACATCCGAGTAAGTCCCATTGGGACACTGACGGCAAATGGTATTGACTCTGCTAGTACAGGATTGGGAAGCTCCAAACCCATGAGAACAAAGATTACATGGATTGCAGGTATTTATAATAGGATCCAAATAATGGTCACGGTCACATTCGCACTGAGTGTCATGAGTAATATTACATGAAATTTTTATGTGCGAATGATCTTGACAGGAGGAGCAAACTCGGCACATTTCTTCATGGCTGTGAGATGTGGAAAAAGTCTGACTATGAAGACAAGGAACGCATTCAGTGTCATTTTCTAAAGTGCACAAAGATGCTACACCAAATCCAGGAGTACATTTTCGACAGCACTTGCCACTTCCCAAGTCATGTTCGTGACTACGACAACCTCCACTGATGGAATTAATCTGTAGAATTATATATATATAACATTATATAAAGGCAAATAAAAATAATCAATACTTAAAAAAAACACAAAAATTTTAAAGACTAAAACTATAGTATTGTGTACAGTAAACATATATAAAAGTTGTTTCTTTTTTAAATAGACTAAAAAAAAAAACTGTGGAATTAAAAATTATAAAAGTTTTATGCAAATGAACAATAGTAATCAATCTACATATTGCATGCATAATTAACCTCATAATAAAAAGTACATTTTCTTTCCTTTTAAAAAGCTGTAGTGCTTTCTTACATGAGTTTATATATAATTAAATCTTTCTGAAGGTCGACTGAGCAATAGACGCTATGATCAAGCAAGGTATTTGACAATTGGTAACAGAAGTTCTTGCCCCTTATTTGGAAATATTGTAGCACTTTTTATAGCATTACATCACAATTTTTAATGAGCTATAGTGGAAGCCAGAGTAATCAATGTATTCCAGAAGGCTTGCGCATAAAATCCCAATCTAGTACCTACTCATCCAATATCCCCAGACTAGTTTCTGGCTTGTGGCATTCATCAGTGAAGTGTCTTGGATCTGAGAGCACTGCACCTAGATCTTAGGATCTAATGCAACCCTCCATCAGCCACCTTTTTTCTCTATTTAACTACAAAACTATGAGTCTTAAATTAAAAACACACTAACATTTTCAATCCAAGCTCATTAGCTTATATAGACACATAGGTCTGAACTCAACTCGGTACCTATACATTTTGGTGTCTTTGGTTCTTTAATAACCATAGCCACCACTATTTTATTAGGCAGGATTGGTTAAAGCCAATAAACATCAAATGATCACCATATCTTATGCTTGCTTATAACTTATTAAAATAGGCAAAACTCTCCATATAATATTGACACTCCATGCTAGGTGCAGTGTCTCAGATCCAAGGCTCCTCGCTGATGAAGGCCACAAGCCAGAAACTAGTCTGGGGATATTGGATGAGTAAGCACTAGATGAGGATTTTAGGCAAAAGCCTTCTGGTATCCATTGATTACTCTAGCTTGCCCTGAGTGGCAATACTGTATGGAGAGTTTTGCCTGTTTTAATAACAGTTATAAGCAAGCATAAGATATAGTAATCATGTGATCATTTAGATGGCATAATCTTTCTGGTTCTCTCTCTGTATATATGGGTATATACAAAGAACTTGATATTAGATTCATGATGTAAGTATTAAATCATGTTAAAAATATCACAAATTACCTACAACACTGTAAAAAAAATACAAGCCTTGAAGACCTACAGTCTAAAACAATGAATTTCCTTACATCATTTAAATGTCAGTCCCTCCTTCCTCTCTCTCCCCTTCTGTATGTATGGAATAATCAGTGGAATATCATATATATATATATATATATAATAGATGTGCTTTTCTCAGCCTGATAATGGGCTCCACAGGTAGTGAACAGTGAAATGACTTCCAGATATAAAGGCCAGCTATAATTAGTGTTATTTGAGAGTACTTCTTATTCCTTGTAGGATATGATTTTGATTCATCAAAGAGTAGATATTGTTTCTGATAAATCTTTTCTGTCTCCCTTTTTTCCTTCTTCAAGTTATTGTAAGGCTGGTCATTATTAGTGACTTTTTCCATCAGATATCTCATTACACTAACAGTGGAAATTTATGCAATCTCATTTCTATCCTTTCACAGCATTTCTGACTCAAATTTCCTTTTTCTCTTTTAGCTCAAGTCTTCAAAAATTAAGAAAACAGGGACAAGTTTTAGTAGGCAGGCAGCCATTTGTGATTTTTGTTCATGACAGTTCAATCACTAATGAGTCAATTAAAAATTGGATTTCAGACAAGAATTTTAGCCAGTAAAGGTTTATATCAATCCTATTTGGGCAACCCCTAATTGCCATTGAAGTGGAATGGCTTAAAAATGTAGTCTAAAAATGGCCTATCCCACACAGTTTGGCTAGGTTGTCACACCTAGCATATTACTCATTACAATGGAAAAATAATAACATTAGTAATAAGTTTTTTATTTCTCTTTCTTAGAGTTAGAATGATCATATTCATTAATGAATGACTGTTTACTACTATATTTATATCACAAATTAACTACAACACTATAAAAGATCAAGTCTTAAAGATGTTTTACTAGTAAATTACTGATGCTTCAATTGCACAAATGCACAACCAGTTGCTATGATATTATGAGAATTAAGAGCAGCTGAGGATCAAAGGTTTATTGAACCTGGGGTTCAGCATGATTAATGTCTATTTTTTAGCATTATTTCCACTGTTTATTATACCATTTATTAAGCACAAAGGTAAAACCTGCTTTATACTTTATTGCCTAGATTCTGATCATTGTATCAAAATTTAATATAGATAGATGTGTGTGGACAAACAATCCTTTGAAAAAATTGGTAAGATTGGCTGGTATTTCAATGTTGCTTTTGTTTTAACAAAAAGAGGGCAGGGTTGGTATTAAACCATCAAACATCACCTGATCACTATTCTTTATGCTTACACAAGTTTTTCACAGAGGCAAACTCTCTATATCGTAGCACCACTCAGTGCAAGCCAGAATAATCAATAAGTGCATAAAATCCCTATCCAATAACTAATCATCCAATATTCCCAGACTAGTTTCTAGTTTGAGGCTTTCATCAGTGAGGAGCCTTGGATCTGAGAGCATCACATCTAGATCTTAGCAACTAATGCAACCCTCCATCAGTCACTTTTTATTTTTTTAGCTAACTATAAAGCTTTGAATACAAAATAAAAATAATAATAATTTCAAACTAAGCTCATCAGCCTGTATAGTTGTATAGATCTGAACTCAGTTTAGCATCCATACTTTTTGGTGTCTTTTTGATGTTTGATGGTTTAATATCAATCCTGCCCAATAGAGTTATGGTGACTGTGGTTATTAAAGAATGAAAGACACCAAAAAGTATGGATGCTGAACTGAGTTTATATCTATACAACTATGGAAAACATTGTTCTTTGATTTTGGTCTCAAAGACTTTATAGTTAGCTAAAAAAGTAAAAGGTGGCTGCTGTGGAGGTTGCATTAGATCCTACGATCTTAGATGCAGTGCTCTCAGATTCAAGATTCCTCATTGATGAAAGCCACAAGCTAGAAACTAGTCTGGGAATATTGAATGAGTGGGAATATTGAATGAGTAGGCACTAGATAGGGATTTTATGCACAAATCTTCCTGAATTCATTGATTACTCTGGTTTGCACTGAGTGGCACTACTGCATGAAGTTGTGAAAAACATGAGGGGTGGTACTTTAATAAAAGGTATGTCCAATTGCATCTTACTTTTATTAAAGTAAAACATTGTGGTCTCTAATGTCACTATAAAAAATAATTGGGCAATAAATTACTATTTAAACCATAATGAACTTCTTCCACTAATGTTTCAAATACTTGTTTATATAACAGGTGAGCTAAAACTGACTGGTTCAGGTACTAAAGAGGGCTGCTGCTATTATCATATAAATGTGATTAACTAATCAGCTATTAGAATCATTTAGAAAATACTAGCCCTATAATTAAAAATATTCTTTTATATCAAAGCTGACTACAATTTAAATAAAGTGAGGTTTTGATCTATAAAGTTCTAGAATAGGGGTGATACAAAGCCTTATAATCCCAACAACAAAAATGATTTTAATATTAATGATGAAGACATATAGAAGTCATTTACTATTGAATTATTCACGAGACTGATGATGATTAGAATTACAATGAAAAACCAGAACAAGTTTTCATTACAAAAATATCTTGGAAAAAAATGAATACCACAATCCAGCTGAAGTTGGGATATTTCCTTCACCAATTTGTGGGTTTTAAACTTGAAAACTGAAAAAACCAGGACAGAGAAAATACTGTTATTATTACATTGTGTTGTTGTAAGAGAACAACTGTACAAAAAAAGCTAATACTTGATTGAATTAAACACAGTGTAGGTTATTATATTATGAGGATCGTCTATAACACCCACAAGGGCAAAATGATGCCTAGCAAAGAATGATGAACAAAGCCAAGCCTGAAAAACAAAACTGATAATAATTCCTATCGAAAAATACCATTTGAATGATTGTTACATGTAGTGACTCTGAGTTTTCACAGTTTATGATTATCGAGTTCAAATCATGAGTCAAACTGAGAGCATTTTATGCATCTGAATAAACTCAGTTTAATCTTCTAGTACTCATCTTGCAGCCAATCAAACATCATATAGATTATCAAACATCATATAGATTACAGATTATTGGTTAATGGATAAAGAAAGAACTCAACAATTAGTTGATTTGATTAATGTGTAGAGCTTCCTCCAACCTTTCTCAACACTTGTTTCTACATGTGATTTATTGCTTTACTTTTTTCTGTTACTGTGACTAATCAATTCATGATCCTGTATGGGTTGGTACAGTGGTTCATTGGAAGACTGGAACTCAAGGTCCATGTATCACAGATCAGCTCTCTCATGTCTGGGATCAAACTTCAATTACTTATTTACTTAATTCATTATTTAAAAAGCTTATCTTTTTTATTAGTAAACTTACATGTGGAATTTTTCCCCAATGAATAAAGAGATAATGATCAGGACCTAATATATTGGCAAGTTAGTAAATACTTTCATGCACTAGATAAGGATAATGTCATGAGCAAGATGGAAAAATGTTAATGTTAAGTTAAGCAATCAATGTGCAAGAATGTGATGATTGAGTAAATTCCCTATATTTCTACTCCTCACCTCATTCAAAATTTCACTTAAGAGCCACATACAATCACTCTAAACATTTTGTCAATAATCAGATCTAGCCTCTAGTAAAACCACTTGAATATATATAAAATTTAAGTAGCTGATATGGGTTAAAATCATTTTAATGAGCACTAAAACAAACAACTTTACATTAATAAACTCACCTTAGTTTAAATAAATGTATTCAGTTGAATTGATATAGAAACAAGGAAGCAAAAGTTATTGGTTTATTAATTATTGTGACAATCAGTAATAAATTAAATGACCAATACTGAAAGGTATTAATTACTTTAATTAAAAGTGTTTTCCAACATGGGGTACATGCGTCGCAGAGGAGCAATTTGATTTCTAAGAGGGCCAATTCGAGAATGGGTTATTAACAGTGAATTTGAAAGTGCACTAACTGTTCTTATATATTTTTATTCATAAATTAAGCTAAGAATGTTGCTTAAATTTCCCTCTTTCTGTGCTATATACTTCTCAGTGTCTTTTTTTAGATAACCTTTATTCCGTACTTCTCCATTGTTACTTGGAACAAGTTAAGTGGCTTGAAACTCTATTGTACTTCACTGTCCTTTTGTTAATGGCCTTCTGGGCTTCTCTCCATGTGAATAGGACTTCACTATTTGAATAATAATGTCATGAGGGGGATCATAATTTTAGAGATGCTTAGGTGGGGGGACATGACCCCCCAAAAAAAGGTTGGAAACCACTGATCTAAAAGTTTCTCTGTGATTCATAACACTTAAAAGATGAATTTGCTTCAAAGCAATTTGCTCTTTGTTTATAACTATTCTGGAAAAGTTGTGTGACCATGGTGATAGTGTTTAATGTCACAAAGCCAGTGGTAATGGGCAATCACTGTATATAGTAAATGGCAAATTCATCCACAGGCACAGAACCATGTATGTGAGGAGAGATCACTGTGACTTTTGTACCAGACTTCTAGAATTAAATGAATTCACAAGAGTGAAGATTTACATTATTGTAAGCATTTTTGAAATAAATCAGTTTTATAATGTGATATGTTTATAATATACATTATTGGTGATGATGATGATGAAATCCATAGGATGAGTGATCTAGATATTGATTTCAGCTTAATTTAAACCAGAAAAAGTGTGACATCTGTTATAATGATGAACAGGGAATAGAATGATAGCTATTATACAAAAATTCTAAAAATTGTAAATAGACAAATACGCATATGGCATACGTTAAATCTATTGGAGAGTTGATCCAGGTTGTTTGAGAATCTGGATGACTACAATTCTTAATGGAATTAAATCATATAAAACTCAAAATTAAAGTTGACTTCTCTGGTAAGTATGGGTCTAAGCCTGCTACTTATCATCTTTTATGATAACAAGCAGCACTGGCATATCTCTGTTAGCTAAAATATAATAAAGCAATAGAACTTCTAAATAAAACCATGTTTATTCCATGGGCCAAACGGAATACTGCTCCCCTATTCAAGCATCATTTACAATCAAACATGGTTTGCAAGGGGGATTATGTTATGCACATTCTTTGGCCATCTCTAAATGTCTGATTTAAATATTTTGTCTTTGAGGTCCTTTTTGAACTGCGACTAATGGGGGGGGGGGGGCTTTTTTAAACTATTTATAGTTCAATCTCATTTGGAATACAAATAATTCTTAAAGAAAAGGTGGTCTTGCGTCGTATTAATAAAGATATATCTATGGAACAGCTTCGATATATAAATATGATGGTAAGAGGGATTTCTCATATTATTTTCATTTTAATTAATAGAAAATACGGTTGTTAACATTCACAAATAAGCAATAATAATATATTAAATATTTCTCAAGCTATGAAACTAAAAGATTAACATCGTAATATATCAAGTAAAGTGAAAACTAGACCCGGAAGTTCTACATATATGTTAACGTATGTGTTTCGCAGATGAGTTGTATGATCACCGCAAGAGTTTCCCCGCCCTCCCCTTTGAGTTGGAACACTCACATTCGTTTATATGCGGCTGTTTATTATTAATATGGATACAAAATTAAAGATCGAATATTTTATTATAAATATTGGTAGTTCAATATCAAGCTTCCTTCGTCTTGCAAATAGCAGTATTTAAAAACAGTTGGTCAAATTACCTTCATTCACCGCATTTCACGCGGACGCATTTAATAAAGACATATTATAGAGCTCACTGAGACATATAATCAAGCAGTAATTAACACTTAGTTCGCAAAATACCACTTGACTCTGAACCGCTCTTAGATCCACAAAGTCCTATTACGTAACTGACAGATAAAATTCATCAAATGCCAGAATCCACGAGCCAAAGAGAAAAATCAAATCTAATTAGACAGCGCTAAGCAGATATTGCGCAACCCGCACTCTTCAATTTGTCGTCAATCTTATTATCACGTCTTACAAACATTTGAAGAATACTTTCTATTTTTATGAATATTTTCTCGTTAAGAAAATATGAACTCGGAATGAAAAATAAAAAAAATTCTAATCGGAGTAATAAAACAATATAAATTGAATTAAAAACAAATAACACGACTTAATTGTAGCGGCAGGTTTTATAAATTTGATAAATGGCTGTTATCAAATAACTGAAATTAAAAAAGACCGGGCGCTGAGAGGGTAATTATAATAGAACAAGGTCGAAGAGGCAAACATCAAAGAAAATTGAGAGTGAAGACCAACTGGTGCGACGCTCCCCTAGACGTTAATATAAAATCACTTTTATCATATATCATTATCGTACACGTGCGCAAAGAATACTTTACCTGCGGAAAATGATGGCGGATCTATTATAATAATAGAAAAGAAGACGCTTAAAAGTTTGAGCCAAATCGTGAAAAATTTATCGATTGTGTTATTTTTTTCTAACTCACAAATATTAAGGTCTCCAATTTACATTAAAACAAAGTTTAATAACAAATTAAATACGATACACTCCAGTAAAAACAAAGCCTAATTACTATGGCTATTATATTTGACAATGTAAGGTTAGGGAAAATAATCGATACATGTTTGTTTGTTCACGGTCTGCCGATTAAGGATAATTTAATCCCATTTTAAACTAAATATAAATATTATGAATAATTCATATTTTGTGGATTTAAAAAAGAAAAAAATTAACATTACACTTTTCTCAATTCGGGGGGTGGATAGAAGTAGTTACAATTTAATTTTTTTTTTTTTTAAAAAAAAGCACTCTTTTCCATTTTCTGTAGCGGTTCTTTATCTATTAGTGCTCAACAAGGATTTGACCAAGCAATAAAATACTTTTTAAAAAAAAAATACATTTTCATATGGGTTTGCTAATTAGCTATCTCACTTCAACATTCATCCTGACATTACTCAGATAATGAATTAAGACAGGTAACACTAATCTAGAAAATTTTATAACTTCACCTCTAAATTCTAGCTGCTAAAATTCTTATAAACGAGAGTTGAAACTATGCAATGGGATATAATTTTATCCTAGAAAAAGATGCCAATCCCCGATTTTTTACATGGTAATTCACTGTTTTTAATAAATTTTGTTTCAATTTACAATAAGACTATTAATATAAAAATTTATGACAATTGCGACCATTATTATTGTTTAAATAAATGTAAAAATATTTTTAATCTGCTCTTTTTTCAAGATTTTATTCTAAATGTTGGAATCATTTTAAATGTATTAAATTCTTAGTCTCAAATATATACAATAATTTCTTGGTACTAATATAGTCAGTGCACTATATTCCATTTTAGTTTGTGCTTTTAAACACTATGGAGCTTCTGAAGGCATACTGGAATAACTAATCAATAAATTGAAGCTGCAGCGTACTTTTGATATTAACATGTAGTTCAAGATGTAAATAGTGAAACCTAGTTTTTTTTATATAAAGTAATCTCAAAACAAATATGTCCAGAGTGGAACATAGATTTTTATTTTTAACATTTATCTGTATTTAAATAAAATAATTGCTTTGTGTTTTTTTTTTTTTTGTAACAATTTTTTATTAAGTAATCTCAAAATGTGACTAGTTCACAAAAATTGAACAGGCATTACATATAGTGCATCAATGAAAAATAAGTAATTTTCTTGTAATGTGAAATTGACTTTTTTTTTTTTAAGATTTTACAAAGTAATCTCAAAATAAACGATAAAATATTTAATTTATTGAACATTTACACATTATTGAAAAATGAAACATTTTTCTGTAACTAAACATTAACAAAACTATCAGTAACCATCAAAAACAATCTATCAATGTAGTAACTGGAGTAAACAATCAGGAATTCATGGTTTGAAGTCAAATTTTGAAGATGATAACCACATCCCTTGAACTATTACAGTCCCATTTGGATCAAAAATGCTCTCAACAATAAACAGCAGTAAACTGAAACCCTTTTTCTAGCCTTTCTTCAGGACATTCACTCTTATGTCAACAATCAAAATAATAATAATAAAACATCCTCACCAATTATGAAACAATCACACCATGCCTCATACCCATACCAGCACATCCCCCAATGAAACCAAAAGAAAACCTGATCAATCCAAAAAAATATGGCACCCTAAAAAGTCAACAATAACTGGCATTGATTTAATACCAGTGTCTACAAACCTCACAGACAATTGCCATTTCCATGAAAATCGCTAGTCCCTCACTTGTTACCTAGGCAACCCAACCACATATAAAACTAAACCTGGTCTAATCTGGTTGATTACGCAGAAATTTATTTCAGTGTCCTGTACGATTTAATGCAGCCAAGATTCTGCAGCACAAGGTCTTTAAATCAATTCCAATTATCACCTTTCTGACACTCAAACTTTGTATAAACTCCTGAGCAATAAAGTTGTTAAGTTTATTTCAATGTCCCACAGCATGGAGTCAATTTCTGGGTGAGAAGTAGGTTCTGCGTAAGGAATGGCTAAAGCAATGAACTGTGACTTTTCATGATTTTGGTTCAGTTAAGTTTAATAATAATGTGACAGGCTGAAACCTTTGCCGGATTCCTTAAAAATGCTTAAACGACAGCCAATCAGATAGTAATAATGACCGCACAAGGAATTCTTAATTCAAAACACAAGTCAGAGATTTTTCAACCTTTCACACTATTATTATATCAACTGGTTGCACTTCATAAATATAATATATTTTCAGTTAAGTTTGTTTATGATTCTTATTTTATGCTTTTAAATGTTCACTTTTACTGAAAATAAAACAGATCTTTCAAATTTATATAAGTATTTTTATACTTTTATTTTCTATTACCATTTTTGCTGCTTAAGTAATATGCTATTTAAGTATTTTCCTAATCCTAAATTATAATTTGTATTATAATAATAATGACATAGTATATCTCCCAAAATAAAAAAATATACCAAAGTCACATTTATAGGACTTTAAGGAGATGATTAAAAAAATAGCTTATAGGATGCCAATTTTTCTTAATCTCGACAAAAACGTTTAAGCCGTCTCAATTTTAAAAAGTCAAAATATTGGTTAACTGCTTTTCTTTTTCCTTGTCTTCCATTTTTTATAATATCATTACTACTAAATTTTAGTAATACTCTATATACCATAATTATTTCCCAGCAGAATGTCTTTAAACACAGACATTTCTTTTTTAAGATTATTTAATGCAATCAGAAAGATCTTCAATTCTTATTAAATGAAAAACAACAAATAAAGAAATGCTTTTTTTTCTCTCATGTGTCATAGCACCAGCCAGGAAGCGAACCCGCTAACCTGGGACAACTGACCTCTCGACCACCAATGCTTGACAATAAAGAAATGCTTTTATTCACATAAACACACCAAAAAACAGAAAGAAAGAAAATCAACTTTCACAGTATAAGAAATGTTCTTAAATTATTTTTAACATTAATGTGTACACTTTTATTTTGGTTATGTAATAATATTAAAAATACTGTGAAAGTTGAAGAGAATTTATTTTTATTTATTCATGCACTTTTTTTTTACTTCTTAAAACTCTTAACCAGACGATAATCAGCCTTCGACGTGTGCTGTTTAGTCATGTTACTAACTCACCAATGTTATAGTGAGTATTCAGGACACTCTTAACCCGAATGCAAAATATACTTTTAAAACATAAGAACGGCAGTCTTATCTTTGTACCTAAATATATTTATATAGGCCAATCTAAAGCATTTTGGAATGAGAGCATGAAAATGTAATTTTTATAATTTTACATCCATTTCATCATTAATTTATAGTCAAATCCAGCAAAATTTATGGCTGTTATAGATGTTAAGATCAGTTTAATAACAATATAACTTACAAGGTGCTGTTTTTGTTAGGTACAAAGATGGTCATCCTTTTAAAAGTCTCCATCTTGAATTTGGCTTTGAGAGCATCCTGCATATTTACTATAACATCAGTGAGTTAGTAACATGATTAAACAAGCACACATTAAAAGCTGATTACCTTCTGATTAAGAATTACTAATGCAAACTGTGCTTGTGAATTATAGTTATTAAAACTCTTTAACTGTCCATTTTTCATATTCGTCAAGTTGGTTCACATTACTATTTTTCTTATTTGTCAATTATGGCTTTGTCTTGATATGTTGGATTAAATTACTATTTTTTATATTCATAAATGTCTTTATTCATTAAAATATTAAAGTAAAATAATCAGAATTGCTTAATTTACTTTGTAAAGATTGGATAAATTAACATTAGAGTTATTCAAAGCTAATGAAATACTATTTTAAAATTGAAAATATTTATAACTGTAATAAATCACCTGCATTAAATATAAAATAATTCTTTTTCAACCAATTAGAGATTGTGGATACCAAATGTTATTGATTTTTCTTGACTTACAAGCTGTGGTACTGAACCCTATTGATTTCTTTTGACCCGTCTTCTTTTACAATTAAATATTTTTGAATAAAAATCTAAATTTAATCACAGTAGTTTGTTTTTATAAAGAAAAAAAATTTTTAATCAATATATTGTGAAAAATAAATATGTAAATATTTTATGAAAAAATACTGGCAAAATTATCAATCAATGAGTACAATTGGGTGAGCCAATTTTTTGAAGCATAATAAGGATACACAGCTGGCTTGTATATCGTAAAATGCTGATATCTTTAGAATTTTTTAAAAATTAAAATAACTATATTGTTTTAGCTCACAGTTAAATGAGTATAAAAATAACAAAGTAGGAAAAAAAAATAGCCAAAAAAATAGCCATAAAAGAGATCTAAAGTTGATTATGGAGACAAGGTGCAATATTCAATAAAAGAAATAATGCATTTAATGTGAATAATAGTTTTATATGATTCTAGAAATTAGGAATAAAGAAAGGTTAGATACAATTTAATATCAATAAATGGCAATACCATAAAGAGTATTGAATACTATATAAAATTATTTTTTTTTCTAATATTATTTGCAAACTCTAGAAAAATGTATAGTCCTCTGGAATTCATACACATGCAAAATTTCAACTAGATTTAAAATTGGGAAATGGGTGAATGCTGAGTTATAAGATTTTATCATGACAGACTAAAAAACAGTAAATTAAATAATAAAAAAGCTTTTGTTACAGAAAATAGATGATAATTAAATATATGTATGGTATATATATTTTTAAGTTAGATGTAATTAGGGGGATTTGAACCCAGACTATCAAGCTCCCTTTATTCATCCACTCCATCATCTTATACAACCGATAGCCATGACCAAATACATGCGAAAAAGATAAATGATCTCCAATATATGTATTTCATGCTGAACCAGCTTAGTCCGGATCATTTTCTCGCACATATATACAGTCAGTGCGCAGTTTATATTAAGATAGCAAATTGGCAAACAAGGGCTTTGCACAAACTATCATCAGATTTTCAATGATATAGATGGCTGAAGAGTTGGAGAGTGGAGAAGATTAAATATTGTCCATTGAAGTTTGAAGATGTGATATCTTAATATAAACTGAGCACTGATTGTGTGTGTATGTGAGAGATGATGATCTGGACCAAATGATGAGTGCTAATTCGGCATGAAATACATATATTTAAGATCATTTAGCATTTTGACACGTATGTGATAGTGGATGACTGAAGACAGCTTGAAAGTCTGTGTTCAAATCCCCTCTAATTAGAAAATAGAGTAAAATGAGGGTGTGAATAAAAACTAAAATATTTGATTATATGAAAATATCCATCAGTTTGCTAGTTATTAAAACTATCTAGAGAAGACAGTTCATCTTCTATCTAAATTTGATATTAGAATACTGATTATTATAAAACAAAAAGCAAAACATTTATCCTACAAGTATTATAAAACAGATGTATCATCTATGTATTTAGGCCAAAAATTATACTTTTGATAAATATAAGTAAAATCTGCCTATTTGACATAATGTCTTGTTAGGTTTCAAATTGTGAAGATTTGTTGTTGATGTAAAGTAAAGTAAATGTTCAAGCTTTTCCAACAGATATTCTCGAGAAGAATAAATGGAACATCGACACCATCCAACATATTTTCTGTAACAAAAAAAAAAAACACACACACTTTTGAACAAGAGCAAAACTCTCTGATCATGGCAAAATATCTGCCGCAAACAAAAAAACTTTGTGAATAACAGATACTATAGCTTGATAAAAAGCATGTATAATTATTTAAGGAATAGTCTCCTCGAATTGTTTTGGCCTCTTATATATATATGAATGTGTTTTGGGGTACAAAAGTGAATTTGCTATTAAATGAAAGCCTTTTAATTCATATCTGAGATCTTAAATGATCAGCGCAAACTCCTCTTCCATGCTCGCTTATCACTGCAGCTTTTATTCTTCATTATATTCATATAGTAAATGAACATGGATTGAAATATCAGTAGTTTTCTTGAAGATGAATGGGTGTGTGAATGATCTTTTTTCCCCTCATCTATAACACACAAAATTACTTGTGGTCCTTATTATACCCAGGAGGCGGTAAAGTCACCAGCCAAGATAGCAGTTGACAATTGAAGGTGGAAAATATTACTGATTGTGAACCCAAACTGCCATTGAAAGAATTAAGAGACTGAAATGGAGAAAGGTTGGTCATATTGCTAGCTGTGAAGATAATAAATGGGCAGGTGAAGTTTTAAATTGGATCCTGGGATATTCTAAAAGATCTAGAAAGAGATCACATGTGAAATGGATCATGAAATAAGGAAGTTTGCTGGAGTGTTATGTAGAACAGAGGCTAAGAGTAAAAGAAACTAGATCAAACTTGAAGACCATTCTGCAGTGGATCGATAATGGTTTAAATAATGATGATTATGTGAATAGCCTATCCCCCTGCCTACGCACAATCTAAGAGTCAAATCAGGGCCGCGCAAAAATTTAGAAAAATGTTTTCTGGTTTCAAACATGTTTAAGATTTTCCTTTCGAAAAGCCAGTCTGTAGTTGATCCAGCCAACTATCTAAAAATGGTCAAAAAATGGATGTCTTAACTATTCTTAATAATAGAGTATACCTTCGCCTCACGGCAATCAACAAGCTTAATGATTAATTATTTAAAGAGGGGTAGGAGTGTTGTTGCCCTGCTCATCTATTTTTAAAAAATGTAATTATGCGTGCGTGTGTGTGGGTACATGCCGTGCTTAGATTTTCAAGTCCGTAAAATAAATATGCATATATTTTTAAAAATGATTGGGTTTTATAAATGCTATACACTTTTGATTTTTCTGACTAATTTTTTTTTTTTTCTGATCATTTCTATTTGCTTGGTTTTGTGAATTTCACGTGGTATTTTAATGAGCTGGGGTAAGAAACTTAGTCAAAGATACCCCTTCCATTAGGAAAGCTACAATTTTTTTTACTTGCAACTTTAATGAATTCAACATGAGTCGATTTTAGTTCTCTAATCAGTAAAAGTGTGACCACGTGTTTTATTGAAGCAATTCTTAAGCAGAAGTCCATTTTCAAAGTCACTATTGTGATTATTCGCGTAGGTCAAGCAATAAGTGGTCTGCCAATTTATTTGTAATTTCCTTGCAACCACACCCCTATATGTTCCTAATCACTCTACCCAATGACCATTAGAGCAAGTACACGGATCTTTTTATACTACCACAAGGTAATAAAAACTTTCCGGTTTCTCAATCACTTTATTGATAATTGCCACCAGAAACGGGATTGTAAGATTTTAAACAATAGGAACGGTATCGATTCCGATAACAAATGATCGTAAAAATGGTTGGCGGAAAAGATACAGAAGGAGACCGCACAAGTAGGCGTAGTCAGTAGATGGGATGGAGATTTGACATCATTAGATAAACAAATACTAAAAACCATCTTAAAAAAAAATAATAAAAAATATGCAATTTTCAACTAAACAAACTCGTTCCAAAAACGTAAAAACATCTGTTTTATGGCTTACTTACGTTTAGTTTGTTTTCGGTTTCCCGACTATGGTTTTCATTATAGAGAGTGGTATTTTTCAGCAAAATTAATTAAAAACAAGTATCTTTTCATCTTTTTATTTTGCATTATTTAAAAAAAAAAAAAATTAAGGATTGCAAATATAGTAGAGTCGTATCATCTTTCCAGGTACGAAATAACAGTAATAAAAAAGGCGCTTCGAACATTAATCAAAGGACTTTTTTTTTATTCCACAAACTAGTAATTTAGAACAATTGAGACGCCGGCGTCTGTTTTCTATCACGCATGCTCGACTCAAAGTTTTACCATGTTATTAGAGTAAGAAATAATTTGGTAGGGACGCTGGGGGAATAATCCAGGTATAATTTAATCTAGTCGAATAAGGAGTGGAAATGATCACGAAAAATAATTATATAGATGTGAACTGTGAGAAAAAGAATTTCGCAAAGAAAAAAACTTTGAATATATTCCTAGAAAACAGCTTTTTATTTTTTTAAATTATTAAATATTGATGATGAGTTTGCGAGAATATAAACTAAAATTACTCTAGAAAGAGTATTTTGAGTGTGTATATAAAATGAAAAACGGATTAACCTTACCGAGAATAAGAAATACAACATCAAAGTAATATTTCTTAGAAAAGTACTAAATATTATGATCACAGTTTATTAAATTATCATGCACACACGCGCGCGCGTACAAATGTAAAATTCAATTAAGCTTGAATAAAAAATACAATCTTTCTGCCAGTTAGATAAATGGTAAACTATCTTGCTTACACTAAATTTTCCCAGTCGATAATATTTCCAAACATAAATTTTTATTTTATTATATCATGCCAACCAAGCCAAATAGATCCAATATGTCAGCCGTGACATTTACCTAGGATTCGCCAAAAGACGTAAATATAAGAATAAATTTTCTACTTTGTTTAACTGGATTTGATTTGCATTATAACTTCTGATTCTATCTAAAAATTCATATATAAATATGTGGTCTCTCCAAGTTCAATCCATCTCCGATCTTTAGCTTCTCTTCTCCACATCAGCCCTGCACCCTTTCTTATTTCATCCATCTCATATGTAGTCTCTTTCTGGGTCTTTTACAATCTCTTGGAATCCAGTTTAAGATTTCAATTGCCCATATATTATCTCTTGTAAGCAATTGCCCAACGCCACTTCAGTCTTTTAATTTTTTCAACGAGGTCAGTAACACCTGTTTGTTCTCTTACCTATATATATTGCGTTTTCAATCTCTTCTTGTTACTCCTTACATGCATCTCTCCATACTTCTTTGAGTAGTCTGAAGTCTCTGTATTGCTCTTCTTTTAAGTGTCCAAGTCTCAGATCCATAAGTAAGAACTGGTAAAATACATATATTAAAAATCTTTCTTTTCAAACATATAGGCATATTTCCTTTTAGATGATGTAGTTGTTTTTGCAAACAATGCTGTAGAACTGCAGGAAATGTTGCAGGAGTTATCAGATGACAGTAGGACTAAAGATAAATGTTAAAAAGACTAAAGTAATGTTTAATGAATTTTCTCAAAATACGAAAATAAAGATTGATTATGATGAGTTAGAAGAAGTTAACAGTTACAAATACTTTGGTCAGATTATTAATACAGATGGAAACATAATGGATGAAATTAATCATAGAATTAAACTTGTTTGGAATATTTTGGTAGAATGACTAATAAAAAAATTATTTGACACAAATGACTTGATGAAAATATATCATTTGTGTCAAAGTTGTGAGACCAGTAAGTTTAACTCATCAATTAAACTGTAGTAATGTGCTATCAATATATACTGAAACAATGGTAAATATAGCTGTAAGAGAATATAATTTGGTCCAATGGATGAGTGCTGGTTCTGCACAAAATGTGCACCTTGGGGAACATACATCTTTTTCACATCTTTATCATGTTTATAATTACCTCCCTCCCCCCTTCCACAAAGTGTAAATGTTGATAGAAATCAGTCCTTATCTTGCATTACAGAAATATTATTAAGTACAATTCACAAACAGTTCCGTTTTTAATAATAAATCCATCCTGCATAACTTTTACTTTTTGAAATTTCTATTCCCTAACCTACATTGGATATAAGCCAATAAACATCACATGACCACCACTTCTTATGCTTGTGTATAGCTGTTGTTAAAACAGGCAAAACTCACTATATGTATTGCCAAACACAGCAATCTAGAGTAATCAATGGATACCAGAAGGCTTGTGCATAAAATCCCTATCTAGTGCCTTCTCATCCAATATCCCCAGACTAGTTTCTGGTTGTGGACTTCGTCAGTGAAGAGCCTTGGATATGAGAGCACTGCACCTAGATCTTAGGATTTAATGCAACCCTCCAGCAGCTACCTTTTATCTCTACTTAACTACAAAACTACAAGTCTTAAACTGAAAACATCTAAATGTTTTCAATCCAAGTCCATTAGTTTATATAGTCATATGGGTTTGAACCCAGTTCAGTACCCATACATTTTGGTGTCTTTGGTTCTTTAATAACCATAGCCACCACTATCTTATAAGGCAGGATTGGTTTTAAGCCAATAAACATCACATTACCACCACTTCTTACGCTTGTGTATAACTGTTGTTGATTATTCTGGCTTGCTGTGTGTGGCAATACGTATAGTGAGTTTTGCCTAAATTGGATATCTAGCACCAGAATTCGATTTAATCATGAAATTGTTTTATTGAGACTTCAAATTTCATATCTCTGAATTTTATAATCCTATTTTTAACTTTCTAGAATTCTTAACGTAATTCATATCAGAAAAAAACACCAATGATTGACTTTTTAAATTGGTTTTAAATTTTTTTAAAAACCAATGGCATAAGAGGCTCTCAAATATTCTGACTTACATGACTAAAGTCTGTAAGATAAAAGAAAGAGGGAATAAGATAAAGGATAAAAATTAACCTATTTATAAATATTATGTCCTAAGAATATATTAACTTTTAGTCATCTTTTATCACTTTTACATACCTTTTTATTTTAATAAAATAGTAAAAACAAAGATATTGTGAAGACATAACACATGCATAAACATGTAACTTAAATTATCTATAGCATAGCAAATTTTAATAGGATAGTCTATGATGGAGTTTAACAACTTATTGCTGTTAATTAGATCCCACTTGTGCATAATAGGAGGAAATTGGCTGTATAGTTTATTAAGCCAATGGTTGAGCAGCAGACTCTGAAGCTCAAGGTCCATGGATCTCAGCCCAGCTCTGTCACTTCTAATGCTTAAATCACATTCCCAGCATGCTTTGCTGCAGCGGTAGAATGGCAGACAGGAACTCAAGGTGCATGGATTGCAACCCAGATGTCACTTCTGATGCTCAAACTTCAATCCCAGCATGCTTTGCTGCAATAGTAGAGTGGCAGACTATTGGAACTCAAGGTCCATGGATCACATCCCAGCTCTGTCACCTCTGATAATTGAACCTTTTATGAACTCGCTGAATAATAAACCATTCAATTACCATATTCTTTCAGAGTTCCCAGCATGCTTTTTTACAGGGCTTGAATGGTAGCCCCTAAAACTCAAAGTCCATGTATAACAGCCCAACTCTGTCACTTTTGATACTTGAACTTCTTATGAACTCTTGAGTAATTGAGTTACCAGCATGCTTTGCTGCAGTGGTAGTCGAAAGAAAAAAAAACAATCATTTATTAAGCTTGAATTTCTTGTAAACTCATGAATGATTACTACATTATCTCTGAGTTCCCAGTATGCATTGCTTCAGGTGTAGAGTGGATGCTAGGAAGCTCAAACCCTATGAACCACACTCAACTGTCACTTTTAATGTTCAAACATAAATTCCTGAGCAATAAAATCATTCGATTCCATATTTCTTAGTGCAATGGTAAAATATCAGACTCTGGACATCAAATGTCTTACGAACTCATAAATAATAATTCCATTTGATTATTTTTTATTATATATATTTTAAATCCCTTTTTACATGATAGGGAATTCTCCAGCAGTGGCTCATAGAAGAGCAATATATAATTGCTACATAATATTTTCTTCGGTAACAAATTCTCCATACAGAAGTATCCAATGCAACCTTAAATAATTAAATAAGTAAGAGGTGACTGCTGCATTAGATCCTAAGATCTAGGTATAGTGCTCTCAGATCCAAGACTCCTCACTGATGAAACCCACAAACTGAAACTAATCTGGGGTTATTGGATAAATAGGCACTGGATGGGAACTTTATGCACAAATCTTGCATCCATTGATTACTAAGGCTTGCATCACTATATGGAGTTTGCCATTTTAACAGCTTGTGTGAGCATAGGAAATAGTGATCATGTGATGTTTAGCAATTTAATGTCATTACTGTCCATGGGATGATGGTAACTATAGTTACTGAAGATCCAAAGACACCAAAATGTATAGATATGGAACCGAGTTCAGATCTATGTGATTAAACAGGTGAATGAGCTTAGATTGACAGCATTATTGAGTTTACATTTTGGACTCTTAGCTCTATAGTTAACAAGAAGGGGAAAATATGGCTGCTGGAGGAGATGCATTAGATTCTAAAATTTAGATGCACTGCTTTCAGATCCAAGGTTCTCATGTATGAAAGCCACAAGCTAAACAGTCTAGGGATATCGCATGAGTAGGCACTAAATAGGGATTTTATGCATAACCTTCTTGCATAGGTGGCACTACTGTATGGAGGGTTTGATACTGTTATTAACAGTTTGTATGTGCATAGGAAATGATTATCATGTAATATTTTCTTCGTTACTCGGAAAAAAAATCCCTGAAAAGATATTTGTCTTGTAAAGGATTATTTGGGGATCATTTAGGGTGTTAAAAAAACCCAGAAATTTTTTTTTTATTTCTAAGCCTTGGCTTTATGGTAGTTCATGACTTCAGTTCAACATAATAAAATTCAAATACAGGAAAGACACCACTAATCAAAACCTTTTGTTGCATAGCTTTTTTAAATTTTTTGAATGTATTTTGGATTTCAAAAATTGATATTTTACTTTCTCTGATTCATGAGAATCTTATTAATTTATAGGTGTTTTTTAAGTCCTACTAATCTATTTAGTGTAATCATGGTAAAAATCTTATTTGCATAGTGCAAGTTTTTGGATTAATAGTTTTGTATTTTTGGAACAGATAATAAAAACTGAGTTGAATGAATTAGCATTATTTATATTTTAAAGGTAAATAATCGAAATTATGCAAGCAAACTAGTAAAAATGCTTTAAATAAATTACAGTATTACAACAGGGTGAGAGAGCCCTGAAAGGGATGTCTGTACTTTAATAATCTTTAAAAAATATTGGCATTTGTGAGTTTTCGAGTAAATCAAGATGGCGGCCCATAATTTTGATAAATCTAGTTTCAGGGAGTCCCCAAAAATATTTATAAAATAAATGCCTGCTAGAAAATGTATTTAATAATTATATTTTTATTTTTTATTACTATTATTTTTTAAAAAGTAATCATTGTAGAAAAATTAATTACACTATTTACGGTTTATTTTCTTTCTTTTTCTAAAAGAAAAATGAAAAATATATAAATACAATATTTACACTTTATTCATGTTGGCACTGTGCAATCATATCATAACCATTAACGCGCACTTTTCGGGCGAGCAGGATCTCATACCTTTGAAAATAGTTTATTGCCATCACATTCTGTGACAGAAAGGTCCAAGTATGACAATGTTACGTAAAAAAAAAAAATACAGCTTCTTAATGAAATTTATTCTTTTTTTTGTAAACTTTACTAATCGATTTATTAATTTTGTTTTAATTTAACAACTAACATATCTTCAGTAAATTATAAGCCCTCGAAACTACGTTTATTAAAAATAGAGATGCCATCTTGGATTATTTGAAAACTCACAAGTACTAAAGCATATAATAAATTATGCTATTTTGCTGTGGGGGAGGGGCATATTTTACTTATACAAGAACTAAAACGGAAGTAGCAAATGATTCAAGGCTTTTTGAGAAATAGGTTTAGAAGAAACATTAACTTTATTAGAAGCATAAAATAAAATCTGTTTACTTTCTATTTCTTTCCGTATCAACTGAATCTAAACTCATGTTGATACTGAAAATGTTGATTAGTTATGAAAGAAATTAAGAAAAAAATTGAAAACAGCTAGCTATAAAAATGATGAATTATTTTTAAGAACTGATATTTGGTAGAAATTATCCTAAATGGGCTAAAATCACACACTGCAGTGTTAATCCTAAATTCTTCGAATTTTATGCATTTTATTCTGAACTATAATGACAGGCCACTCAGCGTCAACATCCTACAAAAGGCTGGCTTTGTTATACCATCCATCAGTGGCAAATTAAAGTATTGGGAGGTTTTCAATCAGACCACAGACTTCTCCATTGCCTCCCCTAATTCTTCAAACTTACCAATGCTCAATTAATCCACAAATTCAAAAGGTGGTCTCTTGAGGCAAAATTCTCAAAATCAACTTTCACTCCCTTCTCACCAATCAATTTTTGGTCAAAAACCGACAATGAAACCAACCAGCACTTCCTATTTAAATGTCCCATTCTGCTTGGAGTGAGACGTGTCATCAACTCCTGCCTTTTCTCACACAGGAACACCATCTTTAACCTCCAAGAATCCATAAAAACAAGGGTCTTGGCAAATATCAGACTATTAGTTTTCCTCATCTATGCACTCTGGTTGCTCCGATGTGCTATTATTTTTGATTAGAGAGTACCCTCAGTGAATCAAAAACTATTGGACCTAATCTACCCTCTCAAAACCAGATACCAAACTAGCCCCACCTCCACTCCTCAGACACTTGGGCAATTCTCCAACTCCCACTCTCTCAGCCTCTGTCATAGGACTCAACCATTTAAATGTTTGTGACCCATGCTCAACGTAGACATGCATCTCGGACTGGCCTGGACTACACACACTTTCCACTTCTCAGTCCACTTTCACATGTATCCTTCCCCTCTTACCATGTTGCTCCTGAAATTTCAATTTACCATATAGTCACTACCTTATAAACCTTTTTCTAACTGCTTTGTATTTGTTTTTCTTTTGTTGAATAAACTTTCATCACTGAGGAAAAACTATAATGACAGGTGATGACACAACTTAAATTTAAACATTATATCACTTTTTAGATATTATTCAAAGATTCAGACATAAGCAAGACTGCTTATATTAAAAGAGGGGATGTGTGAAAAAGTTGTGGAAAATTTCAGAAAAAATAATCTGAAATATTTATGAAATTGGGATAACTAAGGGGGATAATTATATTTTGTTTAATAATTTATATTTTCTAATCAGTCTAAATCCTTTTTTGACATCTTCCAATTCCTAATTACCATGCCTCTTTATCCATCCATAAATCTTCCCACAAATTTCTCTTTCTAAATTCTATATTTATTACTTCTTTACAACTTCATTTTAGGTGTCCTTTATTTCCTTTCCTAATATGATCCAGTTTAAATATTTGATTTAATAATCTTTGCTTGTGACATCCTCTTTACATATATTATTCTAATTGACTTACTTTGATTTCACTTATTACAAATGCTCAATATTCATTATTTATTCAATTATTTTATGGCTCGTGCATTCTTCTCTGGACCTTCCTACAGATCTCCATCAATAATTTACTTCTATTAATCATCAATTTACTTTCCATTCTTTCCTTCAACTTTTAACCCCATTTCCATATATAAAACTACTTTGTACTGTAGTATAATATAATCATTTATTGATTTTATATATTACAATTCCACAATATGATTTTCAATCCAGTATATTTCTCTTACAGCTTCATCTATTGTTCGTTGGTTTTAATCTTTATGCCTATACTTATATTCTCATTTTCTAATTTGTTGTCATCTTCTATTATTGACTCCTGTTGTGTTCCCTATAGAACACTTTTTTTTGTTGTTTTGTATTTATTATAAACTGCAATTTTTTTAAGTAAGATTTAAATCTATTATTACACCAACAATTTGGAAAATATAAATATACAAACATTTCTTTTCATAGCTATTAAAATACTTTTAAAAGCTGAATTGCACCTAAAAAAAAGAAAGGAAGAAAGAAAACTACATATGGTTTCTTTTGGCAGGTAATCAAAAATGCTTTTTATGTTGTACTTTGAAGACTGAAAAAAAAAGTATAAAAAAATACAGAAAAATTTAAATCAATCTTGCTTTAACAAGTCTGTGAACATACAAACGCATAAAATGGTGAGATTTTAAATAACTATAATTACACATCTATATATGCACACAGTCTCTCTCTGTGTTGACTTGAAAAACAATTGTCTTAAATATGTATCTGTTTTGGGATTATATAACCTATCATCAAATAAGTGTTTTAAGCTGAGCAACATGGTATAACTAATGAATATTGTAAAATGCAGTAAGAGTAGCTGTTTAAGTAAGATTCAGTATCTTTGTGAAGTAAATATTATTGAAAGTGCATATTATTTTAGAAAGCATGTATTAAAAATATCACTCATCAACAAATACATTCTATTCCATCATCAGAAGCTATTCACAAGCAAATAGAATCATTCCAATTCAAGAACACAAATGACAAAAAGAATACTAATAATACATTAGAAATGAGTTTTACAATGTAATAGCATACACATGATCACCATTTCTTATGCTGTTAGTAAAACATCTAGGTGCAGTGCTCTCAGATCCAAGGCTTCTCCCTGATGAAGGCCACAAGCCAGAAACTACTCTGGGGATATTGGATGACTAGGCAGTAGATGGGGATTTTTTGCATAAGCCTTCTGACATCTGTTGATTACTTTGGCTTGCACTGAGTGGCAATACATATAGAGTTTTTCCTGCTTTAATAACAGTTATGAGCAAGCATAAGAAATGGTGATCATGTGATGATCACACGATGATCACTACAATATATCATTAGTAGGACAACTGTGAAATTATATAAATGGTTTGGAATAATATTACATTATGATAATCATGTAGAAGCTAATGCAACTAGAAAAGTTTAAATAATAATGTACCAATTAAATATTTTGGAAATATATGTTAAAAAATAGCTAGTCATTTAATACTATGACTAAATATACGCTACACTTGATTGTCAAGAATAACTTGCTATTATTCTAGCATTTCTGTTAATTCAATAAGCTTATATGTATTTTAAAGATAAAGAAATGGTATATAGACAGATAACAGAAAGACATAAAAAATGTACAAAAATGCTTTCAACCACACAAATGCACTAAAAATAAAGAATAGGGATTTTCTTTTTTGACTTTTATAAATAAAAGTGTATCATCATCATATTTACAAATACAAATATTGATACAATTATTCACAAGTCGGATTCCTAAAAAATCATTTAAATAAACTTATAACAAATGGCAACTTGTTTTAATCAATGCCAATCTATCTGGTGAATAGTTTTGCAAAATACAACAAAATATGCATTATTAATTTAAATTTTTTTTGCTTTTATTTGTGAAAGCTAAAGAAAATGTATTTTTTACTTATAGGAGAGTCAGAACTCTCCCATACAGTAGTGCAACTCAAAATAATCAATGGATGCAAAAAGGTTTGTGCATAAAAATCCTATTTAGAATCTACTCATCCACTATCTTCAGCCAAGTCTCTAGCTTATGACTTTTATCACTGAGGAGCCTTGGATTTGAAAGCACTGCACCGAGATATTTGGATATTTAATGTAATCCTCCAGCAGCCCCCTTTTATTTTTTTATTTAATTATAAAGCTATGTGTCAAAAATAAAAACACCTCACTGATGAAAGCCAAAACTAGAAACTAGTCTGGGAATATTGAAAGAGTAGGCACTAGATAGGGATTTTATGCACAAACCTTCTTGTATCCTTTGATTACTCTGGTTTGGATTAGGTGGCACTACTGTATGAAGAGTTTTACAGCTTGTGTAAGCATAAGAAATGGTGATCATGTGATGTTTAGTGTCTTTTTAGTTTTACATAACATTGAATTATCAAAAAAAATTTTTAATGAATCATTCAGTTTTAAATTATAAGGAGTGTCATTAGACATGGCTAACATTAACACGTATATAATTAAATTTTTTACTATTTTCTTTTTACTAAAACTTACTCTTAAAAAAATGTATTATCGTTGGGAATATGTATGTAGGTATAGTTTAAATTAATTGAAAATTGGGAATGGGTGAAAACTGAATTAAACAATTTGTACTCTTTAATTAGCCACTGTACATCACTTGGTGGCACTGTTTCTGTGCAAAAACATTTTAATATAATGTTTACAGGCCGGAACAAACAAAACACTTTTCTTTTTATTTAAAAATGTTTAGTAAAATGAAACATTTAAACAAAATTAAAAAAAACCCCACTTGATTAACAAACTAATTAGCCCAAATTAAATTGAATTCCACTCAATTAAGTTTCAGCATATAACACTGGAATTTTGTGGGAGTGGAGGTGGGGAGTGGAACCGATGGTTTTGCAGATCTGAAGGATCAGCCAAAAGATGCATTCCTCTGATAAAACCAAGCTTATGATTTCCAAAACAATGTGCAACCTCAGCATTCTACATTAAACATCAAAAACAAAACACTTTCCTTTTTATTTAAAAATGTACATTATTTTTCTAATAGTAAATTAAATGTTTAAACAAAAATAATAAAAAAACCACTTCATTAACAAGCTAATCAGTCTGAATTAAATTAAATTCCATTAAATTAAATTTCAGCGTGCAGCACTGGATGTGTTATGGGGGGGGGGGTTGGTTTTTCTGATCCAAAGGATCAGCCAAAAGATGCATTACTCTGATCAAACCAAGCTTACAATTTGTCTCTTTTCTCATGCAAACGTGCCTATTCGCGTGACTTCTGGGAAATAAGTGTTTTGGCCCTACACTTTTACTTTTGCAATTGTTTTTATCTTCCAAGTTGTGTAGGGAAGCACAGGGATGAGCTTACAATTATTAGTATGTAATAGTATATCAGCTAGGGTGTAAGATCATTACTTTGAATGCACATTAAAAGAGTTATGGCCAGTTGAATTACATGCACTCTCACATCATACGGTAGCGATCTGTGAAGTGTGCACTATTTGCATAGTGTTGCAAAGCACATCAATGGGCTATAATATTTGTGTGCTAGGCCTGCTAATGGCTAATATGAACTGTTCTATATGCTGTAAGTTCGGCCATGTAAACAGCATATGTGCTTTTGCACAGAAACAGCACCACCAAGCGATGTACAGTGGCTAATTAAACAGTCCCAAACAATTTTATCTTACTAGATTCAAAAACAGAGTTAAAAAAATTATCTTACCAGACTAAAAAACAGTAAATTAAATAAATATATATAAAAAGAGAAGATATATAAAAACAGAAAGCTCAGAACTGAAAATTAAATCATACTATTTAGTATACAGTTATTAAAACGAACAGGTTAAAAAGGTTCAGTATCAATATAATAATATAAATTAGATTATTCACATTTATGATTATTTAAAATATGTATATATAAATGTATTTGATCATACACTATGTATGTACATACATACACACATAAAAGAACAAGCACAGAATTAGTATATACATGTATATACCTATAAGAATAAGCACAGAATATAACTCAATCAGCAATCAAATAAATATGCAACATTAATAATGATAAAATATATTCTAAAGTCAGACATTGGTTAAACAAATGTTCAAAATAAAATGGCAGAATTCATTTCCATGATGGATATTAGTCGCAATCCACTTGTATAGATTTTTGTGCCCACTCTAAAAAAATACCACAACAAATTAAATGAATTACTTTTATTTATAAAGTAATAGATCAAAGATAGGGAAAGATAAGTAAAGCTGAAAACTTATTTCCAGCTCTTAGATCTTAATTAATGAACATAAATGAATATAAGTTATTGATAGAAAATACATCTATATACTCAAAAAAAAAAAAGGTAATTCAAATAGATTCTGATATGAGATATAATAGGCTCAGATAATATTAATATAATTTGTGTTCTTTATTACTTTTCACAATGCTTTTTACAACCCATTAGACTGTTTCGATTGCACCAACAAACTTCTTCAGAACTATAACAAATACAATACAAATATATGAATATAAATGAACATATAATTTTACATTTTTTATATATATTCTAATCTAGTGGGTTGTAAAAAGTAATAAAGAACATAAATGATATTAATATTATATGGATTTTGGCAATGCAATAAGGATAAAGAAGGCTCAGATAATGATTTAGCTATCATGAAACAAACCAAGATATATCAACTTAGCAATCTTTGGATTGCTGATCATTAAATTGAAGAATGATAATAAGCAGTTTAATATTTAACCTTTTAAGTATTATTGGCAATTAATTGGTAAAATTTATTCAGTAGTATCAATTGTTTAGCGTTGGTGGCTGAGTGGTTAGCACATCTGCCTTACAAGCAATTGTCCCTGGGTTTGCTTCCCGGCCAATGCTTTGATACAAAAAAAAAAATTAAAAACTATTAAGGTATATATTATAAATATTAAAGACTTTTCTAAAATTTTGCATAATGGTTCAAAAATTTTAGCTATGTTATTGGGCTCAGAATAATTAATTTGAATTCTCAATTTATCCAATAAAAACAACTTATGCTTGAAATATAACCATCATGCTCTGAATAATAGCAAATATCTGTGGATTGGATAGTCTCTTGTTCCTAACATTAATTATCACAGTGATTCATTCAACGATAACAAACTACAATGTCCAATCAAAAGCACTGAAATATTTAGGTTCCAAATTAGGTTCATGTTTAATAAATATTTTGTGGATGAAAAAATTAGTTTGAAATAAAATTTCAAATTGTTATTCCTTTGGTATGCACAGAGTGGTATAATGTTGTAAAAAAAATAGTGTATATATCTCATACCAATCAAATAAAAAAATCTCGTCACTTAATCTTTTTTTTATCATTTTTATATTAAAAATCTTCAGTAAAAATGATTGATCCTACTTCCATATAGTTATTGTAGGAAGGTCATTTTGCATAGGTCATTGTATTATATTGTATCTTTGCCAATCCTTTTTATTATAAAACCAGATCGGTTTTTTTAATTGGTTATTTAACTTTTTTTTTTTTAAGATTTAAGGTAAATTAAACAAAAGATTTTAATATTATATAAATAAATGTTAGAAATGTAGCTAGCCTAAAAGGCTATCATTAATTGGTTGCTTCAACAAATGTGAGAATGTCACAATAGAAAGAAAAAGAATGCTTGAAACAACCCGGCATGTTTGGTACACTTCAGAAATGTACCTGGCAAAGTATCAATAAAGCTAAATTAAAATTAAAATTTTTAAATACACTTGTTATATTTGTATGTGAATTTAACAATGTTATGGATCAAGCAATAGTTTTTTTTTAATTGGTTGTGAATTCGACATATGGCAGCCCTTACAAAAAACGCACATTCACAGGAAACACGTGACAGCCTTACAGACATTTACATAGATTTTATATATATAAATACCAAACAGAATTCAATTCTGCAACTTAGTTTGTCCAAATTGCTGACCCACACAAAATTTTTTGAATTGTCATCTAGTGTAATAATGGTGAAATTTTTTAACTACTTCTCATTAGAGGAGTATTTGACATGTGATATAACTCTGTCTTCTATCGGAACAATCTTATATAGCTGCATTAAATAACCTCTACACCACCATTCATTTTTTTTAAAAACATATGAATAAATATACAATAAAAGACAAATGATACCAGAGATACATTTCATGCTTAACCAGCACTCTATTGTGTATATTAATTTATCTCAACAAAACAAAAAAGGCCTCTAGATGCAGCGGTACTGACTGCATTCATCTGCCATACCTATAATCAGGGTTCGAATCCAGACAATTTTTTTTCTACAGATTTGGGATTTTTCTCAGATAATTGACCCATATCCAATCCAGCATTTATTAAACATTTCAATATTATTAGTTGGTAAATGACAATCTCACTACTTTTAGCTAGAAGATAAAACAAAGACAGAGGCAGTTTAAAACGTCACCGCACGAAGATTGTCAAGCCTAGTGAATACCGAGCTATTTTTTTTCACTAAAATTATTCTAAGAGGAGTTATTAAAGAGGCTTTTGGAACGGGCTATTTATAAACAAATTGTTTCATCTCAACAAAAATAAACTAAGTTTGAAAATAATTCTCACAAACATATCAATGCTGAATACAATAATTACTTGTCTTTTATCTTTTAATTCTTCAAGCGAGGCGTTGCGTTTTATTTATTTTTTCTAATTGCTTTTTTAAATTTCATTTTTAAATTTCATTGTGCACAAATTGGGGAATATTTTTTTTTTTACTAATAAATTAATTTTTAATAGTATAAACACTCCTTATTTAAGCTCGAATACAAAATTTAAGTTAGGGATTAGATGGCAAATTACTGGCAATTAATCAACTATTTTTTAACCACTCTCTAACAAACCGACTTTCTTAGAAACTTTATGTAATCTCTGTAAAAGTATATGTGTACGTAGTAGTATTAGAAATTAAATATCTAATAGTTGACTTATTTATTTAAAAGATTATTAAGGTTCCTTCTTTTCTAACAACAATAATTGCAAGAAAAATTAATTAAGAGAAAGTTTAATATCCTTTTAGGTTGTCCTAGATTTCAGCACAACCAAAACGATCTTTCAACAGCTGCTAAAGTTGACGATGCATTACAGGAGAAAACTTAGTTTTCTGGATCTGCACAATCAGTCTGAATGTGTAATTATTTTTCGTTATTAGTTTTTTGAATGTCATTATATCTGTTTCTATATATATACATAACACACACACATTACAGTAACTTATTTTGAAGAAAAAAAAAGTCCCCATGCAGATTATTCTAGCAGTAGAACGGCAGGATCGAAACTTAAAGATTTCAGACACTTCCAGTGTTCGAACGTTATATGAGCTTCTGATCAACAAACCAATATTCGATTATCTGTATATCAAGTATGATATATAAAGACTAGATTAATACGAGTATCACCATATCTACTTAAATACGAGTGCAAGCTTTACTCTTCAAGCCATAGATGGTTACAAGTTGTTGCTGTCTTTTTTTAAAAAACTACTGTTAAAATAGTAGCAACTTGCCAAGCATTGTTAGCCGAGAGGTCAGCGCAGCTGCCTTGCAAGCAAGCAGTTGGTTGCAGACGGTGTTGCGGGTTCACCTCCCTGCCGATGCTATGACATATGAAAAAAAAAAAACAGTAACAACTTTATTCATATAATAGTGCCACCTAGTGCAAGCCATAGTAATCAATCAATGTTAGAAGGTTTATGCATCAAAATGCCTATCTATTCATCCAATATACCCAGAATTGTTTTTAGCTTATGACTTTAATCAATGGGGAGCCTTGAATTTGAAAGCTATGTACTTAGATCTTAACAGATTGTGTAAGCATGTGTAATGGTAGTCCTGTGATGTTTTAATGGTTTAAGAACAGTTTGACTAATTAGTAGCAATTTCCTGGAATTCCTGAGTGTATCTATCATTGACAGCAACAGCCATTTTAAGACAAGTGGTTATTCATACTCCAAGAGAAAAAATAAAAAGATAAAAAAATTATCTAAAGATGAATTTTGTGGTGACAATACAATCCAATCCAATATATGAATCACAAATTCTATGCATTATTGTTTGTTTGGTATTTTATTGTGCCATCTCTTAACTTCAATAGCAAATTTTTCTGGAATATCTCCACAACATGCCTAACTGTAGCTGCCCAGTATATGCTATCCATAGCTATATTTTCAGTGAAAACAATCAACATTATATTTCTTTAGAAAGTTCTTGAGATAACATAAATGGAATCTATGTCTCCCATTAGAACCATACTCAAATTAATTATGAATTTATTTATTTTTTTAAAGTTTTGCATTATTCATTGATTTTACTTGATGAATCTAATAAAGATTTTATAATGATGGCTAATGGTATTAAACCTGGTTTGCACCATGGTTCCTACATGCATTTTATTAATGCATGAGTTCTAGTGTTAAAATACAGAAAATTCAGAGAAAGTTGGTTATTCTAGAATCATACTCGATAAACAGACAAAAAAATTTAATATTCGACATCTAACTCTAAACCATTGATTGATATGCCTTACATTTCTAATACCCAAAAATTTTGACTATGCACAATGACTTTAATATTGGGTTTAGATGCCCCTTATCACTAAATAGACATATTAACAATTCTTCAAGAAGTATAATAACTCATCTTTCTTATTGCACACAGTAATAAAGTGCATAAATGATTTAATATTATATTATATTAACAATTCCAAAGATAAGATTCAGGATAATGATAAATCTGAATTGGTATATACCCTGGATTGTCAGTTTTGCAATATCAGATACTATGGAGACATGTGCAAACTTAAAATCAACAATCACTCAGCATGCTCATTTATATAACAGAGCTAAATGCAACAATGCTTATAGTTCATGCATTTATAAACCATGAGTAAAAAATCTGGCCATTTTTTTAAATCCGCTGATGCTAAAAATATTTGCTTAGAATATAATAATAAAAAAATGCAAAATAAAAGAAGTTTGACGCATAATTAATTCTAAGAATTCCATAACAGCCAATAGCATTTCTCTTAGCAACCCTGGTCATTTATTCTAATGACTTAAACAACAACTGTATCAATTTAAACATGCAAATATGCCAATCTATGGTATTCGTGATATTCAGTGACTAATTTGATATATTTTTATATGCATGCAGATATGCTTTGACAAAATTATGCTGTATCAAAAGCCTGGCTCCACAAAAAAAAAAAACAAATATTGTTTTATACCAAAAAGGTATTAGCATAATAATTGATAATTGTCTATATACTCAAGCACAGCCATCCCTTTGATCCAATAAAAGTTAGGACTCTCCTATGTTCTGAATGAAATGACAAGAAAAGCGCAAAATTTCTTAATCAGAAGTTTATTTGTTTGAATGTCACATGACCTACAGAGCAATTACCCATTCAATTTTTTCCATGTAGCTTGGAAGGGTAATTAAAAACTCAAATTGTCACTTTTAGTGCCTGAACACTAGATAATCTCGAGAACTATTTAATTTTCTTATTTGGTTTAAAAGTGATAGTGATTAATTTTAAGGTTTCTTGAATATCATATGACCTCTAGAAAAACTATTTGATTTGTCCCATGCAGTTTATATTGGAATCAGGAGCTGAAAGTTTCTAAAATAGACCTCAACCTGTTGCTTCTGATTTTTGCTCACCAGATGACCACCTGAACAACTAATCATTCATTTTTTCCTGCATGGCTTAGAAGAATAGTACTTATGAACTCAAACATTGAGTTTCCAGTTTCAACCTCAAAATATTTTTAGTGCTTTAGCATCATATGACTTCCAGAACTAATTAATTGATTTTTAGCTGTGCAGTTTAGCATAGTGATAGTAATTGGCTTAGGAGTTAAGCATTTTTAATCGGATCTCAAACAGTTCCTTTCTAGTCCTTGAGCATCAGTGATTTCCAGCACAATCATTTCATTTCCCCAATCAATTTATCCCAGTGGGAATGACTCAGGAGCTAACATTATTGAATTGGACATACCTGAACATCATGATCTTCAGAGCAACTAATCATTTGATTTCTCTGTGCAACTTAGCACAGTGGTCGTGATGGACTCAGGATTTAAAGCTGGTGCTTGACAATCACATGCCCTTCCAAAAAATTAACCACTTGATTATTTAATATTTTTTTAATTTAAAATAGAAAAATCAATGCAAATGTGAAATTTATCTTCGAAATTTAGAAATCATTATGTAAACAGCTAATGTAAAACACTGCAGCCAGTTCCTAAAGCTGGTTTCTAACTAATTGTCCTGGTAGGAGGTGCTGTTTCTCCTCTTAGTAGCTGGTTGTAACAAACATTTGTATGTAATTATATTTTAATTACAGGTTGAAGTCTCTTTGCCTAATACTATGTTTGAAGAAGTGGCTTTAAATAGTAATATAAAGGAGCTTGACGAATCTGTTTAAAGTATTATCACTAGTTGGTAGGATTGCATTAGATGCAAATGTATGGACAGCAAAGGAGGTAATTCAAGGAGAAATGGGATGGTCAAGTTTTTATATGAGAGATGCAAAAAGCAAAATGAAAATGTACAATAGATTGCAATTTATGGATAATAAAAGAATAGCTAAAATAGTATTTAATTGGGTTATGAGTAAAGGGCAGGTAACAAGATGGGTGAGAAAGGTAATGCGGTATGCAAAAGATTTGGATAAAGAATTTATATCAGTATATTTGTACAAAAGATGGGATGATTGTGTTAGGAGAATTGTTGAGTGATAGAAGAATAGATGCATTAATAAAAAATTGGGAGTTGGAGAGGAGAATTAGTAGAAGAGTAAAAAGATTTTATATATATAAAAAAGTAAACAGAATATTGGGGGTGAGTTAATTTACGATAGTAGCAAGGAAAGCAGTTTACTGTTCAAGGCTCAAATAGGATCACTAACAAGGGAATATGCCCATAAATGGAAAAATGTGGGTGATTTAGTCTGCAAGTTATGTAAGAAAGGCATAGAAAATATTAGGCTTCTGTTAATTGAATGGGGTACAAATAATGAAGTTGTGGAAGAATAAATATAAACAAAATGATTATAAAGTGGGTTATTGGTTTTATGCTGAGTTTGGGGAAATATAAGGGGGATCTAGATATAAAGGCCATAGAGTGGACAAAGAGGATGATGTGGAAATGGGATATGGAGCAGGATTGAGAAGAATATGGGAAAACTTAGGGTGGTGAATGAAAAGAGAAGGTAGGATGGCAACAGGTTTCTCTGTGCATAGTGACAGAGATTCCTGATTTCAATAAAGGGGAAGCTGTAGCACATCACATATGTAATGTGATCGTTCAACACACAATCTTAATTGATCAAAACACCTTGCAGATAAAGATATATGATTTAAAGAATGAAAATTCTGAATATTCCAAAGATAAAGAGGAAATAATAATTGGGAATTCTTTATTTAACTAAGGCCATAAATCATTAATCAGCAAGAGGTATAAATTATGTTAAGAGTTACTTTGCCTGAATTGTAAATTTAAAATGTTATCAAGTATTTTAAAAGTAAAGTGTAATAATAATATTAGGAATTAATGATTTAAGAGGGGAGGGGTGGAAGAAATAGTTAGAAACTATACTGTAAATACAGAAACAAAGATGTTTTAGATTCAAATTAAAAATTTCATCATCAAACCTGTATTGGATCTTCAGCCTTTTTCATTAAGCTGTCTATATATAGTTCGAAAACTCACTGCCACAAAAATTAAAAATAATGTTAGAATTAGTACACATTTTTGTTTAACATCAGTCTTTGTTTCGAATGCCTTAGATTTGCCACTTATAATAATAGTATTTGCTCTCACTCTATCAGATAGAAGCTGTTAATATGAATAAACTTTGATGGACAGCCATCTAATTTCAAACTTTGTCAATTAAGTGAGACTAATGCCTTGACCTTATTAATAAAAGTATTATATAAATCACTCTCATTCCACACACTTTTCTTGCATTTTCCTGGCAACAAAAACATGTCTTCGATGCTTCTTGATTCTCTAAATTAAATTTATTTTAGAAATTAGTGCAGCATCAGAAATAAACATTTATGAATTATTGACTTAATGAATAATATTTCTATAATGTAATTTTCTCTGCACCACTCTCGTACAAGATAGGGACTGGTTTCTACCCACTTTTAACACCTTGTGAAAGTCCGTAATCATAAACATATGACCAAAGATGTATGATACCCAAGATGCACATTTTATGCCAAACCAGCACTTATCAATTGGTCTAGACCACAATCTCTTACACATATCTTTATCATTGTGCCATATATATAGATAGAGAATTACTATGGTTTAATTGATTTTACAGAAATGTTATTCATTAAGTGAATAACCTCTATTCTAATGAACGACTAATAAAAATTATTACTTCACTGATTCTTTCCCATCATTGTTTATTTTTAGGGGCAGAAATGTTTTATAAGATTTAGAAATTAATTTGTTTGTTTTTTTTAAATCAACTATAGTTAATTGTTTTAAATAGTTAGTTTTTATGCTTGACAATCTCTCAAATAAGCTTGCGGCTTTTCAAATATGTAATGCTGATAATGTAATCTATTCACAGAACAATCAAATCTGAAAACATTATTAACATAATTTGCAAGCCAAATGCCTCAAAGAATCATTTAATTAAATTTGTAAACAATATCCACATTTTCTTATAGCAATAGCAATCTATTTGTCAAACAAAAAATGATAAATAGATTCACAGGGATAAACAAAAAGGTACATTTTTTTTGCAAGTGTCTTTAAATTAAATGATTCTTTGGGGATTTGGCTTGCAAAATTATCTTAGTAACATATTTGGGCTTAATCGGTTGGTGAATAAGTTATCTTTAAACTGATTTACCAATTAAAGTTAATCTGGTTTTAATATCAATTCTTTATTTAAAATCTAGTTATTTAAGCTTTTCTTGTTACGATCTCTATAAAAAAAAGGTTATGCATGAAATAAAATAAAGGACAAAGAAAGAGAAATAGAAACACAAGGTTCATATTATTAGGCTTATTGATTTATAGATATCTGCTAAAATGTGTTTTTTCTTTTAATTTTTGTTGCATTTGTTTATAAATTAGAAGTTTCTGAATTTTCAGTAATTGGATTAATGGAATTGTTTTTCACAACAAATGTTAAAATTTTTGGAGAAATTAAAATCTTGCATAGGAGAAACTTTATCAGATGAGACCTCTGAAGAACTATAATTCTAATCAACTAAAAAAAAATTTAATACCAAGCCCCCTAAATGGTCATTTTTAATTGTTGAAGGCATAAAATAGCTGAGTTTCTTTACTCAGTTTTAAAAAATTTAATTATCTAATATTTATGAGAGAAAAAAATATTTTCAATTTAATAACACCAAAAAAATGTATGGTACCCAACATGGTCTGGGATAATTTCTTCATGAAGTTTTCCCTGTCTTATGGTATTTTTTATTTCAATTTTTTTAAAATTTTGAATTAATACTTCTGGAACAATCGGCTTGTGTGAAAAGCAGAGTTCCTCTATGTAAAGGCCAGGGGTATAAAGGAGTTGCTTTTCCAATCCATATGACAATTAATGTTTTTTTTTTTATAAATGCATGGTACAATTTTTTATTGCCTTCCTGTCCAGATTACTTGTATCAAAGCATTTTTGTGAATTAAATTTGAGTACTGATTTTACAATGGGTTCAATTAAAAAATTAATCATTAAGATTTAAAAAGCATGTAGTTCAAGGGCCAATCTTGGGATCTGAAGGCTGCCTGACTGATTCTGCTCACTGGCAGTTCTCTGCTGTTTGAACTTATGAACCCCTGAACAATAAAGCCATGTGTTTTTTTAGCCTACACAGTTTGATGTATCACTTTGTGATTAGTACTGGCTCAGCAAGAAATGTACATCTTTAAGGTCCTCCATCTTTTTTTCATGTTTTTAGTCATATGTTTATGGTTATACCCTTCCACAGAGTATTAAAAGTGGATAGAAACCACTTGTGTGAGTGATGTAGTGAAAATTACACTATAGAAATATTATTCATTATTGGATAATCTCTAGTCTAATGAATGACTAATAAAACTTATTAATATACTTTCATTAAGTGATTTGTGTCAAAGTTGTGAAGGCAATAAGTTTGACACATCGATTAAATTGTAGTGATTGGTTATCTATATATACTGAACAATCATAAAGATATGTGTAAGAGATTGTGATCTGAGCCAAGATATGTGTAAGAGATTGTGATCTGGGCCAATTAATGAGTGCTGGTTCAGCATAAAATGTACATCTTGGAGATCTTTGTCAATCTTTGGTCATATATTTATGATTACCTTGCGTGTGAGTGTTGTAGTAAAAATTATACTATAGGGTTCCCCTCTTTTCTTCCAAATGTAAACTTGTGGTTATGACCTGTAGAGGTCCCTACTATCGCATTTTTATGCGCACATGCTTGAGGTCACGGCCTTAGTAAATATTAAACAAATTACTGTAAACTGCAATTTGCAGAATATATATGTCTCTAAATTACAGAAAGAGAATTCAATTTATTGTAACTTAATGTCTTGTTTATAAATCTAGTTTTTATATTGCTGAAATTCACATTGCGCATATAGTATGGGTGTGTGTGTGTGTGCTGCCACTGCTTTATTTAATTCAGGGACATAAAACAAAGAGCATATTTATAAGTAGTGTTTATTAAACACCCACACGATTTTCTACGATTTCACAAAGTGCAAATTACATTTCTTAATAATTCTCTGGTATCTTCTAATTTCTTAAGAAATTGAAAACCTCAAATTATCACAAAGCTAATAATAGTAAAGATATCTTGGAAAAAACATTAAAGATTTTTTCTTTTTTAATAGGAGGTGGTAAAAAACTGGAAAATGAAGGAAAATATGTTGTAGAGAGGTAATCACGCAGCCAGTTACTTCACTCAATTCCCCCCCCCCTCACCGCCTGCTTAGCCTTAGGCGTAAGCAAGTAAAACTTTTAGATAGCAAAAGCCAGAGATGAATCGCAAAGGGTAGGAGTAAATAAAAACTTTTTCTATGAAATTATATACCTGAGAAAATAATTTTAATTTTTTTCACCCTAAAGGAAAATCATCTAATGACTTTTTTGAACACTATCGTTTCATATTAAAGTTTCCCTACCTTTTGAAATTACATCATTATCTATATTAGATGCCCTTAGAATCTTTACATCCTTTGATGACTTTTTTTTTTACTATTTATTATTATTAATTTATTCTAATGAGATATATAAATGTTGCCTAACGCTATATATGTATTTCAAAAGTCCTAGATTCTTTTCTGTACATGTATGTTACTAATTGTTATTTTTTTTTCATATGTCATAGCATCGTCCGGGAGGCGAACCCACAACCGTCTGCAACCAACTACTTGCTTGCAAGGCGACTGCGATGACCTCTCGGCTAACAACACTTGACATACAATTGTTATTATGGTAGAATCTTATCTGAATAGCACAGATATATTTAATCGAATTAGTTACAAAAAGTGTAAAATTATACTATTCTACTGACCATATTACCAGCCAGGGTAGGCAAAGAATGAAACCCTGTATTTTATAGCTAAAACAAAATTATTCTTATGCTACTTATTAATAGATAAATAATAAGGTAGGATTAGAGTAGAAATCAAATACAAATTGTCATTTAAAATATAGGCTTTTTTATTTTTGACTATAAATCTCGTAAGAAATTTGAGAGTCAAAGTGTACTTTAAAACAAGATCACTTAGCACGCGCACACACATGCATAATAATAAACTTTAAAAAACAAAGGAAATAAGTTTCAAAAAAAATTAGAGAAAACCATAAAAATGTAGGAGCAGAATGGGATGTGATAATCCCAAAGGTTGTAAATAGTCTTCAATCTCTTTACATGCTAATAAACATCACATGATCACCATTTCCTATGCTCTCAGATCCAAGGCTCCTTACTGACGAAGGCCACAAGCCAGAAACTAGTCTGGAGATATTGGATGAGTAGGCACTAGATGGGGATTTTATGCACAAGCCTTCTGGCATCCACTGATTACTCTGGCTTGCACTGAATGGCAATACGTATAGAAAGTTTTGCCTGTTTTAATCTCTTTACATAGATGTAAGTCTCCTTTGCTAAACTATCTTTGCAAGATCTGGAAATTGGTAGAACAGTCCCCTAATCTGGGTCTGACAATTAATGGGTGACAGATATATACTGAAGTAATTCCCTTTCTATTTTCTGAATTGCAATGAAATTGTTATAGGAACTTTCTCCGCTCTTAGAAGCAGCATTGTGGTCCAGTATTGAGTACATAAATAGCATCCTAAAATTCTCCAAAATATACTCCAGGAAAAGTACATATTTCTTGAGCTTCTATAAGTATATTTAATAATTAAATCAAAATAATTGCTCATTTTTTAATACAAACATTAGAAATATCCTATAAACTGTAGTTCTTAACTGAAAGTCCTTAGATGTCTGAAAATCTGTAATATCCTTTCAGAAGGAATCCACAAAGACTAGAGAACATTGTATGCACTTTACAGCTAAAAGCAAACAAAGGTAAAAATGTCATATAAAAAAAAAAATTGTTTGATTAAAATCTTGAGACAAGTCTTGGTATTCTTCCATATCTGAATTATAGCCTTTAAGTTTATTCCTGCAAAGAGACTATTTTTTATTTTTAAGTCTAGTTTTACATTATTACATTTAAAAGGAGTAATATCATGAAACAGATGCAGTTCCACATATAATAACAGATTATTTGAAGCCATAGATTCTATAATTAAAACAGTTTAGTGAGAAGTGCAAAAGATTTCTGAATCAATTCCCAACTGAAAAGGCAAAAAAAAAAAATCCACCTGAAAAATTAAGATGGAAGTGACCACATTCTCCAATCCACCACATTGGTGTCTAAATAGGACTTGAATTCAGAAGTTACTAAACATTTAAACCCAACCTGCCAACTAGGATAATGGTGACTATGATTATTAAAGAACCAAAGACACCAACATGTATAGATGCCGAACTGGGTTCAAATCTATATGTCTATGCAAGAGAATAAGCTTGGATTGAAATCATTGTTGTGTTTCCATTTTGGATTCAGCTTTAGTTAACTAAAAATGTAAAAGTTGGCTGGTGGCAGGTTGGAGGAAATCTTAAAAATGTAGGTGCAATACTTTCAGATCCAAGGCTCTTCGCTAATGAAAGCCACAAGCTAAAAACTAAAATCTAGGGATATTAAATGAGTAAACACTAAATAGGTATTTTATGTGTATCCATTGATTGCTATAGCTTGCCCTGGGTAGCACTATTTCTATAGAAAGTACTGCCTCTGTTAAGTTACTAAACATAGATTAAATAAAATTAGAAACAGTAATCCCACCTTTGGGAAAGATCAGATGCTACAAAGTTAGAAATCCTGAATGCTTAAAATCATTATAAATAAAAATATGTGAGAATAAATATTGGAGGAGGAGGGAAGAAAAACAAATGCAATATGAAAATAAATCAAAAAATCAAAACAGCCTCAAATGTAATACATATTCTCAACTGCTAATGTTTACATGGAAGTATTAGAACTGTCTAATTTCTCTCCCCCAGGAGAAATTATTTTACAGAATCACATTTTGAGGTCTTAAGCACTCTGCCACTGCCCCAAACTATGGATTATGGCCCAGTTCTTTCCCAGTGCTCAATATTCTTAAGAACTCCTAAACAATAAACCCATCATCTATTTAATTTATTTATCTCACTTTTGATGTAAGGAGTTCAAAAACTTCTGTTTTCAAATTGGAAATGTCTTTCAATAATTAAATAACACTTCTAAGTCTGTTCAATCATTTAACTAATCTGCAAATTTTAAACAAGTTAACATATGTATTTGAATTTTGTTGATATATTTTTGATTGTATTATTCTTCTGACCAGTATTTGTTATAGCAATTACAGAATCAATAAAAAAATTGATATTTCTTTATTTTTTTAAAAAATAAAATATCAGAAATATTGTTAATATTATCTTTAACCTCCACATTTATTATTTTCTATGGATTCAAATGAAAGTGTTTTGCTAGTTTGCTTTGGAACAGAAGGGTTTGCTCTTCCCATTAAAAAAAAGAAAAGAAAAAGCAAACATTTTATTTGCGTAAATTGAAAATGCATTAAAAAGTAAAAAAAGAAACAAGCATTGAAAAATAAATAATAAGTTTTCTTCAATTTTTACAGTATTCTTAAATATTAAACAAATTCACTTTTCTTTATTACTACAAAAATGCTTGACTTATTTAACTTAATCAATCTGGTTTCGACTGACCAGCAGACTTCTTCAGAATTAAATGTTATATATAAATACATGAATACATAAAATAATTTATTATATAAACCATACAAACTAAACATTATTTCTTTATTACTGCAAAAATGCTTGATTTATTTAACTTAATCAGTCTCACACTTTCGACTGACCAGAAGGCTTCTTCAGATTTAAAAAATATATAAATACATGAATACAAAAAATAGTTTAACATATAAAACCAAATGTTATATCTTATTATAAGCATTGTTAAATGTTTAACTATTTATAACTTTATCAATGCATTTAGAAAAATATGAGGTGAAAGAAAGATATATTCATAATATCATGTGACCACCTATGACACTCATTCAGAAAGACTAAAAATATTTTTAAACATGAGTGCTGCTACATTTTTATTTTGGCCACATTATATCAAAAATATTGTGAAAGCTGAAGTCAATTTATTTTTAACTTTTTAATGCATTTATGTAAATAAAATCATTTCTTGAATTTATTTATTTTTTACTTTCTAATTTTTAGATTTATGTAGTTCTAAAAATTAGGAATGAAGAGTTTAGATATAGTTTACTATTACTAGGTGGCAGTGACATAAAGATAAAAGTTAACAAGAGAAAAGCCAAAATAGTATTTAATTGGGTTATGAGTAAAGGGCAGGCAACAAGATGGATGAGAAAGGTAGTACTGTATGCAGAAGATTTGGATAAAGACTTTATGTTCGTATACTTTTACAAAAGATGGGATGATTGTGTCATAGTGACAAGGAATGGGATAGAAGAATAGATGCATTAATAAACAATAGAGAGTTGGAGAGATGGAGAACTAGTATGGAGAGAATAGTAATGAAAGTAGTTTACTGTTTAAGGCTTGGACAGAATCATTAGTAATAAAGGAATATATATGTAAATGAAAAAATGTGGGTGATTTAGTCTGCAAATTGTGTAAGGAAGGCACAGAAAATATTAGGTATCTCTTAATTGAACATAAATGCCTGAAAGCAGAAAGAGTACAAATAATGAAGTATACAGAAAGTAGGTTCCTAGTTTTTATACTTGGTTTGTGAAAAGATAAGAGGGCTTTAGATATAAAGGCCATGGAGTTGACAGAGATTATGTTGTGGAAATTGGATGGAGCAGGATAAGGGAATGGAAAGGAAAGGTAAAGTGGCTAACAGGTTTCTCTGGGCATAGTGGCTGAGAGATTCCTGATTCCAAATAAGGAGAAGCCACAGTGCATCACATGAATTGCAGAACAATTTAAATTTTTCATTAATTTTTTTCTTAAAATGATTTGAAAACTCTAAAAGAATGTATTATCATCAGGAATACATATGTATGCAAAATTTTAATTAGATTGGAAAATAGAAAATAAGTGAAAATTGAGTTATGACTTCTGAGAAAGACATACAAAAAACAAAGTTGGGAGGGGGGTGTACATGCTGCAGGAGATTTGAAACTGATTCAAAATTCTATAGATTTTAATAATTTTAGCTAGTAACTACATGCAAAAAAAAAAACAGGGCAACTTTTATTTCATATTCTAATTTATTTTTATTATTCATTCTCCATCCACATTCTTCTCTATCCTTTCTACTTTTATTATTATTTTCCATCATATTATTAACCATTTCTATTATAAAGAAACTATCTTCATTATCAAATACCTTAAGTTTTCATACTTTATTCATTCCCTCTTTCTCTACTAATACATAATCTATTGTGTGAAATATATTATTTCTAGAACATGTGTATTCCTCATAAATATTTGACAAATTTATTCTCTGACAAAAATTCTTCAAAAGATGTCCATTCTTGTTATCTACATCATTAATTTCTTTAACATGCCCATTCATATCCCCTATAACCATTATTTTCTTCCCCTCTTCTTTAAAACTCTGCATATCCTTAACTAGGCATTCATATATGCTACTGTTTCACTCCATTATAGTTTGACTATCTCCAGTGGCTATATACCCTACAGCCACTATCCACTCACCTTCCTAATCTTATCTCAAACCACAAATGTTCTTGACATATAACAGTATTTAAATATTTTTTTGACCTAACTCCTATACCACCGCCCATTTTTTCTGTCTTTTCTATTTATCCTCCACCATACCAAGTCTTCCAGTATAGGTTATTCTTTTCTTAGATGTGTTTCCACAACTGGTAGTACCTCAAGCTCTTCATTTTAAACTGCTTTGCTTAATTCCAGTCACTTTTCTGGTCTCCTACTTCCTTGCATATGCAAATATCCAATTTTAACAATTTCTTCTTTCCTAACTACTCTTTTATAAATTCTTTTGACTCTTTTTTCTCCATTAATTTATAAATAATTTGTTTACTATTAATTTTATAGACCCATTCCCTCTCCACTTCTACATTTATATCTAAATCAGCTACCCTTTGATTATTTCTTACATCCCATCCATTCTTCTTTCTGATAACATTGCCATTTACCCCCCCCCCCCCCTTTATAAGTTTCTCAAACTATATTCTTTATAAATCAAACTCCCTAAAACTTCCATAATTAATATACAACTTTCTTTTTTCTAATAAAAGTACCCCACACATCCACAAATATAAGATCATTTCTCTCATGCAATTTTTTCAATCTCTCATTTGATGTGATGTGATCTATTGTGGCACTGCCACCTGGTACCAATTTTGTGGATTTGAAAAAAATGTTACTTCTATACATAATGCATAAGAATAGGCTTAGTATCATGTGGGAGTACTAATTTGGCATGTAAAACAATCAGTTTTTCAATTTGAGAGTCTATTTGAAGAGATTTCCTGAATACTTCCTCAACAGTTTTACACAGAATAAATAATAGAAGTATCATTTACTGCCTCAATAAACTTGAACTCATAAAAATATAACTAATTAATTAATCATTAAGTATATTGTACATATATAATATACACAGACATCATATTTATGTGTACATGCAAAATTAAAATATATTTTTCTTTTTTATTTACAGTAAGGAAAAATGGTTCAATTGTAACCTATTTTTATAATATTCGGTAGAGCTAAATTAATACAAAATTTAATTTATGAAGCACCATTAAAGGGCTTCTGACCTCCATCTTGAAATATTTTTAAAGCATGTGAAATTAATATCAGACTATATTCTTAAATTTCTTTTAAGTGTAATGTATATTTTACTATTAACTTCATCTTAAATAAAATAGCAATTAAAAAAGATGTATTTGAAGGATTTAAGGTATTCATTCTCACACATATAAATACTGACTAAAATGTAAGTAAATGAATAAAATTAAAACAGTATATATAAAAAAAATTGTCATCCAATGGATGACTATCAAAAAAGATGGTGGCTATAGTAATAGTCAGTTCCCCTCTTCCAAATAATTTGCAATTATCAGTTAGGGTGTTGAATTACTAAATAACAGCCAAGCCAATTTATTTGGGCTATTTAAATCATCTATTTTTCATTTTTTTATATTATCTCAAATAATGACCATATATATGCTCCTTATAATTGGAAGATCATTGGATAACAAATCCTGAAAAGAGAAAGCATGGCAAATTACCTCAGAGTAAGTTAATTAATGATCCATTTAATTGAAAAATATCTCCTCAGATACCTTTTATAAAATTATCTTGAATCCATTTAAATATCAGTTTTTACGTGTTAAAGTCATTTTCTTGTGGAAATTTCCAAATTATGTAATATTGTTATACAATACATGTTGCTTAATATTAGATTATCCAGGAGCTCTCACAACATAAATGAAAGTCTAATTTCTTATAACTTGTCATTTCTTTCTCAAGATTCATTAATAAGTGATCTTTCTATTATAAGAAGAGTATATATATATATAACAAAGATAATAGTGTGAGTAAACTTTCTGATTCTTAATTCAAATAACAAAAAACCAATTTCTGATAAGCAATCTTTGTTTCAGTATTATCTATGAATGAGACTAACTAGCCAAATATATTACCTGTTATTTGGTAACATCAGTGAACTGGACATCTGAATAATTAAGCTTAAAAAAAGCAACTCCTATTACTACTGTCTGCTATCAGATTTTCAAAAATTCTTATATTTGTTTAACAACTCCCTCTATCATCATTTTCTTCAACTTTATTTTTAAATCTTTTTGTATTCAAACTATTATTAATAATAATAACTATAATTATTCATAAAATTGTCTTTACCCCAAAATCCCTGTTAAGATTTTGCTTTATATTCTTAATCAATATTGTCTTTTTAATTTTCCTATCCCTTCTATTACTTGTATAATTAATCATTTTTATATTATCCTTCTCAAACCTATGACCTGTTTCTAATAAATGCAAGTAAATAGGTGACCTTTTATCACATTTATGTTGAACTAATTTTGTATAAATTGAATTCTTTGTCTCACCTACATAATTAGTTTTTATATTTTTACTTTTACATGACTTACATTCAATTTTATATACCCCATTTATGCATTTTTCTACTTTTCTTACATATTTATTATCTAATATATTTAATATATTTTTTCTTCTTTTATTCACTATCTTAAATTTTACTACATTATTAAACTTTATTATTTTTAATACTTATTTTATTCATCTTTTTACAATACTATTATTATAAGTTCTAACACCCATATATTCATTCTTATCTATTTTATCTTTTCTACATACTATCTCCTTATTTTTACTAAATTTTTCTTCTGATTTCCTTATACTTTTATCTATAATTTTCTCTGGATATTCATTATCTTTAAATTCTTTAATTATCAATTCTACCTGTCTACTATAATCTTCTTCTGAGCAATAATTCCTAGCTCTATATAGTCTTGAATTTATACTACTTATTTTATATTTTATATCTATATTCGAATTCCAATTCACTTACATTGCTATCCATATTACATTTTTTATATATAGATGTTTCTATCTTGCACTTATCATTTCTATATGAATTCTTTAACAAAATACCTAAATATGATAACTTATTATTGTTTCTTTTTTCTATTGTAAATTTTATATTTTTAATCTCTTCAAGATACATATCTATTTGTTTTTGACTCTTGTTAAAAATCAAATAATCATCAATATACCATTTCATACAAATTGGACCATTACTATTATTAATCATTAAATCTTCCATATTCTCCATATATATATTATTAAGTATCCCATTTAATGTCCCTCCTATTAATAATCATTTCCTTTGTTTATAATATCCTCCATTAAATTTAGATGTAATCTCTTTACAACTAATTCTCATTATTTCTCTCAATTTCTCTATTGGTATGTTTACTTTTTTATGCTTATCATTTCTGTATTTTTTTATTGCTAACTTTATTGCTTCTTCTACATTTATATTCATGTATATTGACACAACATCTATTTTTACCATAGTCAACTTATAATTATTATATTCATTTATTTTGTCTCTAATCTCTTTCATTAGCTCTTTATTATTTTTAATATAAAAGTTACTTTTATCGTTAATATATTTCTTAAAAATATTATTTGATATCCATTTAGTTATTCTATCAAATATGAATCTGCACCATTTATAATTGGTCTTAAAGGCACCCCTTCTTTAAATATTTTTGGTGTTCCATATATTCTTGCCATTCCACAATCCTTATTTCCCAATAATGCAAATATTTTTCTATCTATTAATCCATTATTATATAATCCTTTTACTAATAAATTATTACTAATAAATTATTGTCAGGAGTATTTTATTAAAATAAAAAAAAGATGACAATAAATTAAAAAATGGGAAGGTTTATGAATTAGTAAAAGAATTATATAATAATGGATTAATAGGTAAAAAAAATATTTACATTATTGGGCAAAAGGATTGTGGAATGGCAAGAATATATGGAACCAAAAATATTTAAAGAAGGGATGCTTTTAAGAACAATTATAAATGGTACAAATTCATATTTTGATAGAATATCTAAATGGATATCAAATAATATTTTTAAGAAATATATTAATGATAAAAGTAGTTTTTATATTAAAAATAAGAGCTAATAAAAGAGATTAGAGATCAAATAAATGAATATAATAATTATAAGTTGACTATGGTAAAAATAGATGTTGTGTATGTACATGAATATAAATGTAGAAGAAGCAATAAAGTTAGCAATAAAAAAATACAGAAATGATAAGCATAAAAAAGTAAACATACCAATAGAGAAATTGAGAGAAATAATGAGAATTAGTTGTAAAGAGATTACATTTGAATTTAATGGAGAATATTATAAACAAAGGAAATGCTTATTAATAGGAGGGACATTAAATGGGGTACTTAATATATATATGGAGAATATGGAAGATTTAATGATTAATAATAGTAATGGTACAATTTGTATGAAAAGGTATATTGATGATTATTTATTGCTTTTTAACAAGAGTCAAAGACAAATAGATATGTATCTTGAAGAGATTAATAAGTTAGATATAAAAAAAAATTTACAATAGAAAAAGAAAATGATAATAAATTATCATATTTAGATATTTTGTTAAAGAAGTCATATAGAAATGGTAAGTGAAAGATAAAAAAAAAAATCTAATATGGATAGTAATATAAATTCAAGACTATATAGAGCTAGGAATTATTGCTCAGAAGATGATTATATAGTAGACAGGTAGAATTGATAATTAAAGAATTTAAAGATAATGAATATCCAGAGAAAATTATAGATTAAAGTATAAGGAAATCAGAAGAAAAATTTAGTAAAAATAAGGAGATATTATGTAGAAAAAATAAAATATATAAGAATAAATATATAGGTATTAGAACTTATAATAATAGTATTATAAAAAGAATGTATTAAAATAATTATTAAAATTAATAAAAAGTTTAATAATGTAATAAAATTTAAAATAGATAAGTAGAAAAATGCATAAATGGGATATGTAAAATTGAATGTAAGTCATCTAAAAGTAAAAATATAAAACCTAATTATGTAGGTGAGACAAAGAATTCAATTTATACAAGATTAGTTCAATATAAGTATGATAAAAGGTCACCTATTTATTTGCATTCATTAGAAAGTCATAGGTTTAGAAGGGATAGGAAAATTAAAGAGAGAATATTGATTAAAAATATAAATTACTTAATTCTAAGGAATAATACTCCTTTATGTTGTTTATCTTATAATCAATAAAATATAATATAAATCTTTATTATATTATAATAATAACTTATAAATACATCAACACAATAATTATATATATATATAACTCTTTTTTGGTAATTCTAAATTTTTACCCTTTTCAATATAATAGCTCATACTAATACTAACACCTATATTCCTATAATTCATTATTCCTATCAATTTATTTATATATTTCCCTTTATATTACTTTCCATTCTTTATTCATTATCCAATCATTCCTTAAATCAATTGACTTTTTGTAAATGTTCATACATGTATTTATAAATATATAAATTCAACATTCCTTTTCTTTTTAAAACTTGTTTTTATTCCAACTATAATTTTCTTTCTCCTTCCAATACAAGTTTCAACTACATTCTGTAGTCATTATCAAGTTTCCTTAAAAAATAATAATAATAATAATAAAATAAATAAATAAAAATAAAAAACAAAAATAATAACACAAATAAATAAAATATTTTATTTTATTTATTTGTGTTATTATTTTTGTTTTTGTTTTTTTATTTTTATTTATTTATTTTATTATTATTATTATTTTTTAAGGAAACTTGATAATGACTACAGAATGTAGTTGAAACGTTGTATTGGAAGGAGAAAGAAAATTATAGTTGGAATAAAAACAAGTTTTAAAAAGAAAAGGAATGTTGAATTTATATATTTATTATCATGGAGCTATAATTTAAAAAGAAAAAGAAGTGAAAAGATGTGTATATAATTATATGTATTTATATTATATTTTATATAATGTTTCATATATTTTCTTTCTATTTATTTCCTTTATATAATTTAATGGTCTTATGTTTTTAATACAATCTATTTTATGTACAAATTTTAAATAATGAACATATAATGCAGATCTATCATCCCTTCTTTCAATAGCACTGTTATGTTCTTTTGCCTTTTGTTCTAATTGTTTACATGTTTGTCCATAATAAACCATTTTACATACCCAGCAAGTAATTTTATATACTGTTCCCTTTATATATTTCATATCATCTTTAATTTTATAATTTCCTATTAATAATATTTAAACAGCATTAACTGTTGCACATGCGCTTTGGATTTTAAATATAAAATGAATGAATACTAACACTTCAACCACATGATAAAGTCTTTGGAAAAGATAGAATGACCATCTATCTTTTCGAATTGTATGGGTGAATCTTAAGTGTTTGAAAGTGAAAGCGTTATTAAATAATCACTTTAAATTACTTAAATTATTTAATAACTTCACACTTTCACTTTCAAACACTTAAGATTCGCCCATACAAAAGCGTTTGGGTTCAAAAAGATAGATGGCCATTCCATCTTTTCCAAAGACTTTATCATGTGGTTGAAGTGTTAGTATTCATTCATTTTATATTTAAAATCCAAAGCGCATGTGCAACAGTTTAATGCTGTTTAAATATTATTGTTTATAAAAAACATCACGCTATATAAAATAATTGAGTAATTTCCTTTTAATATAAAATGGTTTATTATGGACAAACATCAAAACAATTAGAACAAAGGGCAAAAGAACATAATAGTGCTATTGAAAGGAGGGATGATAGATTTGCATTATATGTTCATTATTTAAAATTTGGACATAAAATAGATTGTATTAAAAATATAAGACCATTAAATTATATAAAGGAAATAAATAGAAGGAAAATATATGAAACAAATTATATAAAATATAATATAAATACATGTATGAACATTTACAAAGTCAATTGATTTAATGAATGATTGGGTAATGGATAAAGAATGGAAAGTAATATAAAGGGAAATATATAAATAAATTGATAGAAATAATGAATTATAGAAAATGTTGGTAGATATAGGCTTTAGTATATATAATTATTATGTTGATGTATTTATAAGTTATTATAATATAATAAGGATTTATGTTATATTTTATTGATTAAAAATATAAAACCAAATCTTAATAGGGATTTTGAGGTAAAGACAATAATTTTATGAATAATTATAGTTATTATTAATAATAGTTTAAATATAATAAGGTTTAAAAATAAAGTTGAAGAAATTGATGATAGAGGGAGTTGTTAAACAAGTATAAGAATTTGTAAAAATTTGTCAGTTGGTTTTTGGAAATAGGATTATAAAGATATAAGTATTTAGTAATGTAATAAAAAGGCAATTTATAATGTAAAAAAGTTAATAAGTTAAATATATAATAAAAATAAATAAAGTTTAAAAGTAATTAAGAAAATATAATTAAAAAGATAGTAAAATGATAGATTAAATAGTAAAGTTTAAAAATTAAAGTTTTAAAATTATAATAAAATTGTTTTGGAATAATTTAATAATAAAATACTATAAATAAGAAAATAAAATTAGTTAAAAGTAGAATAATAAAATGGAATATGATTATTTATAAAGATCAGGCTAAGATGTATATTACTGATTATGTATATAAATATAATGTATTAATTGTATTGAATATGACTGCAGGATAGTCAAAGAAACTGTAAGAGTAAAGTTTTTGGTGTGAAAGATAGTATTGTTAAGTGTATAAGAAAGTTGGAAATGGTATCATGTTGTTTAAAAATATATGGTAGAATGGAAATTTTTAAATATGTCTATAAAAAAAATAATAATTGTAATTTTGAAAAATGCAATTTTATTAATATTTTATTTAATGTTTTACTAATGAATTGACATTTAATTTTCCAAAAAAAAAGTTATATACATAATTATTCATAAAACCATTAAAACATCACATGATCAGCATTTCCAATAATCACACAAACTGATAAAACAGTAGGAAACTCTCTATACATTAGTGCCACCCAGTGCAAGTCTTAGTAATCAATGGATGCAAGATTTTCATAAAATTCCTATCTGGTGACTGCTCATCCAATATACCAGATTAGTTTCTAGCTTGTGGCTTTCTTCAGTGAGGAGCCTTGGATCTAGTTTACTAAATAGTTAAAAGGGGGTGTCTGGAGTGTTGCGTTAGAACCTAAGATCAAAGTACAGTGCTCTCAGATCCAAGGCTCCTCACTGAACAAAGACACAAGCTAGAAACTAGTTTGGGGATATTGGATGAGTAGGCATTAGATAGGGATTTTAAGCACAAACCTTAAATCCATTGATTACTAAGGTTTGCAATAGGTGGCACTATGGTATGAAGAATATCCTACTGTTTTAACATAATTATTTATATAATATGTATAAATGTTTTTGCAATGATACAATGCTAGTAATTATTTTCAAAAGTATATACTTCATTTTCCATGCAAATTAATAAACATGTACATATATGAAGCTCACATATCCAAAATACATTAACCTATATCTTTTTGAGTTGATAAAGGATTTTTTTTTACATTGACATGACTGCCCATATTTTACATCCATAGATGAAATCTGTACAATTTCTTTTTGTCAAGGTATAACAGATTTTTTTTAAATATGCACAACAATTCTATTTAACTTCACCCCAAGATTCACTCTAGAATTATTTCTCAGATTATATTATTTAAGACAGAGAAATATATAGAAAGTAAGACTGAAATGTGTATATAAGTATTTATTTGAATTGGGCTCATTAAATTTTAGAATGTTGCTTTACAATAACCTGTATTCAGAGGGTGGCCAGAATGGCAAAATATGGATGATGATCAAGGATTATTCGGTCCCCATAATACTCTACTGCCTAATTTGTCTTTTGATACTTCGTGGCCATATTAACATGTGCACATTAAGACAATCAAAAACTGAAATGGAAAAAGAACTAAAAAAGTAAAGATAAAAAAATTACCTAAAAAACTCAATAACTGAAACACAAGCTTATTATATACCTGTGTCTATATACGTATATTGGTGATTATTTACCTTTTCGTTATATATGTGTTCAAGTGTATCAGTGTTATGAGATAGAGTGGAGAGTGGTGAGTTGTGTGAAAGTCTGTGCTCATATACTCTAAAAAACTCAAAATAATTTTTAAGATAAATAATCCACGTAACTACAAAGATCTTAATATTTAAAAAAAAATAGTCTTACTGCCTTTGACAGAATACCTCACTTGGTTACAACAGTTGCCTTAAAATTCGATATTCGAGAATCTAAACGTGTAAGTTCGACTCCTACGTTAATACTATCACTGGTCAGGCCAACAATACCTGAAGAAGGGTAGAGAATAGTACTATTAAAAACGTGTGTAATTACTAACCTGTGTTTTTTATTTGTGTATTATTACTAACAAGTTGTTTGGATTTGAAAAGTTTAAATGAAGTTTAAAATTTTCTATACATTCAACATTTACTGGTTGATGGTGAAAATAGTCCAACATATTATTATCACCCGTTAAGAATTTAACGAATCACTTTTAATAGTCTTATTTCTTTCTAATAGTTAATTCTCTTCTCCAACTCCTTAAAGTCTTTTAATGCAATCATGCTAATATGTGGCTCAAACGTTCTAATGAATTACAGGCTATCCAAGGCTATATTTAAACACGTCCATGAAACCACCGCAATTTTTAAACAATGTGGGAAGTTTTATTTCATAATAATTTTTTTTTTTTTTTTAATACTTAAAACTTACTGTTGAGAATTAAATAGAAACAAAAAGAAATTTTGGCGCTTGCTAGTTCTATTATATCAGCGAATGTGTTTTAATTTAAAATCGACAATTCAATTAGCGGTCAAAATTTCACAGCGTACGTACACATAAATAGACATATGGAAATAGATTTATAGATAACCTTTAATAACTTCGATACCGAGTAAAGTCTTCACCGCGCATATACAATATTCTCCCACAATAACGAAATGCAGAAAATGGTTAACATCAAATTTAAACTTAATTTATTCAAAAAATCCACTCAACTATAAATAAAGCTTTAAAAAATATCCTGTTTATTATATAGACCCGATAGTCACAATTTCGAAAAACTAAGCAGTTAAATAAATATAAAAAGTTATCACTCTGGGTAGATACACCCACAAAGGCCAAAATATTTTCACATTCGAATGAAGTAACATATTTTTATGAATGTGGAACAACACTGTCGCCAGAAGTTTTCCCTGGTGAATTCAGCAGCTTGTTTTATTCTTTATGAGGTTAGTCCTTTTATGAGATATTTTCTGTAAACTTAAAGTCAGGACCTGGGCCGTTTCTAAGTATTATAGGCCAAGCTTTTCTTCATCCTTTGTATTTCCCAAGTCAGTCATAAATAACTGACCAACGGACAGAATTGTCTGGGGTAAAGTCTCTAAACGCAGCAATAATGTTAAGTCTTTTCCGAATTGTTTCAATTGTTAAAAGAATCTATCCATGGCTGAAGAAAAACTGGACTTGAAATTTAGGACATTTATCTACTATGAAGGTAAAGAAAAGAAATTTGAAAATATATTCTCAAATCTCAAGTAATACTTGGATATTAAAAATATATATATGGAGATTTAACATTGTGTATATTTACCATGTCAATTCAAGTGGCTACGTAAGTGTGCCCAAGAAGTGTGTAAATGCACGCACAGACACAATACGAAATGTATAATTTCAGATATATGATTGTTAAATTGATATTGTAGCAATATATACAATGTAAGCAACGGGCATTTTGCCCATCTAGGTTAGCCTAAAATAAACCAAACTTTTACGAAAATATATACATTTTTTTTTACTTCCAAAAAATCTTATTAGGAAAATAATAACTATTTACTTTTCCTGCCATGTTTTTATTTTCCGAAAATCAATTAAATTCCTTTTTTTTTTTAAATATTTTTTTGTACTTTTGCCTTCTTTAAAAAAGTGCGGTTTCTTTGGGTTATTTTAGTCTAGTGGTTTTTTTTTTACTTTTCAACATTAAAAATGCAGATGATGTGAATATTAATGTTTTTTATCAACTCTGCGCTGTACTTCTCTGCTTTTAAAACAAAACAACAACATACTATTAACTGTAATATATGTAAACATCTTAACTAGTTATTAAAATAATTGGAGAAAATTTAATGACCTGCCCTGATAACAAACACATCGACAACTTTTAATTTCCATTCTTTTATATATCTTTAAAAAGTCTTTTATTATCAGATATTAAATCTTTTAGTGTTATATTCAAATCGAGTTTATGTAAAATTAATGAAAACAATTAGGGATTAGATCATGTTAAGCGGTAATAATTTGATGAATACGAAGCCGCCTTGGAAACATGATACCTGAAACATGTCTCTCTAATGGCCCTTCAGTCTTTTACACACGATGTCAGGTCGATCATTTGTCAATTTCTCGTGTCAAACAAGACAATCGAGCCCACTCAAGGTCGCCATTTTGCTGTTACTAGTTTAAGTAAAAGTTGTACCAAAACAAAACATTACAGTAAAGGTTTATCTTTAACAAATTTCTCTACAACAAAAAATAAAAATCGTAACCCTTTTACTCACAAATAAAATATTTTAATTGCTATATATATATATATTTTTTTAACTTCGAGGCAAAAAGTTTTGGACAGCAAACGAAAAAGCTTTGGAATGTACGAACAATAAGAGCGGCAAAGAAGAAACCAACCTCGAAAAATAAGTGTTTTTACGCGAGTTCCTATATCGTCTCCCCTCCCTGAAAACCAACCACGTGTGCGACACTATCCCTCCCTTCTTTAGACATTTCTCATAGCTAGCCAAGCAATGAAAACGTGTTGCTTACAAATTTAGCCAAGCTTTTTCCGTGTTCAACAATTACAGACAGCATTATATTTTTCAGAGGATATTAAACACGATTTGTTGATAAAGTGCGTCGGAAAGAAAATAAATTTTCGTTTTTTTTTTAAAAAAAACATTACACGAATAATTAATAAACATATTCGAAACATTGCATTAAAGAAATGATTCAAGTGTTTTCTGAAACTGATGCCGGCTTATAGATCTATTTGTATAGTGACCTCTGACCCGAGTGATAAACAATCCACACACAAGCCTCAAGATAGTTATTTCTTTTAACTTGGCAACGCTTTATAACCGAAATATTACTAGACGCTATTGCTGATATTAAGTATATTTATTTATTAATAAAGCTATAATATATAAATGACTAATTATTAATGTAATGCTTTAGGAATTTTTATTATTATTAAGAGAGGGGGCTATTCTTAATATAACTAAATTATGTTCTTAAAATTGCATACGTAACAATACAACCACTTATTCCAAAAGTAGTCTAAACAGGCTTAACTTTTAATCCAGGCTTAAAACTCCACTCCAAATTCCCTTCTCGTTCTCGCTATCACGGTTATTAGACTCACAATACAATTAGTAATAGATCCTACTCTCGAAATGTTTTTTCCCTCCTACAAATACATACATCTCCCTTCTACTTGATCGTACTGAAATAAATTAAAGATATAGCTAAGTTTCCAGTATCATGTAATAGGGGGAATCTACAGTGATTCAAATGTAAACACGGAATCAAATATACGAATCATGCCAATGAATAATCCGCAAAGTCCAGACCACAGACTAAGTAATAAAAAAACGCAACTTACCGAAGTTAAAAGCGTAAATCCAGTGAAAAATAAACCCAGTGCTGTCCTTCGCCTACTGCAACCGTCCGGTCCGGACATTCTTGGGAAAAACATCTGCAAGAGTGTTCCAAACTCTGCTAACAACAACTTTCAGTTGAACCGCCACAGACACAGCGCATCTCAGCTTCCACTAGCGTGGTGTACACAGGCCGCCGCTCAAAATAGATGTAGTGGGTCCCCCTTTCCCCTCTTTACACTATTATATTCTTGTTCTCTTTTTTGATTGGTTTATGAAGATTTAATTAGATGAGGTCTCTTTGTAATTACCCCATATATAGAAATGCTTAATTAGGTTGGCTAGGCAAGATTGGCCATGCCTTTAGAAATTATACCTCGACCATTCGATAAATTTAAAACTTTTTTTTAATGATACAGAAGTTAGTAATTTTAGAGCAGAGTAGAAGTATAAAGCGCAGGCGCGAAGGTCAAAAAAGTAAAAAAAATGCACGTTAACGGAAGCTATTGATGTGTGGAAGGCTTTTTACGTTTTTCTTTAGCTAAATGCGCGCTCTTGCAACGCTCCGGGTAATTCTACATATGAAGCATGTCAAAAGGGCACATTTTCATTCTAACAAAGGGACGATTTGCTACCTACTATTAAAGGGATATCAGTAGCCACTTACTATAGGATCTATTGCAAACATCGAATAGCCCTGTAATAACATAGGGCACTGCTTTTATGATCCTTAAATGCTTTTTTTTATCCCAACAAACGTATATATTTCGTTACTAATATAAAATAAAAGTTTTGAAAAAAATATTATTTTGCTTACAATTTAAAAGTAAAAAAAAAACATCTCTTAATTTCTTTCACTAGATTTCAAGCGTGCCCGTATAAATGAAGCGATTCAGTTATGCCGCCGATAGCTAAGGAGCAGCTGCATTTTGAAGTCGCAACATATGTGTTTACAAAAACATCAAGAGAAAGTTACCACGAATTGAAAAAGAATATTTAGATTATATATTTTATACTTAGAATAAATATGAGAACGTAGGAGGTCACACACACAGTTATGTGGCGATTGTACGTTTTTTTTTTTAAAAAAAAAACACAATCATTTATATATTATGCTGTATATATAAACTATTAATTAATTTGCGATTATCTTGGTTTAACTCTAAGTACGGTGTACTGTATTTTTTTTCTTTAAAATATTAAAAAGCATTGTGCTATGTATAATTTATAATGCTATCTTGATCTCATTTATATACATGTTAATTGAAGACGTTAGAAAGCAACTAATAATAAATATAATGTACATGAATTTTTATTAGTCATTCATTAGATTAGAAATTATCCACTTAGTAATTTTTCTGAAGTATAATTTTCTCTACATTACTCTCACACAAGTAGGGACAGGTTTCTATCCACTTTTTACACCGTGTGGAAGGATGTAATGATAAACATATGACCAAAGATGTATGATATTTCAGACGCACATTTCATGCTGAACCAGTACTCATCAGTTGGCCCAGATCATAATCTCTTATACTTATCTTCTATCATTGTTCAATATATATACAGCAAAATACTTCGGTTTAATTGATGTTTTAAACCAGCTGCCCTCACAACTTTGACACAAGCTACTTAATTCAAGGCACTCTTTGTCATACTTCATATAAATTGTGATTCAAATATGGTAGTCTCTTAATTTGTTGTTATAGATACTTAACCTATGTCATTATGTAATACATTGATTAACAAGTGGCACTGTAGACAGTTTGAAGAGAAAAACAGTCACCAATTATCTTTTCACTGGAACACATTGTGAAATCCAAAATTCTGTAGTCTCCTTTTTAGATCTTTTTTTTACTTTATTATTTAAATAATTTATATTAAAATTCATTAAATGACAAAAGATATTAAGATTATTGGAAAAGGACAATATAAGATTCTAAAATTCCAGTAATTAATAATATTTACTTTTAACTAGACATGAAATTATAAAAGGAACGATATTGGTTATTAGTAAGGAGAACTTGCTGATGAAAAAAACAAAGCCTATATGTAATATTTCAAAATATATATGATAAATACTTATAATGGTAAATTAAAATCATAACATAAAAAAAAAATTTAAATGCAAGCTTTTGGTTCTAGACAGCCATCTTCAGTTAAACATATATAAACACGCTTTCTAAAAATGAATGCTTTTAAATATGATTATAGCTAATATTGCACTTAATAATTTTCTATCATTTCTATTTATCTTATAGGCATATAGATAAAACTTTTAAATAACCCTCTGCAGAGTAAATGTATCTCCAAAGGTATTCATTGAAGAATAGGTAAGTGGAGGGGATGCAGATTTAAATTTTCTCTTTCTTGATATTCTCTAATCATTAGGTAATCATTTTCCAAACAATAATTGAATGTTTAACTAATTGTGTTATTATGAATTAGCTATTTTACAAAAAAAAATCTAAGCTTATTTCTAATCTGAAAAATATGTATGTTTTATTTAGCTTGGGTTTAAATCCAAATGCTATGGAAGGCAGATATAAAATCACTCTGATATGAATCTGGTATACCAATATATATTGAGAGGTTAGAAAAGAAAAATGTTCTTCAGGAAAGAAACATATTTAAAAAATTGCAAATGAAAAAATAACTTTTGTCATCATCATCATCATTATTACCATTATTATTATAGTGAATTCTTAAATCCAAAAAAGTAATATTAAAACAAAAAGTATGTTAAACAATTCTGTATAAATGATGATGATGATGATAATAATAAAGTAATAAAAATATATATATAATGAATAAATGTTTTTATTCATGCAAGTCAGAAAGGGTGAATCTTTGGCCCTTGGGCCAACTTTAGCCTTTGAAAGCTCTCAATCTTGCCTCAGGACATTCTCAAAATATATATATATATAAAATGGTTCTGTATAAAACTTCTATTTAAACATCCATATAGCGCAAATATTGAATTAAGAGTTAAATATTTATTTTCTCACCTTCATCTTTTTCTCTCCAGTCTTTATAATAGTTCTAGTTTATTCTATCAAAGGTGCAATATTTCAATAAATTATCTACATTGTGTGATCTATCTGACTATGGATTTAATCTACAGTGTTGAAGGCATTTTGTTTGTTCTTATAGTCATTTTCATAGATTAATGTATACTAGCAAAAATCTTACTTGAATTTTACTTTGTTTTATTATTATTAATTTGCATTTAATTTTTTTTACTAGTATGGCTACACTAGGGTAAGAGAATTTGACACAGAAAGTTATGCATTTCAAAAGAAATGGACCAATGACTATTTTTTTATAGAAAGAAATAGTTAAAGCAAGTTGCTTGATATGTCTGGAAAGTGTCTCAATTAATAAAGAATGCAATATTAAGAGGAACTATGTATCAAAACATTCTGATTACAACAAACTTGTCAGAAAAGAAAGAATATTAAAATGGAAAATTTGGCAAAGAAGCTTCATCAAGTGGCTGACATGTTTTGTAAAAAGTACAAACAATTCAGAAAAATCTGTGGAAGCAAGTTATTTTAAAAAACAACAACAGAAAATTCACAAAGAGTTTCTAAAAAGGAACTTATAAGAGATTGTTTTCTAGATGCTGTAAAATTAATCTGTCGACAATATAAAATGAAATATGAGAATATAAATATGCCATGAAGAATAGCTACAAGGCAAATTGGAAAAATCGTCATTAATGTTGAAACAGTCATTAATAATAATAATGCTACTTTATTTTTAACTCCCAAAAAAATTTATGGCTTTAAAAAGGCAACGTTAAATTGGCCTGCCAGTTGAAAAGGTTGCCCACCCCTAATGATTAGGAGTAGATTAATTACATTTTTGGTCAAATGTAGCAGATTAATTTTAAAGTCAATAATTTTGTAAGGCCCATGACTGTCATTTTAAATATTCAAATGGCCTTTAGCAAAAAATAGGTTCTCCACCCCAGATGTGCACTAAAAAAATAAAAAATATCTCTTTTTTTAGCTTTAACAGTATTTTTGATATATGCAATCAAAAAAAAGCCTGTAACACCCATGTTCAAAGACAGTGTACAAATGTTTCTGAATATGAGTGCCACATGCTTTTATTTTCATTGCATGATATCAGTAACAGTGTGAAAACTGAAAATTATGTTTTGCTTTTTAAAGCATTAAACCATCACATGGTGATCATGTGATGTTTTGATGGTTTAATACAATAGGATTATGATGAGTGGCTATTTAAGAACCCAAGACACCAAAAAGTAGGATGCTGAACTGAGTTCAGACTGATACAATTATACAACTTAAGGAACTTAGCTTGAAAACATTATTGTGTCTTCATTTTGGAATCAAAGCTTTATAGCTAGCTAAAAAATTAAAAGGTGGCTCCTGGAGGGTTGCATTAGATCCTAAGATCTAGGTGCAGTGCTCTCAGATCCAAGGCTCCTCACTGACAAAAGCCATAAGCTAAAAACTAGTCTGGGGATATTGGATGAGTAGGCACTAGATAGGAATTTTACGCAAAAACCTTCCTGCATCCATTGATTACTCTGGCTTGCACTGAGTGGCGCTACTGTAAGGAGAGTTTTGCCTCTGTGTTTTACTATTTAGTGAATTTATGTGATTAAAAGCATCTATTTAATTATTTATATATACACTTATTTTCTATTTTTTAGTTTATGTAATTCCAGGAATTAAGTTTAGTTATAATTTAATATTGCTCAGTAGCATTCTTGAACTGAGTTTTGCATAAAATTAAAAAGTTAAATTTTTCACCAATTTTTTTTTTTAATAAATTTTTTTGTAAACTCTTTGCCGTCAGGAATACTATGTGTGCAAAGTTTCAACTAGATTGGAAATTGAGTTATAAGATTTCATCATGTAAACAGATAGACAAAAAACCAAAGTTCAATTAAAATGATTAATAATTAAACATTTATTTATTTAATTTGTGATTTTATGCTGTGATGTGGTATTTGAGTAATGACACTGAAAGAATAATTAAATTCATTTTAGATCTACTGACAGATATTCCATCCCTTAATAAGCCTCGTCTTTGTTCACAAGCAATCTATTCTGCTGTGCCAACATCTCGGAGCTATATCGTAGTAACATATGTTAATAAACAAAGCATTAGATAGGGATTTTATGCACAAGCCTTCTGGCATTCATTGATTACTCTGGTTGACACAGGGTGGCACTACTGTATGGAGAGTTTTGCTTTGTTTATAAACAATTATGTGCTAGTATAAGATAGTGATCATGTGATGCTTAATGGTTTAACATATGTTAATGTTTAAACCAAAATAATAAGTAAAAATTATTTGAAAAAAAAATGCAATTAAATAAGCAACATGTTATAGTAAATAAGTCTATACAAACTATGATTATATAAAACTTTTTTTTTCAAATGTGAAGTATTAAAAAAGGGGAAATAGTTATTTAGAAAGTCATGTGACATTCAAGTACAGGAAGTGACAAATTGAGATTCGTTTCCAGATCTTTAATTCTCAGATCATATGTTTGGATAAACGTCCCAGCATCTAAAGCAATATTGATCAACAAAATATGAGAAACACAAATATTGCTGATGTCAAGACTATTAGTGATGATGTCACAGATTATTTAAAAATATGGACATATAGAAAATTATTATTAAGTTTAAGTTTGGGGAACTTTTACTAACTAAAAACTTTTCAGTTCTAATATATAAAAACGTCACTTAGATTTGATTTTCTTCAAAAAGATCTGTTTTCTTTTTTTTTGGTCTTGTAATTAATGTGTCTCCAGCAATTAAATGATTTCACTTTTATAAAATCCTGAATATAAAAAAAGTAATATTAGTTATTCAATAGTCTTTCCAATCTTTAACATTTTTTATGACTAATAATAGTTAGGAATTCAGACTAAAGTGGGATGTGTCTCTAAAACAATTACTGCATAAATAAGTAATGGATTCTCACCTAAAGACTCGTAATTGTATAACACTTTGATCATGTAATATATAGTAAAGTCATCTAGCTCCTAACTGTATGAAATATTGTCATTTACTTATGATGTCTACATATTTGGTGCTTAATGGCAGCTAAATAATAACAAAAAGATGAAGTTGCTGGTGAAAAATAATCATATATTGCAGGTTTTATTTTCACACGAATTGCTAATAAGTCCAATAATAAAGAATTAGAAAAGTAAAGGGAGTTTGATTCTGAAAAAAATATGCCTTTATACAATGAGATTGTTATCATATCCAATATTTAGAAAGATAAGTAAATAAAGTAATTATTAATATGTCCTATGGAGATAACTATCTTGTAAATCATATAACATTAGTTAATTTGAACAATAGATTTACTAATGTAATATGCATTAATTTTAAATGAATATTTATTATTTTAAAAATGGAAGTAAATTACCTTTGTATTAGAAATACATAACGTATGTAAGAGCAATATAATTTTTATGCTGGCATTATTCAGATGTATTTCATAACAACAAACTGGTTGTTAGATATGAGATTACATTTGATAAGAATATAGCGAGTTTCTTTCTAATAGTACTGTCAAAGGTTATGTCTTACATATCAATATTTTCCAATATTTTCTATTCTTTGCTCCACTTTTACATTACAGAGAATCTTTATAATTTTTCTATCCAATCCAGTTCCTGTCATTGTTAATCTTATCCTTAAAATTTATCTCAATATCTTACCACTTTCTTTTAATTGTTCAAATCTGCCCACAGATATTTATATTATTCCAATCTAAACATTCTTAATTCTAACTTCAATGAACACAAAATAACTAGATACCTATATTAGAAATAAGTTTAGATATAGTAATTTCCATTGGAATAGCTGTTTCCATGTCAACCAGTTTATTATCTTAGCTCACTATATATGTAATTAATGAATATACACATTCTTTCCTTCAGGCTATGAATAAATGACACTCTATTATCAAAGGGTCAAAAATATAATGGAACCATCTAGCTTTTAAGCTTTTGGTATTTATAAGTGTATCCCTGCTGACATTGATGGATATCCTAAATGAACTCAATATATCAGACAAATGAAAATTTAGCATTAAGAATTATTAAATTAATCATCAATTATATGAGGATGGAGAAAGAATCTCACTTTCAATGATTTTAAGCCAATAAACATCACATGACCTCCTTTTCTTATGCTTGTGATTTTTGCCTGTTTTGATGCTTTTGTTGTAAAAATTAAACAAAAGTTAATAATGGCAAATATTAAATTAACATAGTTTAATATGCAATACAGAGAGCTTACCAATAGCTCAAACAAGCTCTTAATTAATAAGTGCAGTATGAGAAAATATTTAAAATCTCTATCTAGAACACTCTCATCTCCAGTCCAACTGGTTTTGAGCTTATAGCTCATGTCAGTGGAGAGCTAGAATATTCAGACACTAGACCCAAAATATCAACTCAAAACTCAGCACTTATTTCATACGTATATTTAAGTAGAAACTCTGAAATTTTCAGACAAAAAAATGTCTTTAAATCCATCTATCTAACTTAAATAGCTATTAAATTCAGATCTACTATATTTTAATAGTTTTTTAACTTAGACAGCTGGATTTAAAGACATTTTCATGTCTGAAAATATACATATGAAATAAGTGCTGAGTTTTGAGTTGATATTTTGGGTCTAGTGTCCGAATATTCTAGCTCTCCATTGACGTGAGCCATAAGCTCGAAACCAGTTGGTCTGGAGATGAGAGTATTCTGGATAGAGATTTTAAATATTTTCTCATACTGCACTTATTAATTAAGAACTTGTTTGAGCTATTGGTACGCTCTCTGTATTGCATTTTTGTAATTACAAGCTTATTAAAAGTAATGTCATGTTATGTATGACTTGCTTTTTTCATTATTATAGTTTAATATATATCTAATTAATCAAGTAAACTTCTTAAATACAATAATCTACTCTAATCCTCAATCCAAATAGCATTTCCAATATTTTATCACATCTATCTATATTCATTACTTTAGTATTTATACCAAATTTTATACAAATTCCATGAATATTATTTAATATTCTATTGAGTTCACACTAAATATAATTATTACCAAATTATTAGCAAAACTAATGCAACACTAATATTAACTTCATCTTTATCAAAAGCAAAACTCATTTGTCAACCCATTTAAATAAATATTAAACAAAATACAAGGAAAACAACACTTTTGTATTATTCTTTTCCATGTATCTATTTCACAAATAGGTGACACTTCTGTCTCAAATCTACTGAGTCTGTCTCATTATGCAGACAATGTTCTATATCTCATTTCTGTTATGCTCTCTTCTTATATCTATCTCACAAAATAGACAGCCCTTATATCTTACATCTTTTTTATCTCATAGATTAGACAGCATTCCATGACTTATATCTTTTCCTATATCTATTTCTCAAGATAGACAATATGCTATATTTCTCTTTTTATGTAAAAAGATTACTTAATTTTACAAATACCTTTGCTTATATACAAGTTTTCTAAGTTTTTTTTTAAATCTAGACTTTTAAATACCAAACATAATAGTCAATTCCATTTTATTAAATGCTTTCAAGGTCAATTGGTATGGTAATTAAAATAGTCATCCTATTAAAAGCATGACTATAACCTGTTGTTTTTGATCTATATAAATTACTCTTGATATGGGTTCATCTTTGTTTATTGTGTTTCATTACCTTAGCCTATTATGTGTTTTTATATGCATTTGCACAGAAAATATTTTTTATATATTTGAAATGATTAGTATTTAAACATAAAACTGTCAAATCTCTCTCTGAGAATGTTTATCATAACAGGAAGACTCAATTCCAGATTACTAAAGGTTAATCATGGGTCTAACTGTAGATAACCACTAACCTTTAGCTGATTGTTGAAGAGAGATTGGAACTTTCTATACCCTTCACATTTTCCAATCAATATTGGATCACTCAACTCTAACCCATCTATTTCTAATCTTGAATGGACAGCAGATGGAATAGTGCTATAATATTCTATTCCCAGACTGGGGTCTGGGTTTTATCTTCAGCAGGGTGGACTGAGGTCTCAAAGTTTCACACTTCTAGCAGCCACTTGTTATTCCTTTATACAAATAAAGACAAAATCTAAAAATCCCAAATCTAGGGTTGTTGTTAAACTATGAGGTAAACATGCGATACTTGTATATAATATATGGTTTTAAATTAGGATGCAAATAACTGCTTTTGGAAGCATTATGAGCTGTGAAAATTATGCAATATCAATTTTGGCAATATAAAATGGCTATGTTATTTGCCTGTTGGATTGCCATCTGAAATTTGTCAGTACCTTCAATCTTATTTTGGATTTGAATATCATGTTGTGAGTATGGCAAGAAACTTTTATATCATAGTTTTAAATATACATATTACAATCAAAGTGATTAATACTAAGTGTGAATTATGTGAAATTAAATCAAGTGCTGATTGGTTGTCTTCATTAAGATCATGTTTTACAAAGAATTATGGGTCAGTAATTGTAGTACTTAAATTGCTCTTGCAATCACATTTTATTAAATATATTTTTGATATTAAGATAATGTTTAAAACAAGACATTATATAACTATATTCACTTACATGTAATTCATATTTGATCATAGTATTATAGAGTTTGCAACACTCTTTACAAGAATGAATAATACCAATGGTCATGCATTTCTAAAATAGGTTCTAGTTGTTGGGCTTTCTGATGGAAATACTGTATTTACAGTACAGACACACAGAAGTAACATTTTAAATCAATTATGCTTTTAAAACTAATAGACAATTTATAAACACCTCAAGATTTTGAAATGAAGCATTTAGCTTACCTAGCTTCACATGTCTGACACTGGATTGGTAACTATATATTTTAATGATCTCTATTACCTCTAAACCATTATTTTATCATATTAAATACTACAACAAAATCAAAAAATCAGTTATTTTCAATTTTTTCTGGATGTGATACTTGAATTCCCACTATTCTAAAAGTATATGTTCTTTAGTGTAAACATAGAGGTTAAACTCTCTATACAGTAACACCACTCAGTGCAAGCCAGCATAATCTATGGATACAAGAAGGTTTGTGCAGTTGCAGTGCTCTCAGATTTAAGATTCCTCACTGATGAAAGCCACAAGCTAGAAACTAGTCTGGGGATATTGGATGAGTAGGTACTAGATAGGGATTTTATGCACAAACCTTCTGGCATCCATTGATTACTCTGGTTTGCACTAAGTGGCACTACTGCATGAAGAATTTAGACTCTGTGTAAACAGCTTGTGTATGCATAAAGAATGGTGATCATGTGATGGAGTGAACATGCAAAATAAATGAACAATACAAGACTTCCTAAAAATGTATTTCATAGTGAATCTGAATGTTTTTTGTATCAGAATAGAAGTTTACATTGTAAATATGTCAAAAATATTATAAAAAAATATAATATTGAATGTTTTTATTGCTAAGATATGACTAAGAAAGATTATAATGATAGTTAATTTTTCTAAGGCATCTGTTTATTTAATTGTACAGCTGCCTTATAAGCAGTTGTTCCGGGTTTATGGGTTTACTAACCGACCGATGCTTTGACACTTGAAAATAATAATAATAATATAATTCCTTTTTAAAAAGTACTATTTAATTTGAATCATGAAGAGAAAAATAAATATTCATTCTTGATAGTAGAGATTTAATTTATACTATTGATTGTATTACAGTGCACTCTACTTTAAGCTTGGATAATTAATGGATTCTACATGCGGAAAGTGAATAATAAAGTTATTAATGCTTCAGTATATTTATTTTATAGTAGCTAAATATTAGGGAGAAAAAAACTTTATTTAAGTCAGAAATTCAGTTTATTTAAATCAAATCTTGTAACTGATTTTTAACACTTCTATCGATTAGATCAAATTTCATATGTTTAGGTAGCATAACAATGCATTCCACTTGTCCACCCTAACAGTTTTTGGCTGGCTTAAATTTCAAACATGTTAATATTGGTTCAATAAGTTTTCAGTGTTGCACAATAGGTGGCAGTGTGTTATTTGAAAATATGCTTTCAATTAATTTCGTGACTAATTCACTGTTACTTAACTATTTAACTAAAACTTGCTTTTTAAAAAACTTTCATAAGCAAAAATATCCGGTGAATAATTTTTAACATACATGAGTTTCATTTGGAGAACTTTAAATATAGTATCATTGTTTAGAAAATATCCAAATATTAAAAAATATATATAGAAAAAAAAAATTTTTTTAATCTGATTAATAATAACACACTATAAACCACAACATTTTTTTCTTCAACCATAATTTTAGTTGGTGTATTTAATTTGAAATGAAAATGTGGTATTCATAAATTAATTAATTCAACCACTAATTGATTGAATTAATTAATTTATGAATGCTCCATATTTTTATTTCAAGTTAGATATAACAATTAAGATGGCGTCAAAGTTGTGAGTGGAGGAAGTTTGACAATGGTAAATGAAAATGTAACAATTTACTTTAGATAAATACTTCGCATATAATAAAGATGTATATGAGAGATAGTGACCTGGCCCAACTGATGAGTCCTGGTTCAGCACAAAATGCATCTTGGGGGTCATTTGTCTTTTATTATATCTTTATTTATATGTATTTAAAAAGAATGAGGAAGTATGGGGTGTCTATTATATCTATAAAGATATTATACACGGGACAGAGAAAGGTGAATAACTCCGTATGTGTAAATTAAAAAAAAAAAAAAACTGATATATTTATCTTTACCTGAAGTTTAAAGTTTATATCTGTGCTAGAGATAATCTCTAGTTTCGAAAATGATTAGTAATAATCATTAGTGTATTTATCTGAAATGGATGGCGTCAAAGTTGTGAGTGGAGGAAGTTTGACAATGGTAAATGAAAATGTAACAATAACAATTAAAATTGGGTTTGAAGAAAGAAAAATATTGGGGGGGGGGGTGCTTAGATATTGTTCCTCCATTCTCTTGCTGGAATTTTCTAGGTTAGTTATCCATTTTCAGGGGTGTAAAGTACTTGTTTTTTTTCCTCCAAATTATTTTATCAAACATGTGTTGCCTGTTAACTTTAAAAAGTATTAAGAAATCGAATATAAATTCATGTTAACTTTAAAAAATATTTTTTTATAAATGCCATTTACACATTTAATTTTTAAAAAAAAAAAAAAAAAAAGTCTATTATAATGTACAAGCCATTAACAGGCTGCAAACATTGTTTGTGATTTATTTTTATGTTTACGTAGCATTTTTTCAAGTCGCTGGTTAATTATTTTCCCTAACCTTTTATAAAAATGAATAAAATTTGGAATTTACCAGTGACAAAAAAAAAACAGTGAAATATTTTCAAAATTATGGAATGATAGTGCGTGTGCAAAAAGTGTGTGCTAATGGGCATGATATGAAACTTTATGAGTCAATGGAAATAATGGCGGTGTAATCTCAATTCTGTTTTTTTTTTTCATGTATTATAGCATCGGCCGGGAAGCGAACCCGCTAACGCGGGACAACTGCTTGTAAGGCGGCTGTGCTGACCTCTCGCCACCAACGCTTGACTAATCTCAATTCTTTCATCCTATTTTTTTTTACTTTATTTATTACAATTATATTAAATTTTATTTAATTACAATCATTTGAAGAAAATTTTTTATGTAATTTATTGATTTTATAAGCATCTTAAAAAAAAAAATTCAGTGAAATATTTATCTTTAAAAAAACCCAGACATATTATTTAAAACATGATGCCCCCCCCCCCCCCCAAAAAAAAAAAAAGAATAATTAACCAAAAACGTCCGGTGAAGAGAACAAAAGGAAAATACGTAGTACCTTTCTCATTACTTTAAATCAACTATTTTTTTTATAAAATATTTTTTATATTTATTATTAATTATTCTATTGTTATTATTATTTTCTTACACATTTTATTGCTTGATGTAAATAATATTAATTATATTTTGAGTGTGTGTGTATCATTTCATAATTGGATTGTTTTAAAGTTATGAATAATTAATTAGTTTATAATTAAAATGACTTTATAATTAGATATTATAAATTTCTAGGTTATCTAATCGGTTAAAATTCATGATATGTCATTTGTGTTTTCCCTCCAGTATTTTATAAGTGTAATCTGCAATCCAAACTATCATAACAGAAAAAACATAACCCATGGCTTTAAAACATAAAATGAAAACTCTAAAAGAAATTATTAAGGGATAAAGAATATATTTCTTTGATAAGAGTGGTCATATTAAAAATTTAATAAGGATTCATATGAAATCAAGGATGACGGATTAAGGAACTGGATAATGATGGAGAACATTACAACAATTCTACAAATTTTAAATTAGGTTTCTTCTTATTCTTTCAATCTTGGATTTAGAAAGGTAATAGAAATTGGTAATCTTATATAACGGATTCACAATGACTATATCTTCCATATATATATAATCAATGCTCTGTTTTTATTAAGATAGCAAATCTCCAATTTAATGGAGAGGCTTCAATCTGCTCATCCCATTTCAGTATATTTAAAATGGATATATATATGACAACAATATTGGCATTCCATTATTTCAATAATATGGATAGCTGAAGCATTGGAGAGTGGAAAAGCCTATCCAATAAAGTTTGAAAATATGCTGTCTTAATATAAATTGAGCATTGATTTTATATATATATATTTTTTTTTTTTTTTTTTTTTTTTTTTTTTTTTTTTTTTTTTTTTTTTTTTTCTTTTTTTTTTTTTTTTTTTTTTTTTTTTTTTTTTTTTTTTTCCGGAAAAATAAAAAAGGATAACACCCTTCCCCCTTATTAAAAATTTTTTACCAACGCGGGGGCCGGGAAGAGGGGTTGGGGGGGTCCCCCTCTTGGTGTGTGTGTGATATGATTATCTGGACCAATTGACGAGTGCTGGTTCAGCACAAAATACATATATTGGAGATCATTTATCTCTTTCACATGTATGTGGTCATATATGTTCATAATATGATGGAGTGGATAGCTGAAGAGAGCTTGAAAGTCTGGGTTCAAATCCCCTCCAAATACATGTTATAAAGTTGTATATTTCAATGATCTCTGTCTACTCTTCTTTTCTGTCATCATTCAGCAATTTTACAAAATTGTCAGAAATTTCTAGACTTTATGGTAGACAAAAATTAACCATAAAGAGCACTGCTGTTTGGCTCCAATCTGTAACGACTTGCCTTCAATATTCGTGAGGGTTTTGGCACCTATTGCCATGGATTTGTTAAACTTATCAATAGCAATAACAGAATTGGAAAGATTTTAATTATATTTTGTTCAAGATAATCAGAATAGCAAATGCAATTAGGTTTTCTTAAATTTCATTGCAGAACAGAATAAGTTTCACTTATAGGAATATGGATTCCAAGACTAACTATATTTGGTTAGATGAAATTAGATAATGTTTAGTTTGTCAGATAAGGATAAAACATTCTTTGTTGAAAAAAAATATAAATCAGGGATCCCCTCCCCCAACTACCTGAATGGAATGTTTCACTTGTGTTTCATCATAAAGTAAATCCATGACATTTAAATTCATCCTATTTCAAAAGATTATGATCTGCTTGATTCTTATTTACATATTTCCAAAGTCTACTATGAGCATTAAAATCTTCAATAAATACAGAAAGTATAGTAAAGACCTAAAAGAAGAGAGGAGAGCCAATACATATTGGGATGTTTATAAATCGTGTGGATTTAAAGATTATCCAGCCAAATGATGACTGCCAAATCATTTAAAATAACTTCAATAAAAATTGTTTGATTTATAAGGATAGTTTGAAGCAAAGTTATCACTTCAAGAATTTGTATATTATTAGAAGAAGAATAAATTTCCTTATATACAGTTATGGCAATGTTGTGTCAATTAACTAATTTATAAAGAACATCCATTTTTGATTTTGATATGCTTTCAATATCAAGTTGAAGTAATTTTATTGTTTCCTAGGTGAAGAGAAGCTCATTCTGTGTAAGGTATATACCTAGCACTTGTGATGTTCCATGACTGCTAACATCATGTATATGTTTTTCATTTAGGAACCTACAATCCTCAACCCTATGGCCCTCATGTAGCTATTCCTATAATACCATTAAAATTAATAGCTTTAAATACAACTTTATAATAGTTCAAATTAGGTGGAAGTACTAAAAAAACCAATGAGTTATATAAAATCTGTCAGTAAACTGTTAGTAAACATAACTTGCTGTTTTTTCCCCCAGTAATTCTGCATTTTTAATAGCTTTATTATGTATTTTCATAATTGTTCTGTCTTTAACCAATAGTTCATCAAGATGAGATCTAGTTTCCCTATGGAAACATTCAATTCACAATTGAGTCATCATCATCATCAACAACCATTATCAATCCACTGCAGGATGAAGGTCTCTCCAAGTTCAATCTATCTTTTCCTATCTTTAGCTTCTCTTCTCCATATCACCCCTGCACACTTTCTTATTTTATCCATCCATCTCACATGTGGTCTCTTTCTAGGTCTTTTACAATTGAGTGGTTGCCACATAAAGGGCAAACTACAGCAAGGCTTACAGATTGAGATTAACAATTTTAAATTGCCACAAAAAGTTGACAAAAGATAAAAAATGATTTTAAAGCTAAACTGTGAGACATAATTTTCCAGAAATTAGAAAACTTAGAAAAGCAAATAGTCAAGACAATAATAACACACTGAAGAGTGTAAAATAGATAGTGAGGTTAAAAGCATGCTTTAATTAAAACACTTGTGAAGTAAATAAATTGATAGATGAATTTGTATTTATAAAAAAAAAATGCTTATAGATCCAAAAAGAGAAAGATATCAGTTGTATTCAAAACTGGGACTTGATGTCAAGAATACAAAATTAATGTCAAGTACTAACACTACAGAAATATGGTAGATGTGGAAGAGTACTAAACTCTTGGAAGAACGGAACAGAGAGAGGGAAACACAACACAGGTATTTCTCTCGATGCTTGTTCTATTGTGGTTATCTCTGAATGAGAAAATGTTGCGTATGCAAATAATTCTAAATTTACTCTTTATTAAATATTATAAATTAGTTTTTAAAGAGGTCTTTTATAAAGTGAAATTTAGTGCTTTTTGGTTAGAATACATTGTGAAATTTGTAGTTAAGTTTTGGAAAATAGTTTTAGCAAAGAACATAATATGAAAAGATTCTGGTTCGTATACTGTTAATTCAGTTAGTTTGAATTTAATATTTAATTACAGAATAGAGGACATTCTTCTAAGTTTTGAAGTTCAAAAATAGTTTAGAGTTAATATGTGGGTGTGCATATAATATATATAGCGTTTTATCACAATATTATATGTGATCTTCAATCTTTACTAATGAACTAAATACTATTAATAAATATATCAGCATACCTATACATATTAGAATGTACAGTCAATGCGTCGCTGCTGAAATGGTTAATAGCATTTGGTTTACTAATCAAGATCGTAAATATATATAAAATGTAATCTGAAATTTTTGATTTATTTTTTTTAATAATAATATATAGGTTTGGAAAATCTTAATAATAGACTCATATACACTTTAAATTTAAAAGAAATTGGTATAACGAAAGATGAGAGTTGCGAACTTTTGATGATTCTTTAGCCATCTTGCTTGGTGAATTATCTTATTATTGTATTCAGACTTGTTTGTTCATAAATGGATTATATTTTTAGTATTATATATCTGCTAAACTGTAAAATTATTTGTATGCTTATTAAAACCGTTAGCGCTTTAGATCGCATTACGGGGGGGGGGGGTCATTAAAAGTGCTTTAGCAGTGTGCGTAAGGAATATTTTCACTTAAAATATATGAAAAATGATTAGAAATGATACTAAAGGGATTTAGATATGTTAAGAATTGTTTTAAAGTAAGAAAAAAGATGAAAAATGGTTCTTTGATGTAGATATTATAAAGAATTAGCTAAGGGTGGCTGGGGCAAACATTATAAGATATAGAAAAATGAGGATTATGTTAGATGGGATTATAAAAATGTAGATGAGAAAATAGGGATTATGATGCAGGCAGACAAAGAATAAGTAAGTTGGAGAAAGATATAAGTTGAATTAGAATTAAAACCTTTAGGTATGAAGTATAATTATATCAAAAAAAATAGTGGCACATTTTTTATGGTGTGAGAGATATATACTGAGATTCGGGAAGATTTAGGGGCAAACGTGATGCAAATAATATGTGGATGGTGATTAATTACAAAACCATTTTGATATTATTTCAAAAAAGAATAAGAACAGATATGTATGGTAGTGTATCTATCTGGAACAGTCATTTGTACCATTAAGAATAAGACATTAAAATATGGTGATAGAAAGATGTGTTATGATGGGTAAAAATAATTTGCAGAATCCATCAGAAAATACACAAAAAATGACAAAAATTTGATTTAATAGTTTGGGAACTGCTAAAGAAAAAATAGGTATAGTTGGATTATTACTAAAGGGTGACAACCGATATATTTTAAACAAGCTCATTCTATAAATGATAAGTAAATTATACAGTAAAAATAATGTTAAATGTTCGATTCTTTTAAAAGAAAGAGGATATTCTTTCTTAAAGATGGAATATATGTAGCAAAACAGGAAGATGAAGCCATAAGAAATTTGATTTATAAAAAGTCCAGGAAACTTATGAAGGAGGAAGATAGGATTTTAAAATATGTCAATTTTTAAATATATGTGAAAGATACATATGGACATTTGATTCTTTTATTAATAATTATATTGAAGGCAAAATGAATTTTTTAAAGAAAAAAGATACAGATGTGCAGAAAAGAGAGATAATGGCAGGCATTATCAATAAGATAGTGGATTATGAAAATAAAAATGATTAAATATAAATATCATATAAAAGAGTTAAAATAATCTATAATAGGTCAACGAGAAAGGAAGAAATTGTTTAAATGAGCATATGAGTAGCCAATATGATTAAAGGTAGAAAAGTGGGCTGAATTAAGAGGTGATTCAAGTAAAGAGCTTAAAGTGCCAGCTGTTGTGGAGACTCATTTTAGAGAAGATGATGAACTTCTATTAGGCAACTTATTTTGGTAGGATGTGAAGGGGGAAAAACAGGAAAGAAGAATGCTGGGATAGATTGAATTTTATTCCACTTCTTATTTGCATTGCTTAATTATATATACTATAATACACCATATACTCCTTAAATTACACTGTACAATGCAGTTAACAATATTTATTTTATTTCCTTCCTTACAGTTTCAACTATCCAGTAGTCATCATCAGAGCTTTTATCTCAGTACCGTTTCAGTTATAAGAGAAAGGGTACTGAGATAAAAGCTCTGACGATGACTGCTGGACAGTTGAAACTGTAAGGAAGGAAATAAAATAAATCTTATGTTACCTGCATTGTACAGTGTAATTTAAGGAGTATATGGTGTATTATAGTATACTGGGATAGATTGCATATTAAAAATAATATTACTATTAGGTATGAGGAACATAAATAATTTGAGATCAAATCAGGATTTCAGTAATGGATAGTGGCTACATGTGACCACTGGAGAGAATCACAGCATAATCAAATGGAACTTCATAGATGCTAAACTACGGATATATAGAGTTTCAAAAGAAGAGAGTTTGCAGATAGTGATGATAAAAGATATAATCATACCATAGAACATTCCCATTCCAAATACGTTACCCGGAATTATATTGCTGATAATAATAAGTGGTACTTAAGGGTTAGTCCAAACATTAAGATTGATTATGGACAATTAAAAATTTTATGTATATTTATGGATTAGTCTGGACATCAAGATTGATTACAGATAACTGAAATTTTTATCATATTGATTTTTAAAATAGACTTTATAAAATCTTGCAGAAATTCTGAATAACTGTGGTGTGTACACTGATATGTATAAGTCTGCTACCTTTTGGTTTGATTTATTTAAAAAATGGATTACATTTATTATAAGACTATATTTTCTGACTCTTTGGGCCAGTATAATGGTTTCCAACCATGAGCTTTGAGCATTAAATCATCAGATTTTCAGTGATATGAATGGCCGAAGAATTGGAGAGTTGAGAGGATTGAAGCCGATCCATTAAAGTTTGTAGATTTGCTATCTTAATATAAACTGAGCACTGATTATATATGTGTGTGGGAGATGATGATTCAGACCAACTTAAGAGTGCTGCTTCAACATGAAATACGGATATTGGAGATCATTTATCTTTTTCACATATATGGGGTCACGTGTATCGGTTATATTGGATAGAATGGAAAATTGCAACTGGAGAAAAGATATCAACCAACTTCTTGGGCCAACCACAGAGCTTTCTTGGGATACCCTTTCATAAATCACCAAACCCCATCACCAAACATATACAAAAAGAACTGCTCCAAGCTGCAAACAAACTCACAACATCTCTTTCCAAGGTCTATCTATCCCTTTATGGAAAAGTGACCCTACTAAACATGGTCCTTTTCCCCAAAATCTGCTACTATCTTCCAGTTGTAAAACTGACGAAGTGCTTCCTCAACAAAGTTAACTCTATGTGTTCCAAACTCTTCTGGAATCATAAGACAGTCGCCATCAGTCTTGAGGGCATGCGTCGCTCTCACTTCCTCAATGGAATGTCACTACACTCTCCTGAGACATTCCTACTGCAAAAAACACATAACCTTATTTACAAACTAGTTGAAGCAATTGAAAATTTTCAAATAACAATGCCTGTAAATCCCACTGACAGGCCACCACCTTGCAAACAAGATTGGCTCTCTTACATAATTTCACACTTCCACAACTGCACCAACTCCATGGCAAGCATATATGCATCCAAAATAAAGTATTGGGATATATATAAACTTCAACACCAACACACAAATGGTCCAGCATCCAATCTAAACACAACAAACAAAAAGATAATATCTCAATTCAAGTTTTGGAATCGTGAACCTAAATTTCTTCATTTCATTATCAAGATAAACCTTGATGCACTTCCCACAAAGTGGTTCTTGGTCCATAAAAGAGGTTTCAAAAATATCGATCCCTATTGTCAACTCTGTAGGCGTGATTCTGAAACTTTTGATCATATCATAAATGTGTGTCCCTACTTCAGCAACATTCGCTATCTCATCCAAGCCAAATCCAAAATCAGCTACCAAATGATTACCTCCATTCAGCGCTGCCTTGGCACCAAAACCTTTGCGTGGATTAGGCTTTCCACATTTCTAACATATTCCATCTGGTTAGTCCGGTGCATGATAGTGTTTGATGGAAGTGACATAGATGCATTACAACATTTCATCAAAACTTTAACCAGAATCAAAAAACGAGATGAAAGCCTGTCATCACATTCTGCATTCACTGAGACCTGGATGCTGTTTGCGCTCCCTGCACTGACTTCATAATGGGATAAGTGCTTGTTTACATCCAAGACACTCCTCCAGAATTAACTGCATACAACAGAATATGGTCCAGCTTTCAGACATATATACACATAACTTTCCAGAAGCAAATTATGCAATAACCCAAGAACATGCAACTTTATTAGCACAAACAGCTCCATCAAACACTCAAACTGTCATCCAAGATGACAGTCTTTCCCACTAACATTTATCGAGACATCTGTTTTCAAGTACAAGTCATATAACTATTGAACAATTTATTTTTTTGTAATATAACTATTGAACAATTTGTTTTCCTGTATAAATGTACATAGGTATGTTAAATAAAATTTCTTGGAACAACATTCTGTTTTAAACCAAAACAATGATTTAAATTTTTTTTAGTAATTTAAAATCTAAATTTTAAAAAAGGTGTTAATTGATTCTCTGGCCATTGACAGAATTATCATCTGATCTTGGGGTCACATAAATAGGCCATATTTCATATTTGAAAAGATTTAACTATATATTTTTTAAGCAAGTGATGACACCAGTCTCCATGCCATTTAAAACTTTGACATGCTGGAGTAGGAAGGTGAGACTGCTGTTTCCCCTTGTTGGGAAGATAATGATCTCTAGTCCCATCCTACATGCTGACTGGCATGGAACCATCTTTATCATCATAGGATTGGGAAACATTTCTGCCAATGGCCTGCCACAAGAAGATCACAAATAATTCAAACTGCCTATCCAGATATCCAGAGTGGTAATTTACCTGCCATCTGATATGCCCAAGGAACAAGCTGTGAGAAGATAGGTAATCATCCAACACCACAGAGCTCTAAATCAACTTTTACATCTTTAAATCTATTAAATCTAGCTTATATAATGTAAACTGAATGATCAAAAAAAGATTTAACTCTTAAAATTCTGTCTAAAGTAATATAAAATATAAACTGTTATAAAACATGCCTGAAATCACTTCTGTAAATTTTAATTTTGCTTCTCTAAATTATAATAACTGTAATTGCTATCTAAATCTCTTTATTACTGTGGTTATGCCTATATATTGTTCTAATTATTTATCTAAAATTTATCTTATATATGTTATAATATGCCAAATACTTCAAAACAGGAGTACCTTTAAAATTAATAAACTTTAATGGAGATATGATTATTGATATCTTTATTTTTAGTATATTTAAATAATGCTATTTAACTTTCTAGCATGCTGTTTCAAAATCCTATTATGTCAGAATAATAACTGATCGCTATGCGCTCATTATTATCATTGATTTAGATGTACCTTATATATATATATAATCTATTATGGTTTGCATAGCCAGAGTTATGAATTATGATTTTTAGTGTCTATTACTTAGTAATAGATTAGCCTTAGAGATAGTATAAGGCAGGGGTCCCCAACCCTATACCCGTGGGCACCATGGTGCCCGCAGACCATTTTACGTGTTCCCACCGCTATACTACCACGATAAAAAATTATTTATGTGATACAAATAAGTTTAATTTTTAAATTTTCTTATAAATTATTGTATTATATTGTAATCAAATTGTAGGGCATACTATACTTTTACAGCATAAAAATATAAACGTTAATTATATGTTAAAATTTCATTTTTGAAATAAATATTTTTTTGTACATTATGTGTATTATTTACAATATCCAACTATAAATTTACATTGAAAATTAATGGTGCTCAGCATCTGGTTGAAAAAAATAAATGGTGCCCGTCACCTGGCCGGTATTATAGAATGTGCTCTTAAGTGCAAAAAGGTTGGGGACCCCTGGTATAAGGATATATTACTAAAGTAATATTATTAACCCACTAAATATACTTTTTCCTCCTTAAATTATAATTAAAGATGTGGATTAAGTAGGTCAGCGCAACTGCCTTGCACTTGCAGGCAGTTGCCCGGGTTGCGGGTTCGCATCCCGGCCGATGCTATGACACTTTAAAAAAAAAAAACTAGATTCTAAGATAGCTTTAGTACATTAAGTTAGTATGATTTTGATATTATTTTAAGAACTGGATTCTATTAGCTATGCAGATAGAAGCTATCTGTTTTAGGCATATTTAATTTGAATATACATATTTATATTTTACTTTATGTGTTGCAGATGTGCTTATACAGAGTACATAATTACATCTTGCTGTACTTTTTTAAAGACTCAAGATGGAGGTCATCCCCATTCAGTCAGTTTGGATAAGGCTATCTTCTTAAAACTGTAAGATGAGAAGCCAGACCCATTTATAAAGCCTATCCAAGTTCATGAACTTCAAATGTTCATATATTAATTGTAGCAAGCCGTCTGGTTTTAGGGTACCACACATTCTGATGTGAAATCCCATGAATAATTCACCACCCGCACTACAAATTTATCCTTAATATTTTAGTCCATGCCATAGTAAATATTTGTGGACCTTAGGTAATCAGTTCTTTCCCCCTGAAATTAATGATTATTCAGCATTAGTCTGAAACCGAATCTTGATTATTAGACTAAATCTGCATTGTTCTTGAGCTTGATTATATATATATATATATATATATAACAGCCACCTTAATGCTGTATCATGTAATCTATCTTAGGCTATCACATTCACTTATGAAGTTAGCAAACCATGATAGATATAGGATCTTGGCATATTAATGAATATAGGCATAATTTATTAACCGCACACACACTTACATATCTTTAGATATATGATGAGAAATTCTATAGCTCTATTAAATCTCATCTTGCTATGTAATGTCTGCATGCATTTTATTCCACATATTCATTTATGTTTCTCTTTTATTTTATTGATTAATTTTGTTTCATTAATAAATTATTTTAAATTTAAATTATTTCCATATCATTACTGAATTCAATCCAATTCCAATCCATTATTTGTTCTTATTATCTTATATGTCATTATAACTTGATTAGCATTTGATTATAGTTTAATTGGAGTTTAATCATAGTTTAAAATACTATGTTACCCTAAGTTAGCATGACATTAATATATTAACCCTTTAGTTAGTTATTGTTAGTTAAATTTTGCGTCTCATGTCTCTCCCTGTTTGGAGCCGGCTTGCAAATTAAATTAAAACCCATGTGTAACCTCAGAAATGTCATTCATAGGGTGTTAAGCCATAGAGCACTGGTAACTAGGTTAAAGCTTGATTGGACCTGGGATCTAACCATCCCATTTTGATTGGCTTTAGTATATTTACCTGGATTCTAGGTTTTATTATGTTAATGGACAACTCTGACTTTTACAATAATGAGAAAAGATTTATTATAAAAATCTGAAAAACTCATTAATTCAAAAAAGATCTCAAGCTAGGGAGTTTGGATTAATGGTAGTGAATCTATATTAGAAAATAAAAATAATAATTCTAGGAATGAGGAAGGAATATTGCCTACTTTTATAATGTAGTTCAGTTCTAGAAATGTCTGTCAAATATTATTTGCTATTGATGCAAATTAAACATTCCAGTTTCAATCTTACTTTTCATTTCAGCAACTATTGCACTGTCATCCTGGTGAAAAGCTGACTGGTTCTTGCCATACTGCTTGCAGCTCCATCTCTGGATCAACCCATGTATTACATAGTGATATACTTTAGCTGTTCACAAAAAAATTAAAGTACTAATGTGTCTGGATCACAAATTATGACACTGTTTGTAGCTTAACACAGATTTGAACAACACACTAATATTAAATTTTGTTTTTTAAAACTGATATTGAAATAATTCAAACTGGGTATGGTAGTGGATTAAAAAGAATTGCAAGAAGGTTTGCAAGAGGTTTACAAAATTTTTAGATTGCAGTAAGAGCATTGAAGACAAACACACAAATATAAAACAACATTGACAGATTTAATGTTGTAGCTTGTGATACAGATGCACTAGCACCTTAAATGTTTTTTGATGAATAGCTGAACTATGTTCTTACACAAAACATGCATTTATTCATAGATGGTGCTGCAGTCGTCTTAAAGAGAACAAGATGGGTGCGAAAGATGATGCGTTATGCAGAAGATTTAGATAAAGAATTTATGTCAGTATATTTATACAAAATATAGGATGATTGGGTTAGGAGAATTGTTGAGTGTTATAGTGATAAGGAATGGGATGGAAGAATAGATGCATTAATAAAGAATAGGGAGTTGGAGAACTAGTATGGAGAGTAAACAGAGTTTACATATATATAGAAGTAAATGGAAAATTGGGTGTGAGTTAATTTATGATAATATCAAGGACAGTAGTTTACTGTTTAAGGCTCGAATAGGACCTTTAGTAACAAGAGAATATACATGTAAATGGAGAAATACAGATGATTTAGGCTGCATGTGTAAGGAAGGTATAGAAAACAATAGGCATTTGTTAATTGAATGTAAATGCCTGAAAGCAGAAAAGATACAAATAATGAAGTTGTGAAAGAATAAATATGAACAAAGTGATTATACAGAAAGTGGCTTATTGGTTTTTATGCTAAGTTTGGTAAAAGGTAAGGGGTTTTTAGATCTAAAGGCCATAGAGTTGACAAAGATTATGTTGTTGAAATAGGATGGAGCAGGGTAGAAAAGAATACGGGAAAGCTTGGGGGGTGGAATGAAAAGAGGTTCAAAGTGGCTAACAGGTTTCTCTGGGCATAGTTGCTGAGAGAGTCCTGACTCCATATAAGGAGAAGTCACAGCACATCACATCACCAGCCATTTTTTCGCAGGAAGACACTGTATATGTGCAATGCTAATTTTGAATATTTGTTAAAAAAGAATTTTCTCCAGAAATTAATTCTATATCATTATAAATCAGTTGTGATTCATTTTTAATCCTTGTATAGTTATTTGATACTTTTTTTTCTCAAAGTAACCTTTATTAATAAAAGATTACAAAAATTTTGGGTATACTTACCCATTGAGGATTACACAGTGATTCAATGTAATAAGGTAAAATGTACATATGTTCTAAAATAATTACATTTATAAAAATTGCTGTAATGTGATTAATGTGTATCTGTACGTGGATCCACATGGCCCGGCTGTTGAGAAGTTAACCATCACCCAATGGTCCCACCCCTGGGGCCCCGAAGCAATTCGAAATCATCCCTTATATATACAGCATAAGCACTAATTGTATGTATAATGGCAGATAAAAATAAACCAGCTTTTCTAAAAGCGATGTTTTATTTGGATCATTAGACATGAGCACCCATGGGGTTATTCTGAGCTTTGATATTTCATAAGAGTTTTCTTATCTATAAATTACATATCCGTACTGCAGAGAACACACACACATCCATACATGAATGCAATATGAACAACGAGTTATTTTAACATCCTATAATTCAGAATAGTTAAAACTAATAAAAGCAAAATGTTTTTTCCAGCCTAATCCTGTAATAACATACGCAGGAAAACAAAAGGTGAGTTTTTTTTTTAAAAAAAAAAAACTCGGGGGTGTTAATTTTTTTTTCAATGTAAAAATATATACTATATTTCCTAGAAACTCTACTTTATAATTAAGCCTATGCTAAAAGTGTTATTAAAATTATAATTATACTTTACAAAGTTATTTTAGAAAAGATTATTAATTGTAATAGTGAAAATTTTGACAATGATTATTAAAAAAAAAAAATCTGTATTATGGTAATGACAAATTACTGGTTCGCACCTGTTAATAGGTTACAAGAGATCGAGCCAATCAAATTTCGTTTTTATTTTTTGAAGGATTTCCTGTACTTTGTTTAATTGAAAAATAAAAAATAATAATGTAAATAATAATTTCAATAACTTTTTTACTACTTTCTATAATTGTCTTTCATCATGTTCAAGACATAATCAATCATTTTAATGGGCAGGGCATATACACACACCTATGATATATATACAATTTTAGCATCAAAGAAGCAAATTATCGCAAATATCCATTTCAAGGTTATTTGATCCTTTCTTTATATTTACTATTGATGTATCTTATTTTAGACCATAAGACCTTATCAAATTAGAGACATGAGTTATTATCCTCATAACACAATAAAATAATGACAATACTATACGCACGCCCACACACCATTATAGTTTGGTTTTCTTTGTCATTTTATTTTACCAAAATATCTATGAATAAATCTAAAAAGTATCACTGTAGTGCAAACGCAGATAAATCTAATCATGCATATGTGTATGTGCAAAACATAGGCACATTGTTCACAACTGTATAGTCATTTCGGTGATATTCATCTGGATAAATCTTTTTTTTCTTCTATCAACTTTATATTTCAATTAGTAATAGAACTGGATAGCCATAAATCAACCAGCAATTAAATGATCACATAACTTGGAATTGATATATACAGCTGGGGGGGGGGGGAGAGCTTACTGCTTAGTATACCAGAAAAAGTATGTTCAAGTACCATAATAAATTTAAATTTCAGACATGGCAAGGGTATGTCATTTTACTATAGTTTAATGGGTAAATGGTGGCTGTGAGCACATACTAAATCAGCACTGTTTAATGTTATTCATGGAGTTTATAGGTAGTATATAAATTGATCTTAAAACATGTCTATCATATTTTTAAATGATTGTTTGGTTAATAAAAAGAAATTTTTTAATCTGTTTTAATATAAATATGGTGTATTGAGATGAGGGATTGGTAATGGTTAAAAATAGGATGAGAAAATATCTATATAAGCAAAATTAATCAATCATGTTTAAATGTAAAAATCATAATAATTCGGAAGTTTTTCAAAATCAATAAAATTTTTACTTCAATAAATTCATCTTCAGCAGACATTCACAGATGAGTATGGTCATTCCAATTCAAAAGAGAAGAAAAAACAGGTAAAAAGATATCCCTCCCTTCCCCAATAAAGATATGTTTTGTGATGATTGTACAAAGAAATTTGTGCGCTGTATTTTTGATAAATCTACAGTTCCAGAGACTCCCCAAAAATGTTTACAACAAAATGACTGCTAGGAAATGTCGTATTTAATATTTATATTTTCTTTTTTATTACTGTTATTTTTAAAAATGAAATCATTGTGAAAAAAAGTAATTAAAATATTTACAGTTTATTTGGGTGGGTGGGTGTTAACTTATTAAAGAAAAATGAAAAACTAAATACAATATTTACATAACACACCCTTTTCAGGAGGGCAGGTTCCCATACCTTTGGAAATAGTTTTCTGCTTTATGTTCTGCAACAGGAAGGTCACAAATTTGTATCATTATAACAATTTACCAAAAACCTTCTGATAAAAAAAAACGCACTGAATTTAATCAAAGTCCTGCAATATTAAAAGCCGCTTGGTCCTTATCATGTCATAAGTAAAAATTTAAATAAAAAATTGAAACAAAACTTCTTAATGAAATTTATTGGAATATATTCCTTTTTTTGAAATTAAATAATTGTTTTATTAATTTTGTTTTCATTTAACAACTAACACATCTTTGGTAGATTGTAAGCCCTTGAAACTGTATATTTAGCAAAGATACATTTTTGCTATCTTGGTTTACAGGGAAACTCACAGGGACCTAATGATATACATTTTAGTATAAAAAATTAGACTTTATTTTTAATACAGTTTTTGAAAATGTTTATTTTAAAGTAAGTTATTAATAGTAATGTGCCAATTTTGTATTAAAATTAGGATAGAAAGAGAAAAGCTTTAACCTATTTCACATATGCTTAAACGTTTTCATAATAGCCAAACAATATAGGTTTTGGCTATAGAGGGACCCCTCAAACCTCAACACAAGATAGGGACTTTATAAAAAAAGATAAGAAAGGTCATCTTATCTTTAACCTAAATTCTTATTTATATAGGCCAAACTGAAGGATCTTGATTTGTGAGCATGAAGATATTACTCTCTCCACATTTAAATTCACTATTTCCCTTTCACAAATTAACTTACATGAAATCATGCAATTTACGAATTAATATTAAGATCTTTTTAATGGAAATATAGAAACTAATGTATGATTCTGATTATTTATTAACTGCACAGGAAGTCTAAAAAAGATTAAAACCTTTCTCTTTCTAATTACAGCTTTCTTTTTGATAAATAATCACAAAAATTAGGATAGTTAAATAAAATTTATTTACTAGAATGGAATTGATTACGTTAACATTTTTAATAATTGTAGCATAACCTCATCTATGGGGGAAATATTTTTTATTTTTCTTGATAGAGTATAAAATATATTTTAAGGGATTGTCAAAAGATTAGGATAAAAAAAGTAATCCTTTCAGATTAAATAAAATATTTACAATCAGAATGTGTTTCTAACAATGGAATGATTCGGAAGTCTAAACATTTTCATTTACATATAAATTTTATCACTTTTTGAATTATTTTAAAATTGTAGCACTAAAAACTGCTATTGATGTTTTAGCAAAATGGGCCTTTTAATGAAGTAGCTTTATGTGGAGCACAACCCGCACATCCACATATGGTGGTACTGTCTCACAATTATAATTTTAAATCATATCATTTTGATTTTGAATAAAAGTGGATTTCTGAAGAGGCCCACATTGTTAAAAAAAAGAAAGGTCGGGGTATATATTTTTTTAAAAAGTTGTAATGAATATATTATTTTGCTTCATATTTTTGTACATTTTATTTTGTGACAGGAAAGCTTGTATAACAATAAATAGTAAAAACAAATTATGTACAAAAGACATCACCAAAACACTTATGTAAATGTATAAGGGATTCAAACTCAGACTTTTACATGACTCTCAACTCTCCATGCCATCTCATATTTCTGGTAAATTATTTTTTCACATGTATTATGTAATTTAAATAAACATACATTTTCCGGGATAAGAATGTCTTTTTCAAATGAATCTTTTTTCTTGAATTCTATTTTCTCTATTAAAGTTTCTTCTGACAAAGCTATATTCACGAATATGTTACTGAATAACAGTGTTTCCTCTAAGGTGCATGCTAGTGCATGAAACAGATACATTTGTGCACATTAAAATTCATAAAGATTTTTTTTCTGTACTCACGCACTGGTGATCAGACTGCATTCAATGTATGTGTTTCCATAGACATTTGTCCTTGCAATGATCTGCTGATAATACATCCACCGAATGTATAGTTTTCTCCAGTACATCATTTAACATAGTTGCTTTTCTCTACCTTTATATGTTTTATGGGAGTAAACTTTTCATTTTCATTTATTTTTATTATTATCAATAAGGCATTACAGGTACGTTAGTTTTGTTAAATAAAACTGCATTATTACTATTTATAATAAATTTATATTATTATATTATATACTATATTATTTAAACCATATTGTTAAATTTATTTTTTTACATGATTTATGCACACAAATTATTTTGATTTAATGAAAAATGCACAAACAAAAATGTGCTTTATAATTAGTAAAAGTTAGAGTGATTAATATATTGTGATTACTGCAATAATGGCAATTTTTCTAACTGTAGTAATTATAAATTTACTACAGTAGAACTATGGCTAATAAACATATTGATTTTAATCAGCAAGCGAATAATATCTCTCCAATTTCTAAACCAGATAAATGATGATTTCCATGCATATCGATCGCAAAACTAATGATCTATTTTCTAATAGTTTCGTGTAATGTTTATAATTTTATTTATAAAATCTTAGCAGATCTAATAATAATTCTAAATACACCTAGGACTCATTTTATGGGGTAGATAGGTTCCTCAGAAAATGCACACAAAAGTAATTGCAAAAAATAGATTTACCTTGAAAAATGGGGGATAGGTTCTGTAATTTTCAGAAATCGCATATAAGCAAAGCAACAATGTAAAATTACTTTAAAATTTGCATTAAAAAATAAGGAAATAAAGTATGACTAATAAAAAATTTCAAATATTTGGAAAAAATTAATACAAGACAAACTTTTTTTTATTAACTACAGTATTTAATTTTTACATTTTTTCATACATATTTTAATCATTACCGCTATTTGACAATATGCGTTCATTTGTGAACTGGTAAAAAATCAGATTCGTGATGTGATGTACAACTACCGCCACTTTCAGTCTTGTGCTGTGTTAATGGTTTTCTATTTCTATATTAAAAAAATGAAATCGCAATCAAAACAAAAATATTATACATTATCATTAGAAAGATTATTTTCAGTTTATAAAATCAATAAAATCTTCGTTATTTATTTTAACAATTTAAAAAATTATTTATTTCTGTTATATTTAACAAAATACATTTTAAAAGTTTAAAATTTTTGAATATTTATTGTGATATTTTTATACATAAGTATAAATCTATTTTTATTATTTACTCATTAGTATAAGTAGATTATTTACATAGAGGCTAAGATTCTAAATACAGCTTCAGGCCATATTTATGCTAGTGGCTAATATAACTTTATAGTTTTGAAAAAAAAAAGTATTTCAAGTCAAAATAAGTTATTAATAATTTAAATTTCATAATATCTAATAAATATAGTGAAATATGAAAGATGTTAAGAAGAAATATAAATCGCATAACTTCAAAATCACATTAAAATAATCCACATAAAATGAGACCCAGGTGTACAAAATTAATCCACAGAATGAGTCTTATATAGCTTTTGCTGTGGGTCTCAATATGGAGTGACAATGAGAGAAGTATCTGAAAATATGGCCCTAAGTGCTCTGAAAAACATGAATTGAAATTTGGTGATTCACTTTTTAGAAGAATATAAAAGTTTTCATAAAGAAAATACAAAATAAAAACAAACAATCAAAAGAAGCATTCAAAGAACATCTGAACATAAACATTTTATTTTCACAAAGAAACAAATAATATATATATATATATTAAGGCTATCACCTTAACTGTTTTTGCTCCATGAGTGCTGTGGGAGCTCATAGGATGACATGTTGTTTTCTTTCTTTACTGACATCAAAAGTATAAGCATGATGTCAACCAAAATATGGGAATTTGATAGCTCTCTGTCATGTGATTCCAAAAATGTCTACCTAAAAAAAAATCCATTAAAATTTGGATATTTGGCAATAGTTTTAAATGACCATAATATTTATAATTTTCGCAATTATCATGAAGTGATAAAAGACAAAAAATGGTTTACAAACCTGCAAGTGAAAATTTCTCTGGTGTTATTCACAAACAAGGCCTACAATAAAGCTTCAATGTAATGACTCATAAGTATAAAATTTGAATATTTAAATTTTTTTTTAAATTTTTTTGAAAAAATTACCTTTTTTATTAATTTTAGTTTGTAATTAGTGTGTGTTAGTTTGTAGTTATATTTATTTATGCTCATATAGAATTCATATCTACCATAATTTTCTAAAGTCCTAATCCACTTATTTTATAAAATAATGATTTTCAAAAAGTTTAATAATTTATTATTTATATATTATGTTTGTGTTTACAAGTAATGAGTTATAAAACTAATAATCAAATGTATAAAAAGATTGCATATGCAGGCATATAATCAAATTCTGATTCTTGTTTATGTTTTTGTTTATTCTTGTTCATGCTTTGGAATCTCTCTGGTTTTGCTATATGTTCCATAACATTATTTTCAAGTCTATAGCTAACAAATGGACTATATGCAAATATTTATATCTATGTGATACAATAAATATAACAATGTAGCATCACTTCTGTGCATAAAGAATATAAACATTACTGTTGTCCATAAAGAATATAAATATCATTGATGTATACAAAAAAATATAAAATGAAGAGATAAACTCATTTTATCAGTGATATAGACAATAGCCTACAATTTCTAATTTTATGTAGACAAGAAGCCAATTGCTATGATAATTTCTTTTGTATCTTTTATTAGGATGAATCTTTTTCTTTATAGATGCCTTTGATATGTGGAACTGTTGGGGTACAAGATAAAAATAAAGAATTCATAACCAAGTTCTTTTGGAGATTGAGAAGCTATGGATTAACTCAGGTAAGACATATTATACATGTTTAGAAAGATAATTTTGTGAGGAATATAAAGAACTTATCCTGAAGATGTAATTTGAATTTTAGTTAATGTTAATTTTCAAATTATGAACAAACAATAAAATAATAATTTCGGATGTGAAAATTTCTTTTTTTTCCTTATTTTTTTATTTAGTATCACTATTTATTTTATGCTTATTGTTTTCCTTACTTTTTCTAGTTTCTAGCAATGTAATTGTTTTTGCTTTAACATAATTAAAACTGAAGTTATTGGGAAAATTGTGTCTCAGGCCAGTATTTTAAAAAAGTCAATATGGCAGCTTAGACCCAAGCAGCGAAAGTAGGGACTTCTACAAATCTTTAACACAAGATTAACGACTTTAAAAGACAAGAATTTTTACAAAAATAAAATAAACAAACAAAACATGTGATCACTATTTCATATGTTCCACAGGCTGTTAATGTATGGACAATTTGCTACTGTTATTAAAAAATAAACAAATTGTATGTAAACTGGTGATTTTTATTTTATGGATTTTAATTTAATTAAAGCCATGCTCACACAATCACAGTTTCTACATTCAATGACAAGCTTTTTTTTCATTTGAAACCAATCTCTTTATTTTTTGTTATATTTTTCTTTGAACAATACTAACATCTTAAAACAGGCAAAACTCACTATATATATTGCCACTATATATATTGTTGTGTATAACAACAGTTATACACAAGCATAAGGAGAAGTGGCCATGTGATGTTTATTGGCTTAATACTAACATCTAATAATTTTGGTTGAAAGGTTTATTAAATGAATGCTACAAAATAACCACAAGTGAATCATTCTAGATCAGATGGAAGAGAAATTACATTGTCAACTTATGCATTCTAAGGCTTTATGATTCACCCATACAGAACATCACCTGGCTTAAATCTCTCTCTAGATATGGTAATGTGTGTAAGTTGTTAAAATATAATTTTTGTTTTTAAAAACTTTTCCCTCTCTTTTCCACAATTTTAAATACTAGATATAAGAAATGCATCCTCTAATGAATGAACTGTTGTATATACACATCCATTTAGGAATTATGCTTTAAATAGTTATGAAATTTAAATAGATCAAAAGTCTTGAATATTTTATGAAAAGAATATATATGCCAATTAAGATTTTCTTGTACTTTGTATATATTTTCTAAGGCTTTGGTTAAACAGACTTTTTTGGTCACAAAAAATTCTAAATAAATTATAAATACACGCTCAGACATAGTTAGGAGGAGGGGGGTTGATGTTTAAACCCGTAATATAAATTCTATCGTGCTATGATTCTATAAAATCACATTTTTTGAACACTTCACAATAATATTTAGAAATAATATATGCAGTCTAATTTCCAACTCCCTTTTTATACCCCCCCCCCCTTTAAAAATAATATAATTGCCATAGAGACATAAAATGTGACTACATATTTCTTTTTGTTAAATAAAGAAGAATTTTTTTTATTATAAAAGATAGCAAGTAAATATCCATTTGTTTTACAAAAAAAAAAATTCCATTTTTTAATTGTTTCACTTAATGGAAATTTTACTTTAAAAATACTGATTTAAAAATATGTCATTGATGTATACAATAGTAAAGTTTCGATCAGTTCACAGGTTGGCTTCAAAATTCAAGGGGAAAAAAAAAAAGATAAACCAGGGGATTATTCGAGATTAGTAGGAAGTGATTATCTAGATATTAATGTATCCTGAATGATGATCTTATTTCACACAATATTTCTTTTTTTTCAGTGATGTTTATTCATAAAAAAAAATTATAGATACAGTTAGAAAAAATAGTCAAAATAAGAGGCATAGATCACATGACCCTATCTCTTAAGCTTGTAAGTTATAAACAATGAGGATTGCCAATTCCTCTACAAGCTTTATGATAAATGCTTAGCCAGAGCCAGCACTTAAAATATCTCTGTCAGGAACCCCCCCCTCCAAACCCCTGACAATGGTTTTATGTTTTGGCACTCCTCAGAAAGGTGTCAGGGTAGGTTCAGACACTAGATCTAAAAATACCAACCCAAAGCCATGCACTTATCTAAAAGTTATCTATTGAGTGGAAAATCTGAAATTTTCAGACATCTACATGTCTTCAAATTCAACTATCCAACTCAAATAGCTAATAGGCACTGATAGATCTTCAAGCCATACCATATACAGTTAGAAAAGGTTTACAAGGGAGTGTTTATAAAATAAATTGAAATTTCAAGAGCAAAATGGTAAGAGGGAAAAGATACAAGTGAAAAGGGAATGGGAAGGCGAAACAGTGTGTAGTCCTGGCCGGTCCAAAATGCATGTTTTCATGATTGAGGCCTATGACAGAGGCTGAGAGGATGGGAGTTGGAGGATTTCCCAAGTGTCTGTGATGAGCAGAGGTGGGGCTAATTTGCTATCTCTGGTTTTGAGAGAGTGAATTAGATCCAAGAGCTTTTGGTTCACTGAGGGTACTCTCTGATCAAAGATAATGTCACATCAGAGCAACCAGAGAGCATAGATGAGGAAAACTGATAGTCTAACAATATTTCTTTTTTGTCCTGTATTTTCAACAACTTGTTTAAATATTTAACATAATTAATATTGTTGTTCTATGCAACTTAGGATATTTGCTTTCCAGCATTTGAGACCAATATGGGATATTATTAAAAGGAGGTAGATTATGTAAATGGTATATTCCATTATATTAGAATACAGAATACATTTTTATTTCCAACAGTGTAAACTAGTTCATAAATATTACTATAATATAATAACTTGATATGACCATTTAATGTATATGAAAATGGAGCAGAAATGATCAAAACTCCATCTAGCCATGAAATAATTAAACACATTACTACTCTGCATTTAGCAATATAACAGCACATCACATCTGTTATTAAAACTGGCAAAACTCTGCTTACAGCAGTGCCACTCAGTGCAAGTCAGAGTAATACAATGGATGCCAGAAGGCTTGTGCATAAAATTTCTATCTAGTGCCTACTCGTCCAATACCCCAGACTAGTTTCTAGCTTGTGGATTTCATCAGTGAGGAGCCTTGGCTCTGACGGCACTCACTGACTAACCATACACACTGATGAAAACCACAAGCTAGAAATTAGTCTGAGGCTATTGGATGAGTAGGCACTAGATAGGGATTTCATGCACAAGTCTCCTGGAATCCATTGATTACTCTGGCTTGCACTGGGTGGCACGATTATATGGAGAGTTTTGTCTGTTTCAGTATAAGCAATAGAGTGGAAGACTGTTCTTATATTCTTAACATTTTTTGATGGGGTTAATATTAATTCTACCCCAAAATTTCAATATTTTCAGCAAATTTAGGTTAACTTACATCAAAAACCATAAAGAATAGATACTCTGGACTGTTCTTTAGTTTGCTAAGTATGTTGTAATGGGTTTATTTCATTATTTCACCACTAGATAAAATTTGATTTCCTCTGCTCTATTTGCTGCAGTATTATGCAGATTTTTTTTTTAAAAATTTAATTATCCATTGTTACAATTAATTTTATCATAGTAAAATAGTTATAAATCTTTTGACATCATGCAAAGACATTTTAATATGAGAAAAGGAAAAAATTCTTCAATATTGTACCATAATAATTTCAAAAATTCTTTAATGTTCTTTTAATATTCCCTCACACTATAAATAAATAACACTGTTAAAGAAAGCTAAAGAATAGATTGACATCCATCTACTCTTGTCAGAGTGATGGAAATATCACATAATCATCATTTCATATGCTTTTCACAAACCGTTAATACAGTGGAAACTTTCCATACAATAGTGCTGCCTAGTGCAAGCCTTAGAAATCAATGGTCACAAAAACTACTTGTCAATATAAACCCTATTTCAAATCTGCTCATCCAATATCCCCAGACTAACTTCTAGTTTGTATCTTTCATCAATGAAGAGCCTTGGATGTGTGAGTACTGGATTAAAATCTAGATGACAGTGCAAGTAAACTTGGATTGAAAACATTATTGCTTTCATTTTGGAATCATAGCTTTATAGTTAACTAAATAGGCAAAAGGTGACTTCTGGAAGGTTGCCTTAGATCCTAAGATCTAGATGCAGTGCTCTTAGATCCCAGGCTCTTCACTGATGAAAGTGACAAGCTAGAAACTAGTCTGGAAATATTGGATGAGAAGACAATAGACAGTTATTTTATGCACAAACCTTCTTGTATTCATTGATTTACTAAGAATTGCACTGGGTTGATACTTCTGTATGGAGAGTTTTCTACTGTATAATGTCGGAAATACAGAGTAACTTAGAAACACCAATCAGATAAAAACATGATATTAATAATTACTAAATTAGCAATCAATTATACAAAGAAAGACTGAATCCTACTTTTAATGAAGTTGTTTTAATAATTAAATAGAAGTTAATAATCACAAACATTAAGTCAAACAAGATTATTAAAAGTGAAATTCATTCTTCATCATTGTATAATTGATTATTAATTTAATAATTATTAATGCCATGTTTTCATCTGGCTAATATATTGAATTCATTTTATATTCCCATTAATATCAACAGCAATAAATTTATAAACATCAAAGCTTAAAGAATAGGTGATCCATTTTATTGTTGATGTTCAACAATGTGTTGTTTATTCATAATCTGATGGTAGAGAAATTTACATCATTAATTACATGTATATTAAGCTATTAAACCACTAAACATCACACGATCACCATCTCATGCTAGTATATAACTGTTAGTAAACAGGCAAAAACTCTCCATATAGTAGTGCTACCTTGTGCTAACCTGAGTAATCATTGGATGCCAGAAGGCTTGTGCATAAAATCCCTATCTAGTGCCTACTCATTCAATATCCCCAGACTAGTTTCTGGCTTGTGGCTGCTGGAGGGTTGCATTAGATCCTAAGATCTAGATGCAGGGCTCTCAGATCCAAGGCTTTTCACTGATGAAGGCCACAAGCCAGAAACTAGTCTGGGGATATTAGATGAGTGGGCACTAGATAGGGATTTTATGCACAAGCCTTCTGGCATCCATTGATTACTCTGGTTAGCACAAGGTGGCACTACTATATGGAGAGTTTTTGCCTGCATATTAAGCTATGCTAATTTAATGTTTCTTTGTTAAATATTCTTGGAGGAATAAAGATTGAATCATCTTTAGGTATTTCTAATAAGAGATTAACAAATGATGATAAACAAAAACCACTTCATATATGAAACTGGATGTAGCAAAACAAATCTTATTGGTTGTGTGGGAGATGATAATCTGGACAAACCAATGTGTGCTGATTCAGCACAAAATATGTGTATTGGTGATTATTTGCCTTTTCTACATATGTGTAATCATGTGCATAAGTGGTATGAGATAGTGTGGATAGTTGAAGAATGCTTAAAAATCTAAGTTCAAATCCCCTATATTAGTTGTTCGATAACAATTACATCTCAAAACTGCAATAATACAGATAAAATTACTATTAATCTGAATAACTATTAGTCAAAAACTTCTACTTAATCAAAATTTTGAAAGTAATCTTTAATGTTTTACAATAAATAAATTTATGTACCAAATACAAAATTAAAAGAAGGAAAACCTTCAGCAAATATTTATAAATTATTAAACTTAATTGTAGTGGATTGCCATTTTTTTCTATTTTAGTGGAGTTTTGTTTTAGAATGAAAGGCTAAAAAGAACTATAACTGAAATATAAAAATTTTCCAAATCTTAAAGAACCTTGGAACTAAGGATTTTAAATTTATAGTGTTTAATTGTAAACTGAATGAATGGAATAAAGAAATATGTTGGTGTGAAATGAATTAAGAGAGACTTGTTGGAAAAAATGGAGAACTGGATTAAACTTGAAGAAACTTTTATTTTACAGTAAATTAATTATTGTTGGAAATGATGGTCATAATGATAACCTGTAGTTTAGAAAATTACTTTCAAGATCATTCCATTCTGGAAAAACAAAGCTCGTCATATAGAGATTTGTTTAAGTAAAGTCTTTCATATATCTTTGTAATGAATCTTTTATCTTTGATATTTTCTGCATTATTCAAAAATGGAAATTTCAAGCTATGAAATTTTAAGTCAAAATGATTATGTGTGAGTGGTCCAATGTGTTGCTGCTGATCCCTAATTGTATAGTGTAGTAACACACTTGAGAAGAAAGTGGGCAGAAACTAGTCCCTTCTTTGAATGAAAATAGTGTAGTGAAAATAACACTACAGAAATATTACTCATTAAGTGGATAATCTCTAGTCTAATTAATAACTAATAAAAATTATTAATATACTTCTATCAAATAGACTGTATCAAAGTTATAAGGTCAGTAAATTTAACTCTTATTTATTAAACAGTAGTAATTGGCTACACACACACACACACACACACACACATATATATATATATATATATATATATTGTAATGATATATAAATATGTCATTACATTAATTTAAAATAAAAACTTAAAAGTTCCAAATAAAAGTAAAAAACTAAATGCTAAAATTAAAATGTTTGTTAAACGTATATACATTCGCACAGATGCCAAACTTTAAAAATATTTTTTTTAAAAAAACAAATAAATAAGTATTTGAATGTACTTTTTTATAAAAAAAGTACAAGATTTAAAAATAAAAACAGGTATTAATTAATTCTTGTAATCTGTAAATGGAAATGATTGTTTATAAATTGTTTGAAAAGCAAGCTAGCCTTGGGCTCTTGTATAATTAAAATGATCTGATGAAAGATAGATAAGAAAATAAGGAGAAATTAGCTTGACCAATGGAAGCACCAAGCCTTGGCTCGGACCCTAAGGAAAGTGATGGATTAGTGACTTTTGTTGATTGAATCTGTGTGGATAATATAAAAAGGGAAATACAGTTTTTTCAGACAGTTCCAGCGTTGTGTGTTTGAGAGTTGTGGTAGGACGCACATACCACACTCTCTATTTAAAAAAGAAAAAGGAAAAGACTGTGATACCTTGAACCAGCTATTTCCATCTCCAAAACATTATCTTCCAATGGAAGTGTCGCGGGAATTAAAAGCAGAAACCTGGACTCTTCTACCGTAAGCTATATTGACATGAACTCTAAATTTAAAAATAATTAAGAACTTTCGTTCAAGCTTATGAACTTCCATCTGACTTTTTTAAGTTTAAAATCAAAATAATGTTTAATTTTATATGTTTTCCGATTGATAAAAATCATTTCCATTTTTTTTTCTTATTGTATAAATTGTTTATTGTTTACATTTTAAATGATGAAATTTAGGTTGGGTATAGACGTTGCATAGATTCGTTAGCGGTTGATTATGTTGAAGTTTTCACATTTGATTAGAATATATAGGTCAACAATGTTAATGCGGGCATCTTACGATGAATGTCATGGGGTCTTGTGTATTCCCTTTTGCAATTGATGTTATTGATGATTTTGTATTTTGATTGATTGTGTTTAATTTGGATGTTTTTGACCGTGGAATCTGTGCAGCCGATCTATACTAAACAAATTTATAAAAATAATCTGTGCGAACGTATTTAAATGTTAAATTTAAGTCGGGCGTGAATGGTTATATAGTTTTGTAAAGTTATATTAAGGGAGGGTAATCTTAGGTTATTCATTTCATAGTTGAATTGGTTCAATGGATTGGATATATTTGTGTAATTGTAGATGTAGTATGAGATCCGCTACGGGCAGGATTATATAGATATGCCACACACCTTCTGTTTGCCTATGGATGGGTTTGTAAAATGGCAAAGGGGTCCATTCCTATGGAGTTTTATGTTTATTGTTCCATTCGCCAACAGATGTGACATTCCTGTTGGTGGAGAGACAATGTCTTCTCTAATTCTACTTACTGATCAGATGTACATTCCTGACAGTATAGTATTTTGTGTTGTCATATTTTCATGCTACATTGAATACATAAATGAATCAGATGGATTGGCGTCGGTTTGATTGCGAAATTTGTTGCCTAAGGTTAAATCAGGGAAGAATATTTTCTTTTCAAATGCAGATCTATGTAGTCTATTCATACTCGACTCCCTAAATAAATATTAAACTCATGGTTGTAATTTACTTAAATGTAAAACTAAAGATTAATAGAAAAATCTAAAATGTTGAATTTATTCCTCAAAATTTAAATGTTATTTTATATGTGCGTAAATAAATATTTTTATGTGTTAATTTCTGGCAGTGGCTTTTATTTATTTATATTTAAGATATAAATTAAGATATAGATTTTTATCTCTGAGTCTCCACTGAGATAGTGACTTGGGCTAACGATCTGAATATTTAAATAAAGTGGAATCTTAACAGCGCGTATCTGCCTACTCTATAAATTTTTCTAGGTTGAAATGCCTAGATGGTGCCTTGTAGAGCAGATATCGCAGTTTGCGGTTAGATTCAATCTTCACTTTCATTTCGATCGTTATAACTGGCTACCCAACTTGGGCCAATCTTTAATAAACACGAGTGCCTTGAGAATTTTAAAAGTGAATCATGCTCATAATATTTTTCCTGAAATTAGTATAAATATATTTGTTGTATTGACATGGAGTTACAGTTTGAATTTTTGGTCTTAAAGGTACTGCCAGTAAGAAAAATTGCGCATATGTAGAGATAAATTCGAGGAATAAAAACTACTAAATAAAACGTAATAATAAATATAAATCATAATTTTTTTTTTTAAAAGTCTTGTTAAATTAAAATCTAATCATTCAACTTGCCTAAGTAATAGTTAAAGGTAGGAGAAATGAAACTTGGAAGAGAGGGGACAGAAATTTAGCTGGTAATAGGGAATCAACAGTCAACATTTTTTTTAATCATTATATTTGTATGTAATTACTGTTTTGTCTTGTAAAAAAAAGTTTTGTCCTTTTTGAAATTTTCATATATAATCAATTTGTGTAACGTAATTACTAACACTAAGTAAATTCTTTTTTTTTTTTTTTATGTTTTTGTTTTTTGAGGAAGTTTACTGATATGTAACGATATATAAATATGTCATTACATTAATTTAAAATAAAAACTTAAAAGTTCACAAATAAAAGTAAAAAACTAAACGCTAAAATTAAAATGTTTGTTAAACGTATATACATTCGCACAGATGCCAAACTTTAAAAATATTTTTTTTAAAAAAAACAAATAAATAAGTATTTGAACGTACTTTTTTTTATAAAAAAAGTACAAGATTTAAAAATAAAAACATGTATTAATTGTCTTGCGTTGTCAGCCGAGAGGTATCGCAGCTGCCATGCAAGCAAGTAGTTGGTTGCAGACGGTTGTGGGTTCGCGTTCTGGCCGATGCTATGACATATGAAAAAAAAAACAGGTATTAATTAATTCTTGTAATCTGTAAATGGAAATGATTGTTTATAAATTGTTTGAAAAGCAAGCTAGCCTTGGGCTCTTGTATAATTAAAATGATCTGATGAAAGATAGATAAGAAAATAAGGAGAAATTAGCTTGACCAATGGAAGCACCAAGCCTTGGCTCGGACCCTAAGAAAAGTGATGGATTAGTGATGTTTTGTTGATTGAATCCGTGTGGATAATATAAAAAGGGAAATACAGTTTTTTCGGACAGTTCCAGCGTTGTGTGTTTGAGAGTTGTGGTAGGACGCACATACCACACTCTCTATTTAAAAAAGAAAAAGAAAAGACTGTGATACCTTGAACCAGCTATTGTCATCTCCAAAACATTATCTTCCAATGGAGGCATCGCGGGAATTAAAAGCAGAAACCTGGACTCTTCTACCGTAAGCTATATTGACATGAACTCTAAATTTAAAAATAATTAAGAACTTTCGTTCAAGCTTATGAACTTCCATATGACTTTTTTAAGTTTAAAATCAAATTAATAATGTTTAATTTTATATGTTTTCCGATTGATAAAAATCATTTCCATTTTTTTTTTCTTATTGTATAAATTGTTTATTGTTTAAATTTTAAATGATGAAATTTAGGTTGGGTATAGATGTTGCATAGATTCATTAGTGGTCGATTATGTTGAAGTTTTCACATTTGATTAGAATATATAGGTCAACGATGTTAATGCAGGCATCTTACGATGAATGCCATGGGGCCTTGTGTATTCCCTTTTGCAATTGACGTTATTGATGATTTTGTATTTTGATCGATTGGGTTTAATTTGGATGTTTTTGACCGTGGAATCTGTGCAGCCAATCTATACTCAACATTTTAAAAACAAATTGATAAAAATAATCTGTGCAAACGTATTTAAATGTTAAATTTAAGTCAGGTGTGAACGGCTATATAGTTTTGTAAAGTTATATTAAGGGAGGGTAATCTTAGGTTATTCATTTCATAGTTGAATTGGTTCAATGGATTGGATATATTTATGTAATTGTAGATGTAGTATGAGATCCGCTATGGGCAGGATTATATTGTACCGGTCGAAAACCACCACGACCGCAAGTCAAATCGGATTCAAACTCAGGCGGTTCAAAACTGAATTCAAACCCAACTCAACAGCTCAGATAGCAGAAATCGACGGCACAGTGCTATGCGCCAAGAACTAGCTCAACGGTTGGTGATGATTAGAGACTCCTGAGTAACACTAATATCTAAGAATTTATATACTTTGAATAATTTTATAAATCGAATCATATGTATGTTCGGGTTGCCAACACAGACAGCGGGTATTAACATTTAAATAATTATAAAAGAATGATGAACTAAGAAACCAAGTATGTTAGAAAATATTTAATAATAATAATAATTTGTTTTGTTCAATAAAATATAGATTGCATTAGTTACCTCTAGTCTTTAAAAGAATTTATAAATATAATAAGAGTGGCGGTCCTTATCATATGCCAACAAGTATTACACAACATGGGATTCTATGTCTATGCCCCCAACTAGAAATCTAAAGGCAGATAAAGGTATTCATTAAGAACGGAAATGATTGTTCTAATTTTATTACGGTGGAATGTGAGATTTATTTTCACATTCGGAAATCTATTCATGAAGAGCAAAATGTATTTTAAGGCATAACTTTAATCTTGATTTGAAAACTGATTTAAACTAAATATATTTGAGAATTGGTTCGACTTTAATTTAAATCACTTCATCACGAATTACGAGCACGGAGCGGGTTTTACCGGGACAAAGATGCAACGGTACTGACGAATTACAAGGCAGAGAGTAAAATTGAAAGATGATCGCTAGTCGATGATCGAAGTCCTATGGCGGCTTGCATTTGGCAAGTCTTACGCCCTTTGACTAATGAATAGGAAAGGAAGTACTTTCTTCCTCTAGAAATTTAAATAAGAGAATATGATCACCGACCAACCTAACGGAGCGGAAGATTGCCTTACGTCAGCAACGTTCGATGATGATGACTTGATAGTCATCGTTGAAAAATAAAACCCATGTAGAATGCTCTACATGATGACTTGACCAATTAATTAAAGTCAAACGGGCTTTTAAGAAAACTTATTTGAAAATATTTGGAAACTATATTAATTATGCCCTAATATCGTGCTCTTCCTGAATCTTAATACAAAATAACAACAAAAGTTGAATTAAAATCTATTTAACCCTTTATCGGCCCTTTTTGCAATAAAACCATTTAACATTATATTTGAATTAATAAATCAACATTAGTGAAGCAAGAAAATACCATTTTAACATTATATGAATATATATAAACACTTGTAACTTAGGAGCTGGGGACATAGGTGAAAAACGGAGCTAATAGTTTATTATTAGCCAATTATAAAAATAATAAACATGTAATATTTTCTTTCGACTTGATGATTAATAGAACTTTCAAATTTAGTTCTAATGGGCGAGAATTACTATTTGAAATTAATATTATAATATTTGCATGAGGCAAATAGAACAGAGGAGCTCATCGAGTTGAAAGATTATTGGCATATAATTTTTAAATAGCATTAATAAATCACACGATAAATACATATATATAATATGTTAAACGAACCGCCAGGTAAGAAAAGAAAAAGTTTAAAGACTAGAGATTGAAAGAATTACAATATAAATTTATAGTAGCATTTTATAAAGATTTTTACATTAAATAATAAAGAGCTCTTAAATAGGAGGAGTGTAAAATAAAGTTCGAACTGGCCAGAAAGTTTAACGTTCATTATAGAAATATATTACCGCTTCCGCTGGTCCTTAAGTTACATCTCCAAGTTGTTGAAAATGTAGGCATCATTGGTTGACTACTGGAACAGTATTTTAGTAGCTTTCATAATTTTAGCAGAATGATCGGTCCGGAAAAAGGTTCAGCAGCTCCATTGAAGATTTCTCAGGACTTTAGGAACCATAGCCAGATTCCTGATGTTCTAGCCCTCTATCATGATGAAATACAATTTTTATACGCACAGAGTTCACTGCACTACTCTACAACAAAGCTAGCTTTTTTTTTCCTCCTGACTTTTCAGGGCTATATATATTGTCCAGATGCCTTAAGGCTAGCGCTCATTTTATTATCAATGTGCTTTTTTATAATTAGTTGTTTTCAAATACATTCCTTCGATAAGGCTTTCAAACTAATTTTTGAATTCCTTTCCCAATTAGAAAATGAATTCTTAAAATCTGAAATGATTCTAATTAGAAATTGAATTCTTATCTTTTTTAATTAATAAAACTTTACTGTTGTTTTTGAGAATTTGAAAGCCTATGTAAAGAATGTAGCTTTTAATCACAAAACTTTACAAATTATTTTAAAGGTGAAAAAAACAAGTATTCCCGACGCAATGAAACTTTCGAACAATTATATATATTTAATACTTGCAAATATATATATACACAATCCACGCAATTTAATATATATAAATTCATGAATATTTTATCATGAATTTATTTAGAGAATTGATCAAATTTAAACTAAACTAATTAATTTTACTACGCATTTGAAATAAGTTATTCATTATGGAAATTAGCGTGGATTGAACGTATAAAGCCCCATTGCATCGGAAATTTAAGGTTAGTATTAGGGTAAATAACATGAAGCTAGGATCGAACTCAGATCCGACTGCTTCAATATACATATGCCACACACCTTCTGTTTGCCTATGGATGGGTTTGTAAGACGGCAAAGGACCGCAGTCCATTACTATGGAGTTTTATGTTTATTGTTCCACTCGCCAACAGATGTGACATTCCTGTTGGTGGAGAGACAATGTCTTCTCTAATTCTACTTACTGATCAGATGTACATTCCTGACAGTATAGTATTTTGTGTTGTCGTATTTTCATGCTACATTCAATACATAAATGTATCAGATGGATTGGCGCCGGTTTGATTGCGAAATTTGTTGCCTAAGGTTAAATCAGGGAAGAATATTTTCTTTTCAAATGCAGATCTATGTAGTCTATTCATACTTGATTCTCTAAATAAATATTAAACTCATGGTTGTAATTTACTTAAATGTAAAACTAAAGATTAATAGAAAAATCTAAAATGTTGAATTTATTAATTTCTGGCAGTGGCTTTTATTTATTTATATTTAAGATATAAATTAAGATATAGATTTTTATCTCTGCATCTCCACTGAGCTAGTGACTTGGGCTAACGATCTGAATATTTAAATAAAGTGGAATCTTACAGCGCGTATCTGCCTACTCTATAAATTTTTCTAGGTTGAAATACCTAGATGGCGCCTTGTAGAGCAGATATCGTAGTTTGTGGTTAGATTCGATCTTGACTTTCATTTCGATCGTTATAATATATATAACAATAATAAAGATATATGTAAGAGATTGTGGTCTGAACTAAGTGATGAGTGCTGTTTGAGCATGAAATGCACATCTTGGCGACCATAATCTTCTTCGCAGGTCTTTGGTCATATGTTCATGATTACACAACTCTACAAGGTGTTAAAAGCAGATAGAAACAACCCCTACCTTGTGGAAGAGTGGTATAGTGAAAATTTCGTTAAGTGGATAATCTCTAGTTTAATGAATGACTAATAAAAATTAATAATTATTTGTTTGATATATATCAGTTTTTTTTTATTAATGGAATAGATATACTATGTGTAATTTGTGAATATTAATAAAAAGATTTCCTCTTTTTAAAAATCTTAACTACAATGAAAATTTTTTGTTATAGTAGTTTTATTTTAAATCAATTCTCATTGTTTTTGTTATTATTATTATTATCTTGCTTCTAGACAAAAATATAAAGATCTTTACCAAATCATAAGTCAACAGGTTATTCTATTTTTTATAATTTTTAACGATTGTAATTAGGTCTTCTTATAAGCATGATAATTGATCTGCTTTTGTCTGTTATACTAAAGTTTGTTGTTCCACATCCTTGAACTTTTTCATTTATTCTGTCAACCTTTTAATTTAGATCATAAGCAATTTTGCAATACTCTTAAATTTGAGTGTCATTGTTGATTAATTTAAATTTCTTTTATTTTCTATTTATTTTCACTTTTTAATTTGTTACTTCTTTTTACTATTAAACGTTCAGCCAAATTTATTATTAACTATATATTTTTTCTCTAATATTTACAATTAAGTATTTTTATTATTACAAATAAGGAGAAATTAAAACCACATTTATTATGTTATAAGCATTGAGTATATTTTTTTACTGGTTTAATGTTTTGCAATCTGTAATTGGCTATATGCTGTTGTTTAGCACTTAAATAAATGAAATGAATTATTATTAAATTACATTACATTAATTAAATGTGATACGTTGGACTATTTCCATCATTTATGAGTGAATGTTGAATGTATGGAAAATTTTAATTTTATTTAAACTTTCCAAATACAAACAACTTGTTAATAATAACACGCAAATAAACAATACAAGTTAGTAATTACACAATGTTTTGAGTAGTAGTATTCTCCACTTTTCTTCAAGTGTTGCTGGCCTGATATGCATGGTGACCGCATCTTTAGATTTTTGAATATTGAATTTAAGGTAAAGTCTTTAACCAAATGAGCTATTCTGTCAAAGGCAAAAAGTAGAAATTTTATGTATTTATATATGAGGGTTGGTTCAAATCCCCCTGAGTTCTTCAATTTTTTTCCCCCTAAATATTAATTTTTCCTAAGGGCACGATTAATTAGAGGCTTCCATAGCCACACTGGGTTGACTTACAGGATTTGTTACCATTGTCATATGAGCACCTTCCTTGAATTTTCATCTATGCATTTTTCCTCTTTATCTAATATTTTTGTATTTTCCAATTAAACATATGGTCATTAGTACATACATTGTCTGCTATAGTAGACATATCTGTTTTTTCTCTTTTAACCATTAGCTTGTTTTCTTTCAATCACTGTTCAACAGGGCAACAGGTCTCACTAATATACTTCCTTCACATTCACATGATATTTTATAGATGCAGTTTTTGTTCATCAGTATTTCCAGTTTAGGCTTAGTCGAAGTAAGAATTCCTTAAAGTGTTGTACGGCTTTGGAAAGCTGTTCTAATGTTATATTGACTGAAGATTTTCTTTAATCTGTCTGCCATTCCTGGTATGTATGGATACTCTACAGCAGCATTGATTGTTTTTCCTTTTTGTGTTGTCTATTAAAGGTTTTCTTGATGACCACTGATGGATAACTATTCTTTATAAGTGTTTGTTCTATGTGAATTCCTCCTCCCCCAATCACTAGTTTCTGAACAAACCTCCTTTGCTCTGTACCATAGTGATAGTACAGTTTTATGTTTAGTGCTTATGGTATGATTAGATATATGTCAAGTACTTGCCAGTGTATGTTGGTTTCCTATTCACTGTTGTTTCACATTTCCCCTCAGAGAGTCTCATCACAAGAATGTTCAGGAATGCCAACTTTTGTTCTCATTCTGATTCCATTGTGAAATTTAATTAAAGGAAATAGGTTGTTAATATGCATCCAGAATGACCTTTAATTAAACTTCCACTATGCAGCCATGCCACAAAGGTATTATCAACATACCAAAGCCACACTTTAGGCAGACATGGAGTAGTATTTATGGCCATGGTTTCAAGTTCTTCCATGTAGCAAGGGTATCAGGGGTGATTCCAACAAAATCAAGGGATGACCATGGGATCGCCACTGTCACCTTTGTTGAACAACACTTACAGGGAAGAACTTGAAACCATGACCATAAAGACTACTCCATATCTGCCTAATGTGTGGCTTTAGTATGGTGATGATACATTTGTGGTATGATCACATGGTGAAGTGCAATTACAATCATTATGGATGCATATTAACAACATATCTCCAATTAAATCACAATGGAATCAGAATGGGAACAAAAATTGGCATTCCTTGATATTCTTGTGACAAGACTTGCTCAGAGCAAAGTAAAAACAACAGTGTATAGGAAACCAACACACCCTGGTAAGTACTTGAAATATACATCTAATCATACCAGAAGCACTAAACGTGGATGTAGTATCACTATGGAACAGAGCAACGGATGTTTGTTCAGAAACCAGTGATTTAAAAAAAAGAAAAGATTCACACAGACCAAACACTTATAAAGAATGATTATCCATCAGTGGTCATTAAAAAAACCTTTAATAGACAACACAAAAAGACACAAAAAGGAAAAACAATTATTGGTATTGTAGTGTGTCCATACATACCAGGGATCACAGATAAATTAAAGAAAATCTGCAGTCAATATAACATTAGAACAACTCACCAAAGCCATATGACATCCCAAGAAATTTTTACTTCTACTAAGTCTAAACTGGAAATGCTGAAGAACAAAAACTGCATCTATGAAATACCATGTGAATGTGGAAAGAAGTATATTGGTGAGACTTGTCACCCTATTGAACAATGATTGAAAGAACACAAGCTAATAGTTAAAAGAGAAACAGGTGTCTACCATAGCAAACCATGTATGTACTAATGATCATATGTTTAATTGGGAAAATATAAAAATATTGGATAAAGAAGAAAAAAAATGCATAGAAGAAAATTCAAGGAAACTGCTCATATGTCAATGGTAAATAATTCTATAAGTCAACCTAGTGTGGCAATACACAATGTATGGAAGCCTCTAATTAATCATGCTCTTAAGAAAAATTAATATTATAAAAATAATAATAATAATAATAATAATAAAATAAATTGAAGGGCTTAGGGAAAAACAAATTGAAGGACTCAGGAAGATTTGAACCAACCCTCATACATAAATATATCAAATTTCTACTATATATTGCCTTTGACAGAATAGTTTAGTTGGTAGAGCATTTGCCTTAAATTTGATATTCAAGAATCTAAAGATGTGAGTTCAACTTCTAAGCGAATATTGTCACTGTGAATATAGGCCAGCAACACCCGAAGAAGAGTGGAGAATACTACTACTCAAAATATTGTGTAATTACTAACCTTGGTTGTCTATTTATGTGTTATTACTAATAAGTTGTTTGTATTTGGAAAGTTTAAATAAAGTTTAAAATTTTCTATACACTCAACATTCACTCATAAATGATGGAAATAGTCCAACATATCACATTTTATAATATACCATCATCACAAACTTTCAAGCAAATCATTGCATTAAATCAAATTATTACTACTGCTGCTACTACTACTACTATTGTAATTATTATTGTTGTTGTTGTAATATCTTATATAAACACAATTTATCCATCTTACTTTGAATACTTCTTAGGAAATTTTTATTTATTATATATATATATATATACTCACAATCTTACATTTAGCCTGTCATGCAGTCTTTTTCAGAACCACTCCTATATGAAATATTATTATTACTTTAAAATATTTTTTAATTATACACTTTTTATTATCTTATTCTGTTTTTTTTTCCTTTTGCCTTTATGTATAGATGGAATCTAGTCATTTAATTTTCATCCATTTCTCAATTTCCAGTCTAGCTAAAATTTTGAATTCATAGTATTCCTGATGACAATTTTTTTTTAAAAACTTTAAAACAATTATAGTAATTAATAAATAAAATATTTAAAGTTTAATTATATATGCAACATTATTATATTATTTAAAGAAATACTTTTAAATATACTAAAAAGTAAATAATAAATTTTCTCCAGCGTTCGCAAATAAAAGCATGAGATGAGTGTATTTAGAAATAAAAAAGTTACTACGGTAATTCTTAAGACTCTCAACAAATTATTTATATAAATTTGCAACTAACACCCACTTTCTTGCATCAATATCAAGCTATCCATTAGATAAAATGACAGCCATTTTTTAAGATTAGCATTGAGACAAACAAGCGGACCTTAGTTGCAAATTTATTAAAATGATTCTTTCATATCATAATTATATTTCTATTTCCAATAATGACCGTCCTGTGTTTTTATTTGTGAACACTGAAAAAGATTTATTTTTTTACTTTTTAGTGCATTTAAATGAATAAAAACATTTCCTTTAATTTATATATTTAAATGCTATTTATTACACTGAAAAACTTTCTTATTTAGAGTATCTTCTTAATAGAAAATGCCGCCTGCTGATTCCCTCCAATCCCCTATGCATTTAGTTTAAGGTATTATAAATACTGAAGATTCTTATGGTATAGTAGTTAGTACATATATTTGTTAGCCATATCCATGGCCCTGTGTCCATGTTTAGGTGAAACTTGGAAACTTTTTCAGAATCATCTTAAATTTGGGATTTTTCTTTTCGCTGGGAAATTACAGCCAATCTTCAGCCAGCTCATCTAACTATCCAATTCATTCATCATCATCATTTATAACCATAATCATCCACTGCAAAATGAAGTTCTCTCTAAGTTTAATCCAGTATCTCTGATTGATGGATTTGGGCAGTGGTAGGATGACAGATGTAGAGATTCTTGTACCCAAGATCTATGGATAGCAACTCAATTCTATCACTTCTGGAGCTCAAGTTTTTTATAAATTTCCAAGTAATAAAACCATTTGATTATGTTTTTTAACCTATAGCTTTTCTTCTTTACATCATCCCAGTCATCATCATCATCAACCATTATCAATCCACTGCAGGATGAAGGTCTCTCCAAGTTCAATCCATCTTTTCCTATCTTTAGCTTCTCTTTTCCACATCACTCCTGCACACTTTCTTATTTCATCCATCCATCTCACATGTGGTCTCTTTCTGGGTCTTTTACAATCTATTGGAATCCAGTTTAAAATTTCAATTGTCCATCTATTATCATCTCTTCTAGCAATATGTCCAGCCTAACTCCAGTTCAGTCTAACTCCAGTTCAGTCTTTTAATTTTTTCAATGAGGTCAGTAACACCTGTTTGTTCTCTTACCCATACATTGCGTTTTCGATCGCTTCTTGTTACTCCCAACATGCATCTCTCCATACTTCTTTGAGTGGTCTGAAGTCTCTGTATTGCTCTTCTATTAAGTGTCCAAGTCTCAGACCCATAAGTAAGAACTGGCAAAACACAACATGCAAATTATCTTACATATGGTTTTCTTTTAGGATTTTAACAATCATTTGGAATCCAGTTTAACTTTAACTATTTATTTATTAACATCTCTCATAGAAACATGTCTCATAGAATTCATGAGAAGTCATCCAATTATTGGTCAGGAAATAAGTATCTAGGTATTCTGATGAACAAGGGTGAAAAAACATAATCCTTCATCATCTGCCTTTGATCAGCCATTGAGTATTGTTTTTTTCTTCTCTCTTTCTTTAAATGGGAATCCAAGGATATCTTGGCTCTGCAGAAGATTATTTAACTTTTTTTTTTTTTTTAAATCTATCTGTTGTCTTGTCTTTATTAAAACATTTTATGTATGTTTTGTATTGACTGCTTATAAATCTGACAAAAAAGGGGATGATATAAAGAAAATGCCCTGGGAGAATACAATGTATAAAATTTGCTCTAGGAAAGACCGTTGGAGCATTAGAAAGGATAGATTAAGTTTTGATCTATCAACTCTAGAGTCCGCCACTGTCGTTATTCTATACCTTGCAGGACTTAATATTCTTACCCTTATTATTATGAAAGCCTTATTTATACAACTGGTTTTTAAAATTACAAAATCTTTAATAACTGATCTGAAGTTTTAGATTTAATGTGACAATTAAAGATTTAATGACTTCTTTATTAAGAAACAATTAGTTGTTGAATAAATCTGTCGTTTATTTCTCATAGGGTTAAAGTTTTTTTAAAAGAAAGTTTGAAGTAAAGGGGGAGGGGGGGAAACTTTATATTTAACAAAATAAAACTTAACTATTCAAGTTATTTCCTTAAGGTGGAGCTTCTTTTCTGCAGGGCAGGGTTCCTCTAACTACTACTAATTCTGCTTAATGATATTTTGAAAGAAGTAATAACAACAAACACCACAGGACAACAAGAAACAAGGCGATATAAAAAGTTTCAAATTATGTTTTTCTTTTTTTTTGGGGGGTATGTGTGTTTTTACTAAACTTTTTCCTTCATGAAGTTTAAAATATAAATATATACATGTGTATAGGTTGCAGAAAGGATTTTGTTAAAAAGAAAGGAGACAATTTAATTCCTCTCTATGAATTCTTAGTGGCTTCTCCATACATTTTTCTCACTGCAGATGTTATTACTATATGATTATTCATATAATAAATGAACATGGATGGGCTGCTCACAACACGCGTTAGCCAGCTTGGTGAGTTAATGGGCTTTTTACCTGTAAGTTTAATACAAGAAACACCTTTGTCTTTCTTTGACATTGTATGATAGTTTAAATTAAATAAAATATCAGTTAAGTTTTATGGGTGTGTGTATAAAAGATTCTTTTTTTTAAAAAAAAAAGAAGAAGATATTTATAGCCTTGATAGGCAAAACTAAATTGTGGCGTTATTCCCATCAGGCTGCAATGTTACCAGCCAAGACAAAGATTGGTGATTCAAGACAGAAGATGATAGAAATTCTATGATTGTATACCTAGGCTGCCATTCCATGCTAATCTTTTATTTAAGAATTTGCAACTTCAGATTACTTTCAAGTGAAGAAAGATTGCACACATTAAAAAAAAAAAACATCTAATATTAAATGAGATGTTGTTGAACTATGTGAAATTAGAAGAAAAGGTGGAAAAACAATTGATTTAAAATGTGAACATATATTTTACTATCTAAGATACTACGACTGGAGTTGGATTCCTTATACATAAAAAGTGGAAGAATAGCATTGTAGAGTTTATATCTGTTAGAGTAGTAAGATTAGTTATTCAATATAACGGACAATAACAAATGCAGATAATCCAGGTTTATCTTCTAACAAGTTCTCATTGTAGAACAAATAGAGAATTTTTATATGGATTTATAAAAAGGTTTTCATCAGGCCAAAATTATTATGTAAGACTTTAACCCCAGAATTAGTAAACAATTGAAAGATGAAAATGCTGTGAAAATATTGAATATAGTAATAGAAATGAGAGAAATCATGGACTTATGGAATTTACAGTAAAGAAAATAACTGTATATAGTATTATAAATTCTTTTAAAAAAATATTAAGCATAATTGGACATGAAAGCATTCAAATGAAACACATTGAAATTGGATAATGGTAAAGAGATGAAAATTATTTTTTTTAAAACCAGTATTAGTAATTGTTATTCCAAATCTTCAGAAACATTTCAATGAATTTTAAATTAGATCTTACAAATTATTTTAAAATATTAAGAAATTTTGAAGATAATTCAGACTTGAATGAAATCAATAAGAAGAGAACTGATACATTATTAAGACCTGCAACAAAGATATCGGGTACAGAAAACAACAATTTACCAGTACATTTTTGACTGAAATAAGACAATGTATGAATAAAAGAAGGGATATAAAGATATTTAAAAATGATCCATTAAGTACCTAGAGTTTTGTAAACAAATATAAAAAAGAGTTAATAATGATATAAGAAAATATAATTGGAAATGGCAAGGACAGCTATAAAAGAGAATAAAAGTTTCAAAAGTATAAAATGACATCTTGTTTTGGCAAGAAAGTTATTTCAGCAATACGAAAAAAAAAAATAGAACTATTACCAAAAAGAGAGATGGTATCATGAAATGGTGGAAAAGTTCTATAAAAAATTATATATAATTTGCTTATACTAATGTGCTCTAAAGTCATCGTATATATGTAAGTAGAAAGATTTGAACTTAAAATGTTTTAGTCAATATTTGTCCTTAGCTCTATCTCAATCAACCGATACTCATGATTACATACATGTGAAAAAAGATAGATTATCCCCAATATGTATATTTTAGGCAGAACCAGCACTTATCAGTGGGCCAGATCACAATCTCCTACACATATATGCAATCAGTGTTTGGTTTATATTAAGATAGCAATTCCTTAACTTTAATGAATAGGCTTTAATCTTCTCACCCTCCCAACTATTCAACCACCCATTTCATTGAAAATCAATGATGGAACACACAAAGCCCTTATTGGATTTGATATTGTAGTCACACCCATATAGACATTACATCATCTAACTCGCCATATTATTGAACCATTAGGTATCCATATAGCAACAAAGAAAAAGCAAAGCATTCTATGTACATTGGAATTGTGCAGAATTTTAAGTAAAGAAATGACACATGCAATTATTTCTAAGAATAAGGGGAAAGGTCCAGCAAATAAAAAAAGGGAGGGGGTAAAATTATATACCAAATATCTAAATGATAAAGATGTACCAGATGAGTTGAAGAGTGCAGTAATTATAATAGTATTTAAAAAAGTTGAGAAAGAAGATAATCAAAGTTAGTGTCCCATCAGTATTTTATCAGTTTTTTATAACATGTTTATCAAGATAACTCATTTACAATGAAGTTTAGATTTTAACCAACCAAAAGGATCAGCTATAAAAGTTGTTTTGGCACAACGAATCATCTATAAAAGTTGTTTTGGCACAACGAATCATATTCATGGATTGAAAGTAAAAAAAAAAAATAATGCCATTACGAATAATATTTTTGTATTGTAATTTTAACTATACCACTCTTATGATTATTCCCCCTCCCCAACATACACATACAAGATGTTAAAATTGGATTGAAACCAGTTCATAGCTTGTGCGAGAGTGGTGTAATGAAGATTACAGTACAGAAATATTCTTAATTAAATGGATAATCTCTAGTTTAATGAATGACTAATAAAAATTATTAATATACTTCCATCAAAGGATTTGTGTCAAAGTTGTGAGGGCAGTAATTAAACTGGAGTCTTTGACTACCTATATATATATTGAACAATGATAAAAATGTGTGTAAGAAATTATGATCTGGGCCAACTGATGTGTGCTAGTTCAGCCTGAAATATGTATCTTTAGAATCATATATCTTTTTTACATATCTTTAATCATCTGTTTATTATTGCATCCCTCCACAAGGTATTAAAGTAAACAGAAACAAGTCCCTACTTTGTATGAGAGTGATGAATTGATAATATTACACTACAGAAATATTTTTTATTAAGTGGACAATCTCTAGTATAATGAATTAATAAAAAAAAATTATTAATGTGCCATTACTCTTTGGATTTGTAAATTATAAAAGACATTTGATTCTAAAAATATTTTTACAGTAATTAAAGCATTGGATCCTCAAGATGTAGATCCAGGGTATTGCCATATTTTGAGAAAAACTGTAATAGTAAGTATATCTAGCAATAGTAAGAAAATTAATGCTGAGAAGAGAAAATGGCAGGATGATTCCAAAAGTACAACACTGTTTCTAGCAATTTTACAAGAAGTGCTTTATGAATTAAAATGGGAAGCTAAAGGAATAAAAGTGAATAAAAATTATTTATACAATTTAGATTTTGCAGTTGCAATTCTTAATAATGCTTCAGTCTCAGAAAATGCTGTAAGAATTATAAGATAAAAGTAATAACATAGGGCTAAAGATAAATGTTAAAAAACTATAGTAATGTTCAATGGATTCCTCAGGAGAAAAAAAATTGATAAATTAAGATTATAATCATATCAGAGAATATTCTCATTCCTCAGAATAATTTTTGTAGCAGACTCATAAAGAGATGTTTTAAGAAACTAACAAATAATTTTATTTTTTATTTACCAAAGACCATTCATTCAGTCTGAAAAAAAAAAGAATTCCTCTTTTATCTGACCTCCAAACCATATATATTTATTTGATAATGATATTAACATTTAATGGCAAAATATAAAATTAGATAATTACTATATAACATATACAAATGACTCTGGAATAACCCATCTGTTATGAGTTCATTAATCATTGCACCCAGTCTCTAATTACTATTAGAAAATTAATAATCTATAATTGATATTCATCTTAATGGATTTTGTTATCTGAGGATTAAATTCTTGACACCTGCTTTCTAGTGCTCACAGATCTAATACTTGAACTTGCTTATAAACTTCTGCATGTGGTTTTTTTTATTGAAAATTATGCTTAGCTCCTCGTTTTGTTGGCAAGCTATAGCATAAGTATTGTTTACTGAACTGCAAGTATACAATACATTTCAACACACACAGATATAACATTTTTTATGTATATTGTATATGTTATATTAAGATTATAGTATAAACATAATTTAAAAAATAATGTAGTTATTAATAACAAATTGAGTAAGCACATTTACACATATATTTAGTGTCTTCACATTTCCTTATTCACATTAACTCAAATAATAAAAAAAAATCAAAAACTTACTGTACTATATTTTTATTTTTTTAAAAAAAATAAATAAATAACAGACTGACTGACTTTCATCAGAATCAGACCACCTAAGTGATATTGTTTTTCCATAATAACTGCTCCCCTCGTGGGACCTAATATAGTTTTATTTTCTACAGACTACAGTCTTTCTATTTGTTTTGATATTTTTAAATGTGCATAGCTTTTGGAATCTATACTGTTACTCCTATTTACTTTTACTCAATTTCTTGGTTTAAAATTTCCAAACTTTAAGTTTTTTGATGCATTACAAGAACATTTTGCATTGTTTTTCTGCGACCACCAAATCAATAACTTTCATTTTATCACTTAAGATCTTTATAAATTTTCTTAAATTACATAAAACAAAATTTTAGCTTTACATTTAGAAAACATTTCATTACATGAAATATTTTACCACTTCAAAATTCAGAAAGAATATATTAAAAAATAAGAATGAAGTGTACGGGGTTTTCCTGAAGGTTTGTGATGATGATGTTTTAATTGTATTTATATATGGGAATATTTCAATCATCTAATATGAGTACTGAATGTCTTTAGAAAAATTTAACTTTACTTAAATATTCCAAATACATCCAACTGTTAGTAATAGGATATCAAGCAGGTTAGTATATGCACAATGTTTCGAGAGGTATTATTCTCCCCTCTTCAGGTGTTGCTGACCCAACCAGTGAGAGTACTAGCATGGAATTTGACCTGGAATGATGGCTCAGTTGGTTAGAGTGTTACCTTAAAATTCAATACTCAAGAATTTAAGGACTCAGGTTCGAATCCCATTCTAGTACTGTCACTGGCCAGGTTAGCAAACCTGAAGAAGAAGCAAAAATAATACCTCTTGAAATGTTGTGCATATACTAACCTGTTTGACATGCTATTACTAACAGTTGAATGTATTTGGAATATTTAATTAAAGATAGATTTTTCTAAAGATATTCAATATTTATATTAGATTATAGAAATAGTCCAATATAAAAATAAAAATGACTCTGGAATAACCCATCTATTATGAGTTCATTAATCATTGCACCCAGTCTCTAATTACTATTAGAAAATTAATAATCTATAATAACTGCTTCCCTCATGGGACCTAATATAGTTTCATTTTCTACAGACTACTCCATTTTTTGGTTTAAACTTTTCAGTAGTTGTAACTTATGCCACATGTGGATGACGCTGCAGCACCATCAATAACTCTCATTTTATCACTTAAGATCTTTATAAATTTTCTTAAATTACATAAAACAAAATTTTAGCTTTACATTTAGAAAACATTTCATTACATAAAATATTTTACCACTTCAAAGTTCAGAAAGAATATATTAAAAAATAAGAATGAAGTGTATGGGGTTTTTCTGAAGGTTTGTGGACTATTTTAATCATTTAATATGAGTATTGAATGTATTTAGAAAGATTTATTTAAATATTTCAAATACATTCAACTGTTAGAAATATCATATCAAACAAATTAGTATATGCACAATGTTTTGAGACATATTATTCTCCCCTCTTCTTCAGGTGTTACTAGCCTGACCAGTGACAGTACTTGCATGGGGTTTGAACCTGATAGGATGGCTCCATTGGTTAGAGTGTTACTTTAAAATTCAATAGTCAAAAATCTAAGGGTCCAGATTCAAATCCCATGCTAGTACTGTCACTGGTCAGACCAGTAATACTTGAAGAAGAGGGGAGAATATCTCTCAAAACATTGTGCATATACTAACCTGTTTGATGTGTTATTACTGACAGATGAATGTATTTGGAATATTTAAATAAAATTAAATTTTTATAAAGACATTCAATACTCATATTAGATGATGGAAATAGTCCAATATAAAAATATAACTGAAATGTATGGAATTTCAATATAACCAGAAGAGATATTAATAAACATGATGGCTTTTCCTGAAATAGAAAAATGTTTACTGCCATATTGTAAAATTTATTTAATTAGAATTTTTATTGTTTTTACTTTTTGATTATTTACAACTTCTTTTTTTAGATAGCATATATTGACAGAACACATATTTGGGCTTTATTGTCATTAGATTTCAAATAGTTGAAAAATATAGTTTAACCGTTTTCTAAAAATTAATACCTAAATTCAGCCAACTCATTTAAAAGTTAAATCCACCCTACCAATGCATTTAGATTCTGTTGGGGATATCTTAAAAATGAAAAGATTGAAGATCCTGATAAATTATCGGGTAAAGTTTTAAAATAACTTAGTATAAATTAGCTTCAAATAACTGGCAATATGGAAGTATAAAATCATGCTGAAAGATCCTGATGATGAGTCTACAGTTTAGTTTTCAAAAATAGAAGAGACTGTAGCAATATGGATACCATAGTTACCTATTATAGAAAAATTCCATTTCAAAAAATTTTATTGGGCAGCATTGAAACTTAGATGAATGATTGTTGGAAATGGTATCATTTTAAAGAATCAAGAAGCACTATATATATGTATATGTCTGAAAATTTGTCATGATGATATTTTAGTATTAATTATTTGTTGTATTATTTTTATCAGCTAATATTAAGAATTAAATGATGATTAAAAAAGAGATAACAAACATATGCAAAGTAGCCAATAAACATCACATGACCACCACCTCTTATGCTTGTGTATAACTGTTATTAAAACAGGCAAAACTCACTAGATGTATGCCACACACAGCAAACTAGAGTAGTCAATGGATGCCAGAAGGCTTGTTTAAGACTCATAGTTTTGTAGTTAAATGAAGATAAAAGGTGTTTGCTGGAGGGTTGCATTAGATCATAAGATCTAGGTGCAGAGCTCTCAGATCCAAGGATCCTCACTGACAAAGGCCACAAGCCAGAAACTAGTCTGGGGATATTGGATGAGTAGGCACTAGATGGGGATTTTATGCACAAGCCTACTGGCATCCATTGATTACTCTATCTTGCTGGGTGTGGCAATACGTATAGCGAGTTTTGCCTGTTTTAATATTCAAAGTAGCAGAGCATGTTTATATCAATGAACATACACTTGAATGGGAAAATATAAAAATATTGAATAGAGAGAAAAAAGTATAAAGAAAAAATTCAAAGAAGCTGCTCATATAACTATAGCAAATAATTCCATAAATCAACCCAGTATGTCATACATAATGTGTGGAAGCGACTAAGTCCAATCAGAAATACCCTCGTAGATAAGTATATGGAATTTCTACTGGCAATTGCCTTTGATGGAATAGCTCAGTTTGGATAGAGCATTACTATAAAATTTCAATATTCCAAGAATCTAAAGGTCAAGTTTCATTTCCCATGTTACCACTGGTTAGGCCAGGAACACCTGAAAAAAAAAAGAGAATACTACTATCCAAAATGTTGTGTTAAATGCTCACTTGTGTGATATCACTAACAGATGAGTGTATTTCAAAAGTTTAAGTAAAAGCTAAAAAAAATTTCTAAAGACATTTGCTTCTTAATATTAGATAATGGAAATAATCTAATAAATAACTAATACTATACATGTAGTTTTCATGGCCAGGTATCATTTTTTTTATCATGGTTATAGGTTTTGAGAAAGCATTTGACTGAAATGTGATGATGTTTGAAATCAACTGCTTGTTCACTGAATACTATTTCCTCCATATAGAAGTGCCACTCAGTGCCAACCAGAGTAATCAATGGATGCCAGAAGGCTCATGCATAAAATCCCATCTAGTTACTACTCATCCAATATCCCCAGACTAGTTTCTGTCTTGTGGACTTTCATCAGTGAGGAGCTTTGGATCTGAGAGCACTGCACCTAGTTGTTAGGATCTAATGCAACCCTCCAGCAGCCACCTTTTATCTCTACTTAATTACAAAACTATGAGAATAAAATTGAAAACACAATAATATTTTTAATTTAAGCTCAATAGCTTATATAGTCATATGGGTCTGAACCCAGTTTAGTATCCATACATTTTGATGTCCCTGGCTCTTTAACAACCATAGCCACCACTATCCTATTAGGCAGGATTGGTGTTAAACCACTAAACATCACATGATCACTATTTCTTATGCTAGCACATAACTGTTATTAAAACAGGCAAAACTCTCCATACAGTAGTGGCACTCAGTGCCAACCAGAGTAATCAGAAGGCTTGTGCATAAAATCTCCATCTAGTGCCTACTCATCCAATATCCCCAGACTAGTTTCTGTCTTGTGGCCTTCATCAGTGAGGAGCTTTTGATCTGATAGTACTGCAAGAAACAAGCCACAAGCCAGAAACTAGTCTGGGGATATTGGATGAGTAGTCACTAGATGGGAATTTTATACATAAGCCTTCTGGCATCCATTGATTACTCTGGTTGGCACTGAGTGGTACTACTGTATGGAGAGTTTTGCCTGTTTTAATAACAGTTATGTGCTAGCATAAGAAATAGTGATCATGTGATGTTTTGTGGTTTAATAGTGTTTCCTATTATATATATATATATATTCTTAGTTATGTTATGAGAAAGTGCATTATCACTCGTTAGTGGACATGGGTTTGAAATGGAAACTGCCATTAAACATGGATTTGTATTAATTCCAACTTTGTTTTTAATTTTAACAAGAATAGTCTTGGGAATAATTTATAAACAGATTCATAAAGCTGGCTTTAACATGTGATACTGATATGGTAATGAAGTATTTAATTTGACCTGATTAAAAAAAAAGAATTTTATCTTTTTGATTATCTGTATTTTGATGATCGTATTATTCCTGTCAATACAAAGAGTGGTCTACAGAATGTAATATTTTAGATGCAAACAAACTTTAGTAATTTATTGGTCTGTGATGGGATCTTGGAGGGTTATCAATTTAAGAATGTAAGTTATTTTAAATATCTCATTGATTTTTAGGCGTATGAGGATAGATTTTGATATTCAGAGGCAGCAAGAACGCCTGTATACTGTTGTGGCTTTAAGCAAATTAGAAGACAGAATATTTCATCATGTGATATAGCTACATCATCCACATTAATAGCATATGGAGTCCTATTCTACTAAATTTATTAGATGGAAATGAAACATGGACATTGTATCATAAATCATGGGATATTTTCATTTAAGAATGCTACACAATGTTTTAAAAATATAATGGTAAGATCATAAGATTTACCGATGTTTTGCAATTTCTGGATGTGAAGACGTTGAAAGGGTATTTTTAAATGAACGCCTTCATTGGAATGAATTTATGAAGGAACACATTTTTAAAAAGTATTCTATGGTGAAGTTGGACATAGGTTTTATGGAGAAGCTCATTTAATTTATAACGACTATTTCATAGATACTTTTAAAATATGCTTTATTGATCTCTTTAATTGGATGTATTAAACTCGGAATAAATTTAGAATAAGAGCTAAGTTGAAGCAAAGCGATGGAAAGTTTAAGGAATAAAAGTTTTTCTGCAGAAGTTAAAATGCGCAAGTTAAAAAACAGTCTAAAGAATTGTGTGTATCAAGACTCCTGTCTAAAGTTGTTCTATCCAAACAGTGGAGTGTCTTTATAAAGTGAGAGTACTTAATCATTATTTCCACCGTAACTCAATATCTGTATTCTAATTTCAGTAATGTTCCACTAACCCCAACCTTAAAACCAACCATCTGATATAAATATGAAAATGTTTAAAACCGAAGAATTTGAAAGCTTTGACCCCTATGAATTATTACTACTTTCTAATTTGCAAGATATAGAAGCCCATAACCCTTGAAGATAATTTGAAGCGGATTGTATCGCACGTTAATTCAAACTTTACCGAATTAATAGAAAATATAATCTGCTAATGAAAAATTGCTAATCTTATTTACGTCCTGAAGATGACGGATGAGTACTCGATTGAAGTTCATAAGGAGGCTTGTTATAATTTAAACTTACTTATTTATAAGTCTACGCATCTTAAAATATTAAATAATTAAAAAAAAATTAAGTTGAATAAAGAAACTTAGTTATTTATAAGATATAGCAACAAACATGATACGTTTATTTTATTTCTAAAACCCAGTTTTGGTTACGTAAATGCGTACATAGTATAGAAAGGATAATGCGGAAATAATTAGCGCAGCACACAAGGGGCAAGGCAAAGGATTATCGACTTTAGTCAGGTTTTGTTTACAGCTTTTGCCAAATCAAAAAATCTGTTTTTTAATAGAGATGTGAATTCTAGAAATTTAATTATTTCTAATAAATAATGACTATTTTCATAAGGTGCAATACTCTTACAAAGTTTTAATTAAGAATTTGAATAGAAGTATGATGTATATACTAAACTTTAGATGTAATTAGAGGGGTTTGAACACAGACTTTCAAACTCTTTTAACTATCCATTCCATCTTATACAACCGATATACATAATCACACATATAAGAAAAAGATAAATGATCTTCTATATCTGATTTCGTGCTAAAGAAGCACTCATCAGTTGACCCAGATCATCCTCACTCATACTCTAATCAGTGCTCAGTTTATATTAAGATAGCAAATCTTAAAACTTTAATGGACAGGTCTTAATCTTTTCTATCCTCCAACTCTCCAGCATTCTATCATTTGATTTTCAATAATATGAATGGCCGGATAGTTGGAGGGTGGAGAAGATTGAAGCTTGTCCATTAAAGTTTGAAGATTTGAAATCTTAATATAAACTGAGCACCGATTATATTTGTGTGGGGATCATGATCTGGACCTACTGATGAGTACTGGATTAGCACGAAATACCAATATTGGTAATAATTTGTCTTTTTCTCATGTCTGTGATAATGTGTATGTAACTGAAGGGAGCTTAAATGTCTAGGTTCAAATTCCCTCTAATTAAGTAAGAATTCTAAAACACATTTATATTTAAAGAAAAAGAATTTTAGAATGGCTACTACACATAACTGGGGGGGGGGGGACCAGCCATATTTATTAAAATTTTTAATATTAATGCATTCTAGTTTAAAATTCATTTTGTTCAAAATATTGCACCCGGAGCTCCTCTTAATTTATTATTTTATTAGACTCTTGGATTAAGATAAAATAACTAAAAAGAATTTCCATCATATTATATCTATATGTACACACATACAAAATTTAAATAATTGTTTTCATCTCAAAGGAAAATCGGTGGAAAACTATTTTATCGTAAATTTGTTTTTATTGGTCGCATTTTTCATTATACATCTCCGTAATATGTTTTTGTAAATTGGGAATAGCGTTATTAAGGATCGCTATTTGGTGGAGTAGTTAAAGATAATTTTTTTAAAAAGCATTTATATATGATAACTATTTTTGCATCTGAGGGAAGTTATTTATTTTACGAAGAATTAGTGTCGCCTTGGTTAAATAAAAAGTCAAATGAATTCTTTTCCGGTTAGTTTAAGTACAGGAAAGTCATAAAGATAAAAGAGTTGAGTTTATGACCGTATTTAAAGACTTTAACTTGTATAAATATAAGGCAAAAAAGTGTTAAAACAACTTAGATAAGCCCACCACAAGCCGATTTTTATTTTATTTTTTTAAGACTGCGAATTTGGGTTGAATATAGATATTTAGAGCGACCATAAAACCAATTGCTTCCAAAGTCCAATTTCTTTCTTTTTTTTTAAAGACAAAAATAAATTTAAACAACATAAAATGTTTGTTTTAGGGATTTATTAGGAGTGCCCCCCCCCACCCCACCCATGTACTCAATTCAATGTGAAAATTAGATGTGTTAATTATAGTACGTTGTTAATAAGATCAAGCGAATGAAAACTATTCATTTGTTGTTCTGGGGGGGGGGGAGCATTTATATAACATTTGATCAGTTGCTTGGGGGGAATAAGTGATGTTAGTGAATCAATTAAAAAGCCACTTTCATCCAACATCAGACCTCGAAGCCCCATTCAGTTTCCTGTTGGAAATCAATCTAAAAACTTTAAGCTCTCCAACTACTATTCTTCCTACTGAGCTAAAAATTAAAATATAAACGAGTTCACCTTTTAATTAAGGTTCAGGAAGTAACAATTATATTTTAGTTAATTTATTGCAGCAAGAATGAAAAATGGACTTCTTATATATATATTTTTATAGAAAAATTAACTCATATACTATATATTAAGATACCACAAGGCTGACATCTTTATATACAAAAAGATATTGATTATTGGCCTTTTATGGCTTAGTGCAATGATATGATGATGGATTCTGGGAATGATATTCCATGGATTATGACTCCAGTTGTCACTTCTAATGTTCAAATTTCTTAAGAGCTCTTGAGCAATAAACCATATGATTATTTGATTAATAAAGATTTAACCAATATATGCAATTAGATACAACAAGAATAGTTTTTCTTGATTGAAAATCACTTCAGAGAAAGAATTATTACATTTACTGTCTGTTTATATAAATATTTGAAAATCAGGCATTCTTCGCAAACCTGGATCCCAATTGTAAATATAGGGGATTTGAACTCAGACTTTCAAGGACACACTAACTATCCACACTATCTCATACAACTGATACACATGATCACACATATGTAGAAGAGATAAATAATCACCAATATATGTATTTCATGCTAAACCTTGGTCCAGATTATCATCTTCCACACACACATATAATCAATGCTCAGTTTATATAAAGATGGCAAATCTTCACACTTTAATGGACAGGCTACAATCTACTCCAACTTTTTAGACATCCATATCATTGAAAATCTGATGGTTGAAAGCCCAAATCCAATGCGGATGCCAATATTATTGATATTATATAAACTGAGTACTGATTATGTATGTGTGTGGGAGATGATAATCTGGACCAACTGATGAGTGCTAGTTTAGCATGAAATATATATATTGGTGATTATTTATCTCTTCTACATGTGTGTGGTCATGCGTAACAGTTGTATGAGATAGTATGAATTGTTGAAGAGTGCTTGAAAGTCTGAGTTTAAATCCCCTAGGTCTGTTTATATGTGTGTATATGTATACAGTGGAGGTGGGATATCCATTATGTTTTGTTTCAAGCTTCCCTCATGTACGTCATAAATCTAGCTTAAATTTGTGTTGATAAGATTTAATTATAATAGAATAGGCATTGTTTATTAAATTATATATGTACAATAATTCTCAGCATACCCACATATATGACGCACATGCTTTTTTATGCATGTGTATGTATATGAAAATTAAGTTAATTATATAAACACAATTTAAAAATAATAATAATGTAACAGAAATAAATTGACAGTACATTTAGATATATAATTAAGTACTGATTGAGTTTGTGTTCATGGCCATTTTGAAATCTAAAAACTGCTGCTGACAAATCCAACCGATTAATGAGATAAATATTGAATAAAAGTATTTTAAATTCAAATTTTAGAAATTATAAGCTAGTAAAAATAATATGCTTTATATAATAATATGCTTTATATTATTAGGGATTTTTTTTAAAATTTATTTTCATAAAATATTTGAAATATAACAGCACAAAGTGCTGGAGTTTGCAGGGAAGGGAAAGAATGGTTTGGTCGATATGAAGGATCATCCAAAAATGCAGAAGTCTGATCAAACCAAGCTTATAATTTCCAAATACTAAAAAATTATAACTTTTAAAATACGAATTATATTATATGCTGATAATTTTTAAAATATAAAATTAAAATACTTTTATTCAATATTTATGTCATTTATCAGTTGGATGTGTCAGTAGTGGTTTTGGCTGGTCTTTAGATTTCAAAGTGGAATGAGTGCAAACTAAATCGGCACCTATAATTATAATGGGTGTTGATTCGTTCACATTGACTCAAAAAAATAAAATTAATAACAAACTTTTTGCAGCATAGCTTTATTGTTTTAATAAAATGAATAGCAAAATGGCAGACTCTCATTTTAATTAAATACATTTCAAATGATATTATTTTCTTCAATAACTTTTTAGTTTATAGAAATGAAAGCAGTCTCATTATTAAAGGACTATGCTTTCTCCACTTGTTTTACTGTTTCAACTGTAGAATATATACAGTCACTCCAATTTAACATCACCCATTTCATATTCTTTTTTAATGATATGCATGGTAATCATGGCTGCACTGCATAATTTTTGCTGATTTGGGCATAACAATGGTACAGTGTTTATTATATTATAGTTATCTATACTATTAAATTGTTATATTTTGTCATGGAAATGATTTTAAAATTATTAGTTGAAAAAAATTCTGAAGATGTCAGCACCAGACAGACCTTTAGGAAGTTAGAATATATAATTTGCATATAAAAGATATCATATCTGTCCTATTTAATCTCAATAGAAGTGACAATTTCTAATTGGTGAATTGATTTGTCTCTGGAAAATTTCTATTTCTTTTTTTTTTTTTAAAAAAAAGTAATTTTCAGTAATTTGTTCAGCATATTTTAAATTATTTATGCAATATTATCATACTTATTTTAAAACAAAAACTTACAGAGTTATAATTAGATTTTATTTGAAAACATTTATTTTTAAGAAAACAAATCAGGAAAAGTTTGTTATGGTAAAGTAGAAGCAGTATTTACAAAAATAGCTTTTTATCAACATTAGTAAATAAATTTCTTTTAAAGTTTTAAGAACAATAATTTTAATTATTAATTTTAAAATATATTTATTTTCTTTAATGATATCTAATCCAAAATTTATTTTGAATTTAAAAATGGAATTCAAATATCTAATATTTCATTCTATTAACTTTATTAGATAAAATTATGTTCAATAATGTCAAGTATTATTGTTAAAATAAAGAATTCCATTTAGTAACTTATGCTCATTTTTTTCAAAGTTTAAATATTAAATAATTATAATTTGAATTACAAGTGTCAAATTAATTCAATCCCCATCTTTGACACCACCCACTTTAGATAAACATAGTAATGACTATTATTAATCATTTACTAAACTAGAGATTATCTCAGCACAGATATAAACTTTAAAACTCAAGTAAAGATTAATATATCTGATTTTTTTAAATTAAACACACAAATACATGGAGTTATTCACATTTATTTTTCCCATGTGTAATATCTTTATAAATATGTTAAATAACCTCAATATTACCACATTCTTTTAAAAAAAATGTGCACAGAGGCTAAACTCTCCATACAGTAGTGCTACTCAGTGCAAGCCAGAGTAATCAATGGATATAATAAGGTTTGTGCATAAAATTCCCTTATAGTGCCTACTCATCCAACTTCCTCAGACTAGTTTCTGACTTGGGGCTTTCATCAGTGATGGTTTTTGGATCTGAGAGCACCACACTTAGATCTTAGGATCTAATGCAACCCTCCAATATCCATCTTTTACCTTATTAGCTAACTATAAAGCTTTGAGTCCAAAATGAAAACAGAGAAATGTTTAGCCTCTGTGTAAACAGCTTGTGTAAGCATAAACAATGATGATCATGTGATGTTTAGTTGTTTAAAAAATGTGAATAACTTCATGTGTTTGTGTGTTTAATTTTAAATAATCAGATATTGTAATCTTTAATTGAGTTTTAAAGTTTATATCTGTGCTAGAGACAATCTCTAGTTTAGCAAATGATTAATAATTGTCATTACTATATTTATCTAAAGTGGATGGTGTCAAAGATGTGGGTTGAGTTAGTTTGACACCTGAAATTCAAAATGTTATTAGTGAATATAGAAATATTTTTTATATAATATATATATGAGAGATGGTGACCTGGACCAACTGATGAGTGCTGTTTCAGCATGAAATTCATCTTGGACATTATTTGTCTTTTATTGTTTCTTTCTTTATATGAATTTAAAAGAATATGTGCTAATAATGAGGTTATTTAATATATTTATATTTTAATATTAACTTTTACAATGTCTATCATTTGAAAACTTACATTTGTAATAAGCAATGTAAAGATTATCAATATATGATATAGAAAAGGTATTTATTTGTATAAATAAAAATTCTCGATATTTGCCTTTTCAAATAAGAAAGGAGAAGTTGGATTGTGAAAGAAATGAACTTCAAATTCTAAGCCTTTTGATAAAATATAAGAATGAGCTTACAATTCTTTTTTCTGTTTCTACTAAATTGATAACTTTCATTTTATGTTTCAATAATGTACTTTATTGTCAACAAAGGTTACATGATGTTTATACCTTGGTTACAGTGGCATGGTGATTTTTAGATTTGTTTTCACTTTGAAATTTTCATTGCTAATTATTTAGATATGGAGGTGTTAATTTATGATACTCCTGTCATTGCTATTCCTGTTTAATTTCTACTGTCATTAGTTTGTGATCTTGTTATTGGTTAGAGTCCCTCCTTCAATCTGTCAATCATATTCTGTTATCGACTCTGTTCATTGGTCGAGTTTTAATTCATTGATTCAGCTGAGTATCAATGTTTCATATTGTATCTTTAGTTCCTTGTTCATTATTGGTTTTGAGTGAATAGGCTGTGTTTATATAACTGCTAGTGGTTGTATGTTCTTATAAGTTAGCGTGTAAGATAACTTTTAATTTATTGTTTAAGAAAGATGTTTTACCTTTATTAAATTAGTAAAATTTTGAGCTTAATGCTCAGAAAATATTTGATTATGCAAAATGCTATAAACATCAAATGCAGGAAGAATAATAATGCAAGTAATAAAACGTATGTTATTTTAATGTAAGTCAAATAACATTATTAACACATAAGTTTGCATACATCATTCCAAGATGGAAAAATGGTGGCTGTTGTATTGTAATTTATGAATTTTGATGTCTTTATTTTTGTTTATTTACATTTTTTTTGAATAGCATATAACAGGTTATAAATGGATACAGCTGATATTACAGCTTCCTGTGCATGCATGGCTACGAAACATGTTTGCTGTTAAACTGAAAGATTCTTTGATTCTATTCCGAAAACTCATAAGAATCCAGAAAGCAAAATCATTAATATTCCTTCTATACATTCTCTTGTTATAGCCATTATTACCATGTGATTTTTTATATTGTTAAACAAATATGAAGACTACTCATTAACATGTGCAGTCAACATAATGAGTTTTCTGACTTTTAGCTTTAAATTTAAAGCTAAGAAAATAATTTTTTCATGCAAATCTCCTAGATCCTAAAAGAAACATTGGTTAAATTTGTTTGAGTTGAGTAAATGTGTGTGTGAGAATGTTGTGTTAGACATAAATAAATTATGCCTCTTATAACACGCTGGGTGAAGATGCTGTTAATGGCAACAAAACAAAGTAAATTAATGCACATCTAGTACTTTCAAGGTTTTGTCCCTTATATTCATGAACAAAACAGACTTTAAATCGTTGTTATGATATTGATAAATGGTAATGTATGTAAATGCATACATAAATTAACTTGTCCATTTTCTGGACATAGCAAAACAAGTGTCATGTTTATTGATTGCATTGTTATCATTGATGATAAAATACGCTTCCTTAATCTTCCTTTTACAATCGTTAGCCTCAGCACACACTGTTTTGGGGTAGGAGGGTTCGAACATATGACTGTCCTGCTTCTAACGTTCAAAACATATTGAGTATGTTATCATTCTTTTTTGCTCTTCTGTATGTATACATATGCCAAGCAGCTCTATTATAGACAGTGGCCTTGGTCTTGCCATAGTATGTGGCACTCCAGCCTGAGGGCATGAGATGCTATATATGACTTGGGGTGTTTGAGATGGATCGATTCTGTTCTTCACATTGTTAATGAGTCTGTTAGTATGGGGGGTGGAAGCCAACTTTAAATTCATTAGCTAAAGTTTTTGTAAGCTGTTTAGATACTTTGGGGATGTAAGGGAGGGTGATTTGAGGTTTATCTTTAATAGTGTTGTTAGCTATTGATTTTTTTTATAAAATTGATCTTCTTAGTAATTAATCTGTAACAGAAGCTGATGCATAATAAACCCCTTATATAGCTTGCAATATTAGCCTTTCTATTAGCCTTGAATTTACATAAATTTTGATTCCTAAATAAAAACGCATTTAGACCTGCAAATTTATGCGATGTAGGCGAATTGGAGTTCAGGTGGGTGAATCCTCTGACCTCAAGAGCTTTGATAATCATGCAATAATGCAGAGCTCTGCCTTCTCTACAGACTAGCAAATCTAAATATTTTAGTTTCTGCTAGTGGAAGCCATTAAGCCATCAATAGGAGCAGTGGTTGGTAACTACAAGTAAAGATTACCCACATTTCAAAGTATAAAAAAAATATTGAAATAAATGAGATTCTTTAGAAATGGACCGAAGAAAACATTGTACAGATTAACAGCATATAAAATAACGGAACTAGATTAATCATTCATATTAAAGAAAGAAACTAAATGCAAGTAATTCGGGCCTTTGCCTAAAATGAACGCCATTTTGGAGGAAAAGTAAAAAACTTTATATGAATATATGTAATACTTTTGGACAGAGCAAATAATTTTTTAAAATGGTTACAAAAATTTTAATGCTAGAAATATAATTTAATATTAAAGATGAAACTGCTAGAGATAAATTTGAATAAGAAGACATATTTAAAAGAAGATATAAATTTGTAGAATTTGTGAAAAAGTAAAACTGTACAGTATATTTTTTTTAGTAAAACCTTAAGAGAAAATCACTGCTAAAGTATTCGACTAAATATGTAAAAAATAATTACACTCTGATTGAAAAAAATGTCTTTTAATACTGATATATACTTAACATATAGCGTAATAATGTGTCACATGATTTACTGCGATTGGTAAGTAGCGTTCTTTGGAGATTAAACTCAATGGATCGCAGCCCAGCTCTGTTACTTCTAATGCTTGAACTCCTGAATATTAAACCATTCAATTATTATATTCTGAGTTCCCAGCATGCTTTGCTACAGTGGTAGATTGGCAGACTGGAGCCTAACGTCTATGGATCGCAGCTCAGCTCTTACTTCTAATATTTGAACTTCTCATGAACTCCTGAATAATAAACCATTCAATTACTATGTTTTTTCTGAGTTCCCAGCATGCTTTGCTGCAGGACAGACTCTGGAGCTCAAGGTCCCTGGATTGCAGCCCAGCTTTGGCATCTCTGATGAACTTCTGCATAGTAAACCATTTGAATTCTATATTCTTTCTGGGTTCCCAGCATGCTTTGCTATAGTAGTATTGTCTAGAGCTCATGGTCCAGGAAGAGTGGCCCAGCCATTGAACTTCTTATGATTCCCTAAGAAATTATTCTTTTGCTCTGTGCATTTTAGCACAGTGGCATTTTCTGGAGGTCAAAATTTATAGATGGTATCCCAGCTCTGTAACGTCTGATGCTTAAACTTCTTAGGAATAAACAATTAGATTCTTATTATTATGCTGTGTTTTTGGTGCAGTGGTAGAATGGCGCCCTCTGGAGTTCAAGGTTCATGGATTGCAGACCAATGCTTTCACATTGTGTGTTCAAACTTCTTATGTACTCATTGGAAATAGATGTCTTTTAACATATCAATCGAAAGATGACAAAATCTATTAAGAAAGACAATCCTAAAACAAAGTGAATTTAAATTGGAACATTTTAAAATATCAAGACATTGAATGTAGCTACCAAGTTGCACCCAGAAATACAATCCAAAATATTAAAATACTTAATGCTACTACGAATGAATGGATTTAAGTCCTTCTCTTAGCCTATTGCAAAAATAAAAATTTTATAAGCAGAACCTGAATTGTTACTATGACAACATAAACTTCCTATGTAAGTCCTGAATATAACTTATTATAAATCAGAATATTTGACTCTTATTTATAATAAGGTTTTACTTGCCTTATTTTAAAGTATGAAAAATAAAGTAGAATTATTAAACATAATGCTCTTTATAGTCAATAAACACACGTATAATTATATTCTTGCTCAGCAGTACTTGTAAACCATTTCACTTTTTTTTTGCATAATACTATTGTCCATTCCATAATAATGTGAATTGTTGCAGTTTCTGTACTGTGTGGTTTATAATAATATGGAGTTGCTTTGTATAGGTCATAATATGTTACCCTATCTGTAATATTATGTTGAACAAGTAATTTAACAATTATGAATTTATAATTTAGTTTCTATTTTTATTCCTAGATGGCAGGCATAATTATGAGTTAAAAATAGTTCTAAAGTTCAAATACTGATTGCACAATTTAATGGAGATTGTATAAATGAGAACTATTTTTTTTTTTAACTTTTAAAGCTATTTTTTTATTCAAACACATTTTCATTATTTTGAAAAATATTTTTAAAATATATACTCTGTTTTACACATGTTCCATTGATCTGCATCTCTGGGCATGCTTCCTGAAAGATCAGCTTTAGTCCTCCATTTTGAAATAAATGTGAACATGTTTAAAACTGAAGAAATTAAAGAAATAGCAGATTGTGACTTTTATGAGTTGTTTTCTGATTTACAACATTTAAAAATAATTTGTGCAAGATATAGGCCATGAATATAATCTGAAGTAGATTATATTCTGTGTTAATTCAAAACTTTACTAAATTAATAAAAATTGGAATATAGATTGCTAACAAAAAATGCTAACATTATTTACCTACGCAGATGTCAATTGAGTACATAATTTTTGTAATTTTAATTGAATATTAAAGAATTATTTTTTTAAAGCTGAGTAAAAAGAAAATTGGTTATTTTTAAGTATACAACAATTAAAAATAGTGTATGGCGGAATCTAGAAAACAAAAATAGTCTGATATTAATGTATACTTATGAAAATTTATTTTATCAATTCATGTTGTTACATTTTTATAATTCTGAATTAAATTTAAAACATTTTTCTCTCATAAACATTATATAATTATACAGTACAAATATGTGCATAACGCACAGACAATGAAGCTAGTTCGATCTTAGAATTAAAAGTGCAATTTAAATTTAGCTAAGCACTTTAGAGTTTGCTCTCATAATCATAGCTACTAATAGTCTGTAAAAACAATGTTTTGTTAATTAATAATATGCTGATGCAATGCGGTGAAACTTTTCTATATAATAATTTATGTAGGTTTAGTGCTTCAGAGTTTTGTTACTTCATAATCATAACCTCTGTAGATTTTTTTTAAGTGTCATAGCATCGGCCGGGATGCAAACCCGCAACCCGGGCAACTGCCTGCTAGTGCAAGGCAGTCGTGCTGAACTCTTGACCACCAATGCAAGACAGCCTCTGTAGATTATTAATGTTATTATATGCAAATGTATGCAAAACTATTTTTTATATTATCCATTTTTCTGGAAATGGCAAAACAAGAGTTTTATGCAAATTAATGTAAATTGCTTACAGCTGCCATTTCTGGGAAAGAGTAAATCAGGCCTCCCTTCTATTGATGACCTTGGTGTCCTTAGCTATGTGGAATGCCTCTCTAATTTTGCATTTAATAGTCTTTCAGCCCACACAATGCTCTACTCAAATGCCTCACTAACAAACTATTTAATGACTTCACAATCACATTTTGCACCCCTCCCTAATACTAACAATCTCATCAATAACACTAAAGAGTCTTGCATTGGTGGTCAAGAGGTCAACATGACTGCCTTGCACTTGCAGGCAGTTGACCGGGTTGCGGGTTCGCATCCCGGCCGATGCTACGACCCTTAAAAAAAACACTAAAGGTAAGATCACTCCAGATGTCACCCCACAAGTTGGGTATAAGATGACTTGTCCACAAAATAACTACCAAGCCATATATTATGGGGAAACTAAAACAAACTTCACTAATAGAGTAACTTAGCATAAATACGTTTATCACAAAACAAAAAATATAGAAGGCAACTCCATCTTTGCTGAACATGAAAGAACAACAGGCCACATATTTGAACCAGCCAATGCCAACATTGTGTGTGCTGAGAGACATGACACTAAACACAAAATTAGAGAGGCATTCCACATATCTAGACACCAAGGCTAACAATAGAAGGGAGACTTGCTTTGCTCTTTCCCAGAAATGGCAGCTGTAAGCAATTTGCATAAAACACTTAACAAAATGTAATTTTACAGACTATTAGTAGCTATGATTATGAGAGCAGCGTCTCTCGAAAGCGCTTAGCTAAATTTAAATTGCGCTTTTAATTCTAAGACTGGACTAGCTTCATTGTCTGTGCGTTATGCACATATAAGTACTGTATGTTATTATCCAATGAAGTAAATAATTTACCCATTACTTAATTATAATTTTTAAATCTAAGCAAAAAAAAAAAAAACTAGCTGTTTGTAAGCTAACAACAATTAAATATACTACAACGAATCTTTTGATATATTTTATTTTTTATAATTGCTAATGCTTTGTGAATATTAAAAATTTGTGATGCAAACAAGAAAATATTTATGTTAATAAAGGCACAAAGATAAGGAGTGGATTTTTTATTTCTTAAAAAAATTTCAGTGTTTTAAAAATATTTTAGATATTTTCATTGCTTTTAAGTTTTTATAATAATTATGCTAAAAAATAAGTTATTTTACTACAAATACTGTTCAAATTTAAGGCTATATATATATATAATTAAATAGACTTTAAGCTTTGATTTATTTCACTTAATCATCTGTAGAAAATTAATATATTTGTACTAATTATAATAAGTAATTAGATGAATTTATAAAATTCGCAATTATAATTAATGTTGCCTTTTACACAATTAATAAGCAATTACACGAGTAGATTCTAATCAATTAGAAACTTAAAGTATAAGTTCAGCCCATTCCTCTCTTATTACTATATATATGGATAGATAATGATCCAATAACATGAGAGATTAGATTGATGTAATATCTACATCGGTATGACTATAATATCAAATCCAACAAGAGCTTTGAGAATACCATCATCGATTTTTCAATGAAATGGATGGTTGAATAGTTGGGTGAGAAGATTAAAGCCCATCAATTAAAGCTTGAGGAATTGCTATATTAATATAAACGGAGCTTTGATTGTATATAAGTGTGAGAGATGATCTGGCCCAACTGATGAGTGCTGGTTATGCACAAAATACATATACTGTGGATCATATACCTTTTTCGCATGTGTATCAGTTGCTTGAGATAGAGTGGAGGATGAATAGACTAAAACATGCTGAGTTCAAATCCCTCTAGTTACATAATAAATAATTAGATGAATTTGTACAATTCACAACTATAATTAATAAGTTGTTTTTTTACGCATAAGCGCTTATACAATTATATTCTAATCAGTTAGAAACTTAAATTAGTATTATATAAATGTCATCAATTGAATTAAATGTGTATATAACAAATCACTTAAGTAATTAATACATTACAGAGTTATACTTTATTATTTATGGTAGCTAATATGATTTAAATCGGCTTCTTAAATGAAATTAGAAAAACCTCTTCTTAGAATATATGCTTAGAAAGCTTGTTGGTTAAGTTAAATATTTCTTCCTAAAATTCTTTAATACTACAATAAACGCACTCATTTCTTACTCCACATTATCCAATTATTTTTCCAAGTCTGATTTATTTCTTTGTTCTTCTCTTCTGGTTTAATAAAATTGTTTTCTTAATTTCACTATTCTAATGTTTTATTCCTGAATGTTATTAAAATCTGAATAAAATCTCTACCTCTTTCATCATTTATATTTCTCTATTTATCCAGACGTTCTTTCAACATCCTATACTCAAAAAACAAATGTTTAATTTTCTCTTTCCCATCTCTTCATAAACTATGCCTATAATCCAAATTTATATTCTATTTCTCTGGGATCAAAAACTCTTAACATTGCTTCAAATAATAGTTTTTCTCTGCTGTTATCATATAATTTTTATTCTTATTTAATTTTAAATTGTTTTATTAATATTTGATTCTCTATTCCTCGAGCACCGATTATATACAAGTGTGAGAGATGTGACCTGGCCCAACTGATGTTTTGGTTCTGCCTGAAATATGTACATTAGGATTCATTTATCCTTTTCCCATGTGTGTGGTCATGTGTATCAGTTGTTTGAGATGGAATGGAGAATAAATATAAACTGAAAATCTTAAGTTCAAATCCCTCTATTCATTTTTTCTAACTTATTTTCCCATATCTTATAATTATATATCTGTAATCACTCTTTACAATTTATTTCATTTTTTATATAAACCATCATCACTGACAACCATTATTAATTTACTGCAGGATGAAAGTCTCCCTAAGCTCAACCCTTCTTTTCTCATCTCTAGATTCTCTTCTCCACCTCATCCCTATACATTTTATTTCATCTATCCATCTCACTTGTGGTCTCTTTCTGGATCTTTTACAATCTCTTGGAATCCAGTTTAAGATTTCAATTGCCCATGTATTATCATCTCTTCTAGCAATATGTCCAGCCCAACTCCACTCCAGTCTTTTAATTCTTTCAATGATGACAGTCACACCTGTTTGTTCTCTTACCCATGTATTGCATTTTTGATCTCTTCTTGTTACTCCCAACATGCATCTCTCCATACTTCTTTGAGTAGTCTGAAGTCCCTGTATTGCTTTTCTATTAAGTGTCCAAGCCTCAGATCCATAAATAAATTGTGTTTTTTTATACTAAATACATGAAAATATATTGTCTATCTAATAACTTTGCATATGTTAAATATTTCTTGCTCAACATATTTGTTGTTTTATCCATATAATTTAATACTAATCTATTTTCATTCAAGCATTTTAATCTCCCTTTTCCTTCGTTTTTATATACTTTCTCAAGCTTTTCCATTCACATTATTATTTTTAATGGCTCTAAATAAAACTAATTTTATTTTATCCAATTAATTTTTATAGTTTGTAAAATCACCTTTTTTTCAAATTCTTTCCATGATAGTATTAAAGCTACTCAAATTGACGGGATCATTTTTATTAGTCTTTCTATAAATTTTATTAATTTAGCTTTTATATAATATTAATATCATTTACGTTCTTTATTACTTTTACAATACTTTTTACAACTCACTACCGACGTTTGCTATATTTTGGAAGAAGATTGTTGAGGTAATTGAAACTGTCAATAGTGGGTTGTAAAAGTAATAAAAAATGTAAATGTATATTATATGGATTTGGCAATGCAATAAGAAAGATAAAGTTATAATAATTTAGCTTTTTAGACATCTCTAATTCTACCACCATAAAACTATAAACAGTACTATAATCTTATTTCCACCAAACATTTTTTCATTTCTTTTTATTTACCAACACAGTCAGCAATATACTTTAGATTTTACTTTGATTATATAAACTCCTCACCATAAACTTTACTCAAATTCTCAATCCACTTATCTCACATATTCTTTTAAATAATGTTCCTTTCATATTCTCCAATCCATCAATTTCATTTATGCAGTAATTTATATCTATCTTTTGCATATTTGTTAAACCAAATTATATATTTATAGTCTTCTGAAAATCATTTCTTCTACTTTCTAAACTAAAAAAAGGCAATAAAATCGTTTTATTGCCTGTGAATTCATAAAAAGTTTCATACAGAAGCAACAGGATCGAGAATGACCCATGAATCCTAAGGTTCAAACCCGGACATTCTACCACTGCACCAAACCATCCATGACTTTGATCACATAAGAATATTATATCGGGTTTTAAAAATGATTTTGAATAAAAATAATTGTTAGTGAGAAGCGTAACTTTATATCAAAGTCAGGGGTAGGTCACTTAGTCTCATTCTAGGCAATAGATTGCTGCAGTCAGATAATAGTACTTATTCATTATAAACAGCATTTTTTGTAAAGATGGAGTCCTTTAAATATTATTATCTTTTATTGAAAATAATTTAAAATAAAATAAGCAAACAAAACACTGGTTCTATTTAAAAGTAGTAAAATATTAACTTTAAAAGACTGAATGTTGATTTTTTTTATCATTGAGTAAAAATCAGTAATTTAGTCATCATCGTCATTATAACTTTCAATCATTATTGATCACTTCTTTATTTCATCAATCCATCTCACATTTGATCTCTTTCTAGATCTTTTACAATATCTTGAAATCCGATTTAAAATGTCAACTGTTATCATCTCTTTTAGCAATATATCCAGCCCAGATCCATCTTAATTACAACCTGAGTCCACAATCAGGGGATTCTTAAGAACGTATGCGTTCGGCTACAAACTGCTGCATTGGGTGGCAACTTTTCAGCCTCTTGGTAATAGGAACTATAATTTAGGGCAAAAGAAAATATTGAGTGATGCTATCTAAACAATAAATATGCATTTGAATGATTTTATTGTTTGGAATTTTGTAAAAAGTTTGAGCGTCAGATTGGAATAGGTTTGGATACCTTACTCTTCAGAATCTGATACTTACCTCTGGACTAAACCATGTAGAATATCTATATAGAAATGTTTATAAAAACAGAGATAAATAAGACATATTTCTTTTAGAAAGAGGAAAAATTAATGAAGCAAAGAGAGGTCATGAGAGTAGTTGTTAGCATTAAAATAATGAGATGGAAGAAAGATTGTTAATTGGGGTAATAAAGCAGTTTCCAATAAACTAATATCAAAAATGTTCCGCTTCGTACCCAAGAAAAGCATCAAGAAGAGATCGAATGTTGACTTTATACGAGATAATAAATAACCAATTAGTATGCTATGGAAGCAAACCTTATAATATTATTCATGAATAAGAAAGATTTGAGTGCATTCTATTGACTCATTACAAATCTTGTATTGTCATACTTTACAATTCAAAATATGACGCTATAAATCTTATTCTAAATAATGCGCTAATAGAGGGCGCTTAAATCTTGCGATTGAAAATTCGAAATATAAATTTATTTAGTTCTAGATTTCTGACCACCATTGGCAAAACAGAAAATGTTATATGAAAAAAGGTCATTAGAAATTGGAAAAAATAGCGTTTAATTGAATTTTGTGGAAAGGACAACAAACACTTTAGATAAGAAAGGTTTACAATGTGCAAAGTTAAAAATAAACTATTTTCATGTTTATGTAAAAATGGATCAAATGTCTAGAAAATGGATTATGATGATGAGAAAAGAAAATAGATAAGTTGATTAGAGAAAAAGAATATAAATAAAAAAATAATTGTTTTTCAGAATATGACAATATCCTGGGTTTCTATAAGCATTTCTTCAGTGACTAAAGCATTGGATTATTAAGGTATAAACCCAGGATATTGTCATATTCTGAAAAACATTTATAAAAATGTAACAGTGACAATTAGATTACGTAATGATACCGGGAAGATTTACATTGAGACAGGAGTATAAGACAGAGTGACTCCATATCTCCAAAACTTTTTACAGCAGTGCTGCAATAAGTATTTTGTGGTTTAAAATAGGAAACTAAAGGAGTGAAAGTAAATGGAGATTATTTAAGTCATTTAGATTTTGCAGATGATATACTTGTTTTTGTAAGTAATGCTTTAGAGCTGCAAGAAATGTTACAGGATTTATCAGATGAAAGTAAGAAAATAGGACTAAAGATAAATGTTAAAAAGACTAAAGTAATGTTTAATGGATTTTCTCAAAATACGAAAATAAAGATTGATTATGATGAGTAAGAAGAAGTTAACAGCTACAAATACCTTGGTCAGACTACTACTGCAGATGGAAACATAATGGATGAAATTAATTATAAAATTAAACTTGGTTAGAATGCTTTTGGTAGAAATAACTTAATCTTAAAAAGAAATATGTCTATGTGTTTGAAAATGAAGGTTTTTAATATATGTGTTTTACCAGTTCTTATTTATGGATCTGAGATTTGGACATTTAATAGAAGAGCAATACAGAGACTTCAGACCACTCAAAGAAGTATGGAGAGATGCATGTTGGGAGTAACAAGAAGAGATAGAAAATGCAATATATGGATAAAGAACAAACAGATGTTACTGAAATTGTTGGTAGAATTAAAAGAGTGGAGTTGGGCTGGATATATTGCTAGAAGAGATAATAAATGGGCAATTGAAATCTTAAGCGGAATTCCAAGAGATTGTAAAAGACCCAGAAAGAGACCACATGTGAGATGGATGAATCAAATAAGAAAGTGCGCAGGCGGATGTGGAGAAGAGAAGCTAAAGATCAGCGATGTGTTGAACTTGGAGAGACTTTCATTATGCAGTGGATTGATAATAGTTGAAGGTGATATGACAGTATATTATGATAATCCTAAAGGAAGTTTATTATGACCACAGAAACATTGTATGATCATCATTTCTCATACTTACACAATCTATTAAAGCAGTAACAATTCTTTCCATACAGTACAGCCATCCAATGCAAACAATAGTAATCTATGAATGCTAGAAGGTCAGTGCATAAAATCTTTAGCTAGTGCTTACCCATCCATTACCCCCAGATGTGTTTCTAGCTTGTGTCTTCTTTCATCAGTGAGGAACCTTGGATCTGAGAACACTGCATCTAAATCTTTAATTCTAATGCAATCCTCCAGCAAACACCTTTTTCTTTTTAGTTAATTATAAACCTATTAGCTCAAAATGAAAACACAATGTTTTAAAGCCAAGCTAATTCACTCGTATTATTCATTATGCGTATATTTTGGTATCTTTAGTTTTTTACTTGTTTTTTTTTAATTCTAGACATCTTTTTTCGTAGCTAAGAATGTTGACACCAGCATAAGAGCACTTTTTTTTTTTACTTAAGCACCATTTACTGTAAACATGAGTAATGTGATTACAAGATAGATTAAGTCTATCAAAAGTCATGAAAAAACAGGCACAGTCATTAAAAATAATTTATAATATTCCATTTGAATTCACAATATCTACAAGATTCTAAAAAAGGATACTTGTGAGTTTTCAAGTAAACCAAGATGGTACCCATATTTTTGACAAATGTAGTTTTGAGAGCCTATAAAGATGTGTTAGTTGTTAAATTAAAACAAAATTAATAAATTGATTGTTAAATTTAAAAAAAGAAATAAATTCTGATAAATTTCATTACAAAGCTTTATTTCGGTTTTTTTTTTACTTATATTATAACATGGAAAGCGATGAGACGCTTTTAACATTGTTGTACTTTGGTTAAATTCAGGGTGTTTCTTTTTGTCAGCACTTTTTTTTTAAAATTACCATAATGATAAAAATTTGGGACCTTTCTGCCATAGAACATGATGCAGTGGACTATTTCCAAAGGTATGGGATCCTGCCCTCATGAAAAGTGCGTATTAATGGTCACGATATGATTGCGTGCTGCTGACATGAATAAAATGTAACTATTGTATTTATATATATTTTTCATTTTTCTGTTAATGAGTTAAGAAAAAAAAGAAAATAAACGGTAAGTATTTTTTTTTCCTCATGTGTCATAGCATAACCCGGAAACGAATCTGCTAACCCGTGACAACTGATTGTAAAGCAGCTGTCACTGACCTCTCGACCAGTAAGTTTTAATTAATTTTTCCACAATTTCTTTTTTTACAATAACAGTAATGGTTAAGACCTGTAGAGGTTCCTACCTTCGCATTTTCACGTGCACATTCTTGAGGTTTACCGCCTTAGTAAATATTATAACTAATAAAAAATAAAACATAATTATTAAATACAACGGGAGCCTTCCAGAAACTCTAGATTTATTAATAATATGGGCTGCCATCTTGGTTTATTCGAAAAAGTACTAAAAAAAAAAAAAAATACAAGAAAGTATAAAAAATTGCAAAGTACTAAATAAAATATTTCAATTTTATAGATTTTTGTATGCATTTTCTCATGTATTACATTTTCATTATGTAACACGTACACGCATATGTATAATTAAAATATTTTATCCTATTTTAAAAATATATAAGCAAATGGAGAAATGTCTATTCCAATCATTGAGCATGAACCATTCTTTATGGCTGTTAAATTGGAGAATGGATGTTTTATGCAGTGTGATTGGGGCTGGCATCCATCCATTTGTTTACATATCTATATATGCGTTTTAAATGCATATTATAACCTTGCACACTATCATGAGCAACTTAAATATTTACATTGTGCAGAGTTGATTGAGTATGGGGGTGGGTCATTGTACTTACACAATAACTTATGTTTATAAATATAATAGGTATACATACTTATTAGTTCACCTCATATTTAAAATTGTCATAAATATTAATACTTATAAACATCACGTCTTAAGTAAAAAATATTCCCAAGAATTTAATTCTAATAAGAATGGTAATGATATTTAATAATAAGCAAGAATAATAGTAATGGCACACTGAAAATCATTTTTAATTATGGAAGAAATATTATGTAGTGATAAGATCAAATAACCATTTGCAGGTAGAAGTCTTCCAAACAGAAGACCAAATGAAAAAGGGAGCAGTACCAGAGGGTGAAGATTTGAGTGGTTTTTCTAGGCAAGAATAACTAAAGATCCATTTCATGACCAATATTGAGTGAATAACTAAACTGGTTACGAGATATTTACTTAAAAATAAAATAAAATCCAAGTTTGTTGAAAGTTTACCATCCTGGACAGACATAAGCAGGTAGATAGTTATCATGGTTCCATGAGATTTTTCTCATAGAACTATCATTAGTATCGATTATTTAACTAACAAATACTATTAGTATTTCTAAAGATTATGGAATTTATAACAGAAGCAAAAAGGGCAATAAAAATAGTCTTAGGAATGATTATGATAGAAGTTAGCGTAAAAATAAAATAGAAACATTTAGAGAAAATTACCAATTACATATATATACACACACACACAATATTTGGTTTTGGCTATAGTTAAGAAAAATCAGGGTATAATTAAAGAAGTCATAATAAGCAGAATTTTCAAAAAAAGAGGTTTCTTTCTTCTTTTAATCTTGTTTTTACAGCACCGCTGACGCACTGATAGGAGCGTGTGAAGAAGTTACTTTTTTTGCTCGCTATGCATGATTTGATTTTGAAATGTTCCAGTCTGATACTTTCCATTCCTTTCCACATGTACACCATACCACCCATATCCCAATAATGTTCCTTTCTTCCATCCAGCACATTTTCTACGCTGATAATTTAATAATTCACTTTAAAATTTATTAAACATTTAAATAAAGATTAAAAAAAACATACATATTAACATAACACAACGAAAGTGATTAAATAATATATGAAAATAAATTTTCTATTTATGAATGTTTTTTTAATCTAATGATTTAACATATATAGTCTAATCATCATCACAATTTTCAACTTTTATTGAGCCAATGCAGGATGAAGGTCTCTCAAAGTTTAATTCAATTTCACTGATCACTAGCATCTCTTTCCCACAACACATCAGCAAACTTCCTTATTTCAGACGCCCATCTCACATGTGGTCACTTATTAGATCTTTTATCATTTCTTGGAATTCAATTTAAAATTTTAATTGACCATCTATTAACATTTCTTTGCGGACCCAGCCCCATTTTAGTCTTAATTTTTTTAATGATATATATATTTGCTAAATTTATTCTCTGCAAAAGAAGCCCCCCCCCCCCGCCTCTAAACCTTTTCACATAACACTTACTAATATATGTAAATACGTTATTAAAGTTTGCAGTTTTTTATAAATATCTTTCTTATATAAATCTTAGTAATATATTTTCATAACATTATATATGTGTGTGTTTGATTATATGTATATTAGAAAAAATACATAATTATTCATTCCCTTAATACTGGCTAATCACCTATAATGATTCAAAGATTATATTTCAGGGCAGACATCCAATAATTACATCTTAATTATATATATAACCGTTTCTTATTTATCATATTTTGTAGGTTTCTTACCTTTTTTTAAAAAAAAAAACCTTATAAAATCAAGCTTTTATTTATTCCAGCTGGGCATTTAATAAAGCATAATTATTGCTACCAGAATAAAATATGGCTATAACCTTTTCTAGCATTACATCATTTTTTCTTAATTGCTGTATAAAAATAATGGAAGCAAATTTTAAATTGAATCATCATCAACCATTATCAATTCATTGCAGGTCTCTCCAAGTTCAATCCATCTTCTCTGATCTTTAACTTCTCTTCTCTATATCACCCCTGCACAATTTCTTATTTTATCCATACATCTCACATGTGGTCTCTTTCTGGGTCTTTTACAATCTCTTGGAATCCCATTTAAGATTCCAATTGTCCATCTATTATCATCTCTTCTAGCAATATGTCCAGCCCAACTCCATTTCAATCTTTTACTTTTTTCAATGAGGTCAGTAACACATGTTTGTTCTCTTACTCAGATGGAATTATTACTAAAAAAAGAGATGACATCATAAAATGGGTAGACTTTTTATCAAGAATTATATAGTAATAAAGAACAAGTACCTCCTATATCTACTATATCTTCTGAATTGCCCAGAATTTTAAAGGAAGAAGCGAGACATGCAATTAAATTGAATACAAGATATTAAATTATGCCATTGTTTTCTGATATAGTATAGCAATAATTTCTAGGTATATAATAGGCTACTTAGTATGGTAACAAAATTTTATTGGAGTGACTTGGCAATAATTCAAAGATATTTATAATAACCTATACATTATTTTGCTTCACTCCCCAAATGAATTAAACAATACCGTTTTGATAAAATTGTTCTACATCAGCAGATAAAAGTCATACTTCAATTTGTTCAATTTGGACCTTTTTTAGAGCTCTTCTAATTTTGATTTGAAAAAAAAAAAGCTATTGATAAAATATTGCATAATTGATTTTTTATTGCAGAGATCTAATTTTATTGATTAAAAAATAATAATAAAGATGACAAAGATCAAAATCCGAAATGGCAAGTCTAAATCTGAAAATTAAACCTTGAATTTGGCATTTCGATATTAACTATTATAACATAATATCATAATTACTGGATATCATCAATATCATTTTCAACTATTAGTGACCCACTGCAGGATGGTCTCTTCAAGTTCAATCCATCTTCTCCGATCTCTAACTGGGAACGAAGAACTCTAAAAATAACTGCTTCAATTGGAGTTTTTATATTTAACTTTAAATAAAAGTGTGGAATGTCTAAAAATGAATTAATTCAATCCCTTATTATAAAAAGTTAAGATTGAACAAATTAATTTCTGGACCCCTTTCCACACTTTTATTTTAAGTTAAATATAAAAACCTGAATTGTTTGAAGAAACAATTCTTTTCAGAGGTTTTAATACCCAGTAAATATAAGTGTTTGTTATAGAAAATTTATATATATATATTAATTATTAGCATTGTATATTTTTGCAATTATTTGAAATGTCAGCATAATATTTGAAAATAAAGTCATCCTTTTAAAAAATGTTTACGATGTAATTTTGTTTATTTGGAAAGAAAAATGTTAAGTTTTACAGACAAAAAAAAGTATTTCTTTTGCTTTTTAAATAAGGAAACTTTTAAAATTAAGATTTCTTTTACTTTTTATAAAAGGAAAATTATGAAATCAGGATTTTTATTTTAAAAGATTTTTTTATCTTTAATGTAAATGTCTTTTCTCTTTACACATATATTGTCCTCTTACATACATTACTAAAATTTATTAAAATAATATAAATGTATTTAAAATTTGATAACCAAATATTTGAAATTTCATCTAGGGAATTTATCTAAAATATTTTAGCATCATATAGCATCGCTAGTGATTTATAACAAATGTACACAATTTGAATAAATTATATTGAATATAAATATATTAAATCTCGATTTCAAAATATTTGCCTAACAAACAAACAACAGTTTGTAACTTGAATAAAAAGTTTAAAACTGAATCATTTTGTTCACATTTTTTAATATATCTCGTTATTTAATTTATTCTGCTTGCTCGGATCAAGACTTATAACTCAATTTTTATCCACTTTCCAATCTAAGTAGAACTTTGAGTACATATATATTTCTGACGGCAATACATTTTTTTAGAATTTGCTGCAAATTTGGGCAAAAAAATAGTGAAATAGGTTTAATTTTATAAGTAACATTGATCTGGCAATGTTTAAAAGTGATTTCAATAATTCAATGTTATATATATATAATTAAAAAACAGAGAATACTTAAAAAATTATTTTAATTCACATAAATGTATTAAAAATAAAGATTCCTTAGCTTCCAGCATGGGGCACACGTTTAGAAATAATCTTAGTTTCCCTTTCTACCAATTTAAAAATACTCTTCACTGTTTTGCTATGTATATGGAAAAATCTAATATTATACATCTATTCACAGAATAATGAAATATAAAAATATTACAATAATTCACTAATCAGATTCATCTAAATTTGTAATTAACCCTCCTATACTTCAACAATTTCTTTGATCTAACTTGCTTTAAGCTTTCGACTTTCACTTTAATATTAAACCATTATTATTTATCAGATTAAAATAAATTTGACATCATTTAATGTATATTTTTGTTTAGAAATTAAATAAATTTAAAAAAAAATCACATTTAATTTTTGGATTTTAAAAATTAATTTTAATCAAAACAAAATGCTGTTTTATCATCAAATTTCAGATGGAGCAAATTGAATTTGCAAAATGAATGAAATCTTAACTTGATGTTTATTTTAAAAAATCTGAAGATTATTTTTAATATTAGTAAATCTATCAATTTATACTTTAAAAGTTTAATTATTTGTTGTAATTTTTACCATATCATTAAATATTATAACAGACTGATTAATGATATTTCTAGACAATTGTATTTCACACAGCCATAGTAACATTATTCAGAAGAATATATTCTTTTATATTTAAAAATAAAACATTTCTGTAAAAAATAAATATGTAATAATATATATTTTTGATTTCCAATAATTATCAGTTGTCATCTGATCCTTTGTGTCAGCCGCCAGAGGCGCGATTTCTAACTAAATTTCTAGAAATATGCCGTTTCCGCGGCCGCACCCAAGCCTTTAAGCATTCTTTCTAAAAGAAATCCTAGAAAGATTGTTAACTCGAAGTTAAGTCTACTTTCTACGCTAAAAAGTAGAGTATTAACTCGGAAGTTAAGTCTCCTTTCTACGATAAAATCTAGAAAGTGTTAACTCGGCTTAGCGGCTAACGGTATGGCTTTTTCCGATGCTAAAACAGAGGAAAATGCCGTAGTTGTTTGTGTCACACACTATATCGTAATGCTGCATTATGTATTTGATGTAACAATATCGTACTAGGGTGTTTATTTTGATCGTGTCAAAATTATTTAAATTTTCATCGGTATCTTTTTTTTAAGACCAATCGATGTACTGTTACATTTTATCAATTTTAACAGTATCGTGATTGTTCCTCATAAATTTATATTTCTCCTAAATTTTCGATTAGGGTGGAATAGCGTAAAAATTTAAAAATCACGCTTTGAGTCACGTTTTAGCGAGAAATTTTCCGAGACAAAAAGTACGGCTAATTCCCACAACAGAAAACATTAAAAGATGGGAATTGCCAGACACGGGCCAGCGCTGGAATATTTCTACAGCAGAAAAAAAAACAAAAACATCCTGCTGCTGAAAGAAAAGATTGGATTGTGCGGCAAATATATGCAGATTTGAGGTCCAAAAACATCTGCCGACGGAAAGGTTCACTTCGTAAAGGCAAGCTTGTTTGAGGGATTCTAAATGACCTTCATCAAATGTCAAAAATAAAAGAAGTAACTTCAATTTTTATTTAAACGTACATCCCTTCTTCTCCCGATAATTCTTGGCGTCGGCAATCAAATGTAAAATAAAAGAAGTAACTAAAATTTTTATTTAAACATAGCCCCAAAAACCCCTCTTCTCCCAATAATTGTTGTCGTCGGCAATCAAACAGTCAAATAAAAGGAACGTCAATTATTCTTTAATTGTATAGAAAAAAACAAAAAAAAACCCTCCCACTAATTGTCCTGGCCAATCAAATGTAAACCAATCGAAGTAAGACAGTAAATTATTAGTTAAACATAACCCAAATTACTATTCGAACGTACACCGAAAAAGACTCGCTCTTGTCAATCAAAATTAAAGAAACCTAGACTATTATTGTCCCATTGTCAAATCGAATATTATTTGGGAAAACCCAAAAAAAAAAAAGAAAGTCAAATCGGTTTTCAATCAAATGGTAAACGATAAAAGTAACTTAAATTTTGATTTAAACATACACACGAACAAAAACAAAACGCAAAACTCTTTCTCCCAATAATTGTTGTCGCCAATCACCAAAAAACACTCACCCCTCTCACTAATTATTGTCAGCAATCAAATGTACACCACTACTAAAAGTAACGTAAACTACTATTCTTTAAACGGTTACACCCCTCAATCCAATAATTGTTGTCCACAATTGTACACACAAAAAAACACCCTTCCCAGTAATTAGTGTCGGGAATCAAATGTAAACCGATCAAAGTAAGACCGCAACTTATTATTTAAACGTAACCCAAATTACTATTTGAATCTACACCAAAAAAACACCCGCTCTTGTCAATAAAAATTAAACAAACAACAACTATTATCGTCCCATTGTCAAAAATATTTATTTGTAGAACCAAAACCATAATTTATAAATGAAAGGAAGTCCAATCGGTCGTCCATCAAATGTAAACCGATAAAAGTAAAGGTTTTAAATTTTATTTAAACATAAACACACGCACGTGAAAAAAAAAAACCAACACTTCTCCCAATAATTGTTTTCGGCAATCAATGTAAACCTATCAAAGTAACGTAAATTATTATTTAAAGATCCATTATAAAACCCCGCTCTCTCTTGAATTTTGTCAATCCAATTTTACAAAAACAGTAATATTATTTTTTTTTTTTTAAAAAACAAAAACAAATTACTATTTGAATACACACCAAAAAAGACCCTTTGGTAAAAAAAAAAAAAACTATTATTATCCCATCGTCAAAAATATTATTTGGGAAAAATAATTCAGAAACGAAAAAAAGTAAACTTTGTAAACAAACCAAAAAAAAAGTCAATATTAATAGAGAATCGCTATCCCGGGAACTATATATTAATGTGTTTTTCAGTTAGAAATCGCGCCTCTGGCGGCTGACACGAAGGATCAGATGACAACCTAATTATCATACAATTATTATAACAAAAATAATCATAAACTTACCAAAAAATCAAGTTTTTAGATCATCGTAATATTTTCTCGAAGTAATGTTGCAAAGTTCGAGATTGTCAAATATGCAATAGTCACCCATCATTATGGAGTTTAAGAAACTTTAAAATTCCCACTTATTTGATTACTCTAATGTACTTTTTTGAAATTAAAATATTAGGAAATATATGTATTTTAACGGGTTGGGTGGTTGTAGTATAACAGGATACTAACAGAAGCTTACTTGTTGAAATTGCATGAAAACTATAAGCACGATGTCAACAGAAATCCCGGCATCTGTTGCAGTTTGAATTCCTCTTTAAAATGACACATCACAAGTTGAAATGGGACAAAATTTGAATTTATATTTTTAATAATAGATTCATTTAATTTTTTTCTTTTCTGCTCAGTTTAGATTGCATAAAGATACAGGCAGAATTTTTTTTTATTGGCCAGACTTGTTACTAAACTGGACTAAAAATGTGCAAATAATTTGCATATCAAGCCCTTCATCCCGATAAAAACATAATCAGAATATCAGGTTGTAAGTATTCAATTTTAATTTTTTAATTATTTGAATATTTAATGTTTTTTTAATTATTTGATAAATGATATAATTTATTAATTTGTTTGCATTTGTATGGGTGCATCTGTGTTGTATATAAATTATATAATATTAAATCATTTATGCTCTTTATTATATGGTATATAAATAAATTTGTATTTAAATATAATAAAAATGGTTTATGTACAATGTAATTTTGGGGTTCTGATCCAAGTTTGAGGCAACCATATTTTATAGACATAATGATTCTCAAAAGGTTTAATAATTTATTAGTGTTTGTGTTAGCACTTGCATGTCTGTGTTTGTATAACAAGTAATGATTTATATATATAAAAATTATAGAGCAGTGCAATGTAAATTTTAAGACTAATTATTAAGATGCACAGAAAGGTTGCAGTTGATAAAGCAATCACAAAATTTACTAGGCCTAGAACCATGTGAAAATATAAATACTTAAAACCAATAGAGATTTCAAATGGTGTGGGTGTAATGATAGCCACAATGTTTATGTATATACCACATGAAATTGTATGCAGGCAAAGAATCAAATTCTGAATCTTGCCTATGCCTTGATACTCATCCTGTGGAGTCAGTAGTTTTACCACATCTTGCATCACATTATTTGCAAATCTATAACGAACAAATAAGCTACATGCAAATAAATTATATTTCTGTGGGACAATAAATATAACAAGATAGCATCACTGGGGTGCATAAAGAATATAAACATCACTGGTATACACAAAAATATAAATTGAAGAGATGAAACTCATTTTATCATTGATACAGATAATAGCCTACAATTTCTAGTTTTAGATAGACAAGAAGCCAATTGCTATAATGACAAATATATATCCACCTTCTGGAAATGATTTGTTTTATATATTTTATTAGGATGAATCTTTTTCTTATAGACACATTGAGATTTGTTAACTTTTGGGGTACCAGATAGAAATGAAGAATTTTTATGCGACTAGTTTTGGAGATTCTGAAGCTATGGATTACCTCAGATAAGAAGTATTATATATGATTTGAATGAGAATTTTGTGAGGAATACAAAAAAATTATGAACAAACAATAAAGTAATAATTATTTTGGATGTTGAAATTTCTTTTTTTCCCTTATTTTTTATATGGTAATCACTATTTGTCTTAGCCTTATTGTTTTCCTTAGTTTTTCTAGCTTCTATCAATGTAAAGCTTTTTGCTCTAACATTATTGAAACTGAAGTTATTGTGAAAATTGTGTCTCACATCAGTTTTTTTAAAACTCAATATGGTTCCAGGATGATTAACTAGTTAAAGCTATAAAAAAAAAATGTTAGCAAAATTTTTCAATAGAGGATGAAAAATGCAAATTAAATTTTTAGGTTTCTCAGATGTCAGAACCACAACTAAATAAATGTATTGGTTAATGTTCCCTTTCTTGCATCCATTCCAATTTATTCATCAGACAAAAATGGCTTTTTTTATAATCTAACATTGGTATTGGTTTAAGAAAGGGAGTATTATTTACAAGTTTATTTAATGATTCTTTGGGCACCAGACTTGTGAATTATCATACTTGATTTACAAGTTTGTTAAAATCTTAGGATGTAATTTCTATTCATGTAAAGCATACTTAAGAATATTTTTAAACATGAACGCCCTCACATTTTTGTGAAAGCTGAAAAAATATTATTTTTTACTTTTTAGTGCATTTATTTGAATAAAAGCAATTCTTTATATATATTATATTTTTTATTTCTTAAAAAAAAAAAGCATAAAATTTCATTGATTTTAATTATTAAATAATTTATTAAAAGCTCAAAGGAAACAGGAAATATTATTTGATCAATGAAGAATGATAACTTCATTTAAAATGTTTGGTTCTGTTTATATTGATTGTGCTATAGGTATTAAGACAAAGCTGAATTAAAAGAAAAATAGAAATTGTGATTTCCAATAACATTGTAAAAGTAAACATAGAATATGATGGAGAACATAGAATATGATAGGGAATATAGATGTCACAAAAACCATATTTATCAAAATGAAGTTCCAACAGCAGAAGACTACAGAACTCATAAAAAAAAAAAAACAATTAAATGAACTTTCAAGAAAAAACAGAGCAAGCAGCCAGAAAAACAGAGATGCAAAAGAAGAAAGAAAAACTAAGTTTATTTAGAAGATTACCCTGCAATTGAGGTTACTATAAAAATCACTACTTCTGAAGGAGATGGACATAATGCTTTGTTTGAAGAAAAAATAAAAGAGAAAAAAGGCTGTTTAAATTGATCTCTAAAAATAATTCAAAATTTAATTGAAGGTACTTGCAAGTTTTCAAGTAAACCAACATGGCACCCGTATGTTTCATAAATGTACAATAAAGAGAGCCTAAAATCTACCGAAGATGTATTAATTGTTAAATTAAAAAAAAAGGAAAAAATCCTTATAAATTTCATTAAGAAACTTTATTTCAATTTCTTTTTTTTAACTTATACTATAATGGGGAAGTGATGAGAAGCCCTTAACATTGTCGTACTTTGGTTCAATCAGCGGTTCTTTTTGTCAGCAGTTTTTTTTGTTTATAAATTGTCATAATGATAAAAATGTAGGACCCTTCTGTCAAAAAACATGACTCTGCCCTCCTGAAAATGATCATGATATGATTGCACATCACATCGCTGTGTAATATCTATTTTTAATTCACTTTACTAATTCTTCTTATAAACTTCAGTTTAACTCCGATTCCAAAAGAAATTAATTTATACTTTTTAAAAATAAACTCGTATTATTTCAAATAATTAAACTAATATCTTTATATATATAAAAGATTTGCTTATTATTTTACTTCTAATATCATACTTAATGTGGATTAAATTCAGGTCAGCGGATTGGCTCAGTTTACTTGGATTTTTAAATAATCTTATTAATAATCGAATGGCTTATTACTCAGTTCATAATAAGTTTAAAAATGATATCAATTGGACTATGATCCATGGTTTGGAGGACCAGAGTCTGATGTTCAATCACTGTCCCAAACTACACAGGACAATCTCTTAATTACCTGAATTGATTACGAGATTACCTGAGGAAGGAAAAAAAATTTCCGTAATAGAAACTCGGCTCATTTTTCAAAAATAGTGAAGGGTTGCAACATATAAAAGTAATATTTTAAAAGTCAGTTCTCATCTAACCAACTCAGATTAATGGAAGACCTTTACACTTTAGTTAAGAATAACTGGCTATATTTGGACAACTACTTGGGTTGATTACGTAAAACAATAACGCCAAGCCTGTTGTGATCTGAAAAAAATGCTAACTGGTAAACCACCAAGACTTTTCTATTTAATTAAATTCATACTTTATTAAAATATTACTTAAGGATCACGAACTAACGTGTCCTGATTTGAAGATTCTGGAAAAACCAACAGTTAGCTTTATACTGTTGGTAAATGGATTTGAGTGGTTATTTTTTGCTGAAAAATAAAGATTTCGTAATAATCTGAGTCGTTCAGATGAAAGTCGACACAACACAATTGTAATATGATAAATAATCCAGGAAATTATTGCTTGGGAGTTCAGATAGATCACCATTTCTTATGCTTGCTCATAACTGTTATTAAAACAGGCAAAACTCTCCATACATTAGATCTAGATGCAGTGTTCTCAGATCCAAGGCTCTTCACTAGAAAGGGATTTTATTCACAAGCCTTCTGGCATCCACTGATTCCTCTGGCTTCCACTGAGTGGCACTACTATATGGAGAGTTTTGCCTGTTTTAATTTAGTTCAGATAGATGCGACTATTATGATAGTTATAAAAAATTAATTCTATATAACGTATATGACTATGTTTATTAAAGCTGAGATTTAAAAAAGAAAGTTTCATTAATACTACTAGAAGTGATTAAAACCAAAGAATTCCGTTTATAAATATAGCACTAATAAAAGTAAAATCTCGCGTTTCATTTTCTTAATGGTTTTTGAGAAAAGGCATTAAAATGTGCAATAAAATATTTGCCGTTATAATTATAAAAAAGCTGGCAAAATAGCAGTAAATATTTCTCGCAGAAAGGACGCTACAAATAAATATATATATATTTTACAATATAAATAAATACAAATTATATAGTTGATATATAGAAATCTGAGGCCTACTTGCGAATAGACATAGTTGAAAAAAATAAATTACCAGTAAAGAAATTACTTTATAGTGAAAGTACTCAATAATTTTAGATTTAACAAATCCCAAAATCTTTAAAACCATGAGTATTTATTAAACTAATATTTAAAAAAAAAAAAAAGAAACCTCGTCTGAATCACTCAAAAATCAAGAAAGATAATAAAAGTTTACACTATATTGACAGCAGATAGCGCTCGATAAAAGCATTTTAACCAATGAAAAAGAGATTTTTAAATCTATAGAGGAATAGCCAATAGCAAAAAAGATTACAAAATTAGATGAAAAACACCGGGAAAACTAAATATTTTTCTTCTTACAGGTGACGAATATTAATTAAAGTAAGTGTTTAACTATTTCTACATTATTAAAGAAAATACAGTGACTGCCTAATAAACAATAATTTTAGGACAACATTCCGTTACACTTTTATTTATGATTATGTATAACTAATAAGCAATGAAATAATTGATATAAATGGCAAGTACAATTTTGTTTTTATTTTCAACTGCTGCATGAATGTTGTAAATATATGAGGATGATTACATACCTCCAACTGTATTTAATGTATTATATATGCCGTATGGTAGTGAATTGAAGTTTTTCTCTAGTAGGAAATGATTATTAAGTCATGTTTTATTGTTTAAAAATGTATTCTGCCTGATAAATTGACGATAAAACATTTATTTCCCCTATTTCATTTCATTATTTGTAATCATCGATCCACTGCAGGATGAAGGTCTCTCCATCTTTAATCCAATTTCTTCGATCCATAGTCTCCACGTCACACTAACAAACTTCTATTTTTTTATCCATCTCACTTGTGACATCTTTCTACGTCTTTTATAATCTCTTGGAATTCAGTTTAAAACTTCAACTGTTTATCTCTTATCATCTCTTCTAGCAATATGTCCAGCCCAATTCTATTTCAGACTTAATTTTTTTCAGTGATGTTAATGATTTCTGTTCTTTCAGTCAAATATTTTGTTTTCAGTCTTGTTTTTACACATATCTCCATACTTTATTGAGTGGTCTGAAGTCTCTGTAGTGCTTGTTTGTTAAGGGGCCACATCTCACATCCATAAATAAGAAATGGTAAAATCTATTAAAACATTCCTTTTCAAACACATAGGCATGTTAGTTTTTAATACTAAGTTATTTCTATCAAAAGCATTCCAAACAAGTTTAATCCTATCATTAATATCAAACATGTTTTGATCTGTATTAATAGTTGGACCAATGTATTTGGAGTTGTTAACCTCTGATTCATGATATCAATCTAAGTTCTTCTGAGAAAATCTGTTGAACTTTATTTTAATCTTTCTAGCATTTATCTTTAGTATTTTTAAAATCATTTGTTTTCACCTTTTTTTCTAACTTTACCAAATCCAATAATGCTTCATTTAATATAAGACAGTTTTCTTGCACCATATAATCTTTCTTCATTTGAAAGTGATCTATAATTATAGGGTATCTAAATAAAATGTTGTCATTAAATAGTACTCCGTGTCTGCTATCAGGAGACTTTTAGTATTCTCCATCTTCAACCATCATTTGCTACCTTAGTTGTTGATTTTACAGCTGCCTGATAATAACATATTGTCTGTCATGATTGAAAATATTTATTAAAAAAAAAAAAAGATACAAATTTACCTTACCTTTAAGAGAATTCAATTGACATTTCAGTTAAGAATTATCAGGCAAGTGAGAAGAATGGCTATGTTTTTTATTTTAAGTCAGTAAATTCATTACATTACCCGACGAGAATGGTAAGTGGCTCATTTATGTTAGTCTTATTATATGAATAATTACATTAATAATAGCTGCAGTGACAAACTCGTATGGAGTGGACATTAGGGAATTACTAAGGAATCGGAGACTTTTTAGATAGCGAACTTCTTTCTGCAGTCATTGTCTTTATTTACAATAATATATTTTCAACAATTAAAAGTGTTCCCAGCCTGATCTACTTGACAGCGTTGCAATAGATGGTTGTTAGCAATAATAAATGACTTCCAGTTTCATTAGTTTGTCTTATGAAAGATACAAATAGTATTTGCCGCTGGCAGCTGCCCGATTATCTACTTTTTAGTAAATAGTGGACGATGTTCTTTACTGACTAATTTCAAGCCAGTTTTTGAATGTAATACAGTAATATTGCCTTGCTGTCCAAACTTCTCTCAAATGTAACATTATTTTATAACCAGCTCTACTACTGATAGTGACTAATTAATTTATTGATTTAAAGTTATATGATTGGCCTGCCTATGCCAGTGGCTATTTGTTTATATTGTTGTTTTATTGATCAATTTTATTATATACTGAATCTGATCTTGCTAAAATTATGGTTTGAACAAGTTCATTATTGAGGGTGATTCCTTTAATGCTTTCTGGAATCTTTTTGCGAGATTACTGAATTTATGGCATAGTTCATGGATAGCTATCAATTTTCCGCCACATTAGTCAGACTTGTAAACTGATCTTATTCATTGTTGGCATGTTTTAGATATCTTATAATGTCAGCATTGGCTAATCTTAGATTTTATGTCAGGGCCTAAGATAGGCCACCAGATATAGGATCTAACCAGTTTTTTTATTGATCCCTATGTGACCACTATGCAAGTTTCTAAGTACCTGAGAGTGGTCATCTGGAGGATTTACTACTTTTGGGCTGCAGACAATATAACCAATTTTTAATTAAAAACTAACGCTTATGCATCCAATAAGCTAAATGCAGTTCTTTTGACTTTTCAGCTGGATTAATTAATTCAAGTTTAGCAAGGATTCGTTGGAATTTATTAATAGATTGATTGTCAACTAACAGTCTTAGATACCTCCAGTTTATCAACAAATACTTTTGTGAAGGTTATTTGTGACCTAATTCATTTTAATTATTGTATTGCCTAAATGATTGCACCTACAGACGCAACAAGAGACAAATGTATTGTTTTTTTTTGGGCATAGTATTTTTATTCTTGCTTCATTCTAGAGTGAATTTGGTTGCCTTGGTAATCACAACCCAAGTATCATTTGACACAATGGATACTGTAGATCTTGTATCCAGCTCCACTGATATTGGTATATTATTAATAGAAATTTGAATTTTAAAGCTGAATCAGTGTCCCTCAAGCTTTTTACACTGTTTATATTGATTTTATAAGATTTTTGCTTTACAGTTTACATTTTTTAAAATAGACTTCTTTATTTTGGCAGTTTTACTCTTTCTCCTTTTTTAAGCAAGTGACAGCTATATGACCAGCACAACTACAATATCTACAAACATACAATAATGCTTGTTGCATCTATAGCAACCTTTTCCAGAAATACTTTCTAAATAATTTATTTTGGCAGTCTTTAGTAATACATTTTAGCTGGAATTTCCCTTGTTTTATCTTGCATGGCCAGGTATTTGGCATTTCTGACTGATAACTAATACTGGGACGAGCTTTTTTTAACGGAGCTACATAATACTCTATAATTTCAGCTACAGCCACCTAGGAAATTGCAAAATTGCTGATGCTTGATCCATTAAGCTGTGATCTTTCATTCTGTAAATAAAATCATTTAAGAAATGTTTGAGATCACAACTCGGCATTAGCTTCTGACCACTAGTGTTCAGAACAGAAATAAGCTGTCACCAGAATGTATCACAGAGATCACTTTATCAATATTTAGCTCAGAAGTATAAGGAAGAGTTGGATATAAATGTATGATTTCATAAGTTATAGATTCATACACACCCTGATAAATATCACTAGTTTGTTTGTCTTGAAAAGGAAGAGAACTTGTTCCACATATCTCAATTTTCTGGCTTGAAGTTTTACAGGAAACTATTTTTCACTAATTTGACTTAACTATTTTTTCCTTTTTCATAGGAACGAAGCAACTTTTACTATTTGGTTATTCTATTTCTTTTTTAATTGATTAGCACTAACAATGTTATTTACTGCCAATTCTTTAATGCTGATGAAGATCTAATTTGCCCACATGGATAGATTCTGTCATATTGCATCAATTCTACTTTATATGTTTTGCTGCCAGAAAATTATTTATTCCGCTGATAAATAAATTAAAAATAAAAAATAATATTAAAATATTGATTACCTCTATTTGCAAAATATTATATTTACAACAGTTAAAAGAATTTTCTATCGATTGTGATTGATTCCTAATTAAACAAAACATTTCCAAGCTATTAACTTGCCTTGTGAAACATATGTTAGTATTTACCATCTGCAGCTTCTTGCACGGAGCTTGAGCATGCCTGATTGTGTCCTAATATATAATCGGCAGTGTGCATGACTCAGAATAATTCCAGATCAATGAATTACTGTTTTGGCATGACGATGTAATCTCACTTGTTTGACCATTTTTTAAATGAACCTCCATTTTATAACCCGTTTTCCTATTTGATTATGAACAATTCGATTTACAGACTTAATTAAATGATTGGTCTGTTTAAGCCATTGGCTGTTTGTTTGCATTATTGTTTCACTGGTCAACTGCATTGCGTACTGAATCCGATCTAGTTAACTCTATAGTGGACAATTCCATTATCGAGGGTAAGTATAAGACATGTCAACAACATTAAGATATTTCGTAAAAAACATCTCTAAATTCACCACATATCTTTAAAAATACAGTCTAATCAGAAAGAAGTCATACCTCAAGGCTATAAATTGATAATATCAGACAATTAAATAAGATAAAAAGTGTCTACTTATAAGTAGCATTAGTGGAAGAAAGATATCCTATTTTTATTATTTTGATGGAAGATCATGGAACGATCTTCAGATATGAACCTAACTGCAATGCCCAACCAGAAATATTTTGAAATGAACTTGTAGAATAAGACATAGGCTCATCAAAGACAAGAATTTTGTTTCCTTTTTATACCTATTCTCTCCCTTTTTTAAATCTTAAGTTATTTTCAGTCACTTATGTTACTGTAGAGCCAGATAAGCCTCACATTAGCAGTCTTTTCTGAGCTTGATATAAGCAGTTCTATTTAGGGGATCATTTTATTTCTTTTATACACAAATGTGAAATGACCTAGAAAAGGGATTTTAAATTGTTAGTCTTCTATGAAGAACTGCTTATTTGAACCGTAAAAGTAGTTGTGATATCATTAATGAAAACATTAAAACAAAAGGCCTTGGTTGTAACAAAGATTTTTTATTTTAAATGTAGGTACATGGAATTTGTTAATTTTACTTTATATGACAATCCTTGTAGCCCAAGAGCTATTGAGGTTTAACACTGATAGAATTGTTTTAATATCACTTGTTTTCCAAAAGAAAGAAATTTAATTGAACAGTTTGATGGCTTCACTAAAAGCAGAACATAATGTTATAGAAGATTGCATGATGTTGGATTCATTATGACACCCAACTTTATACAAAAGGTTAATGATATCAAGAATTGTTTTGCATAATAGGACTTGTGACCATTATATCAATGTTTTAGTTCCATCATTAGATTTAGAGAAAGTTTGTTGAGTAGCATCTTTGTATCAATACCATTGAAAGTACACTTTTTTTTTCTGGAGACTTTATATACTTCATAGTTAGGGTCAATGCTATTGGAAATAATAATATTGGTTGATCCACTGTAATTGAATTTTTGCACAATACATGGATTGATCATGAACATTTGATTTAGTCAGAAAAATTGCTATAAAAGAACTTTAATACTTCCCCAATCAACATAATAGCATGTCAATACGTGAGACAGGACCAAGAATCACTTTAGGCCCGAAGCATAATAATTTATATGAACCATTCAACAGCCGTGTCAACAATTACTTGTGTTATGTTGATTCCTTTTTACCTTTTATCTTCAACTATCCTACAATACCATCCAAGTTTCTTTTGCAGGGATATATGTCTAATCAAAGTGTTTGTGATATTGCATTTGTTAAACCAAGTTCAAATTCAGAGACTTAATGCTATTATTATGGGCATACTTAACTGCTCTATCCAATGCATGCTTTATAATTTCCAAGAGAAAAAAAAATGGAAATTTTTGATGGTATTGATGCAGTACCATTATTCTAGTAGAAATAAAAGCTTTTTCTGAACTTCCTGAATTTAATGGCAAAATAGAAGCACAGAATCTATTGTCAAAATTTTCTTTTTAATGTTATTCGCCTTGCATTGATACAGTTAAATTCCAAGAATAAAAATATCAAGTTAAACCTTACAGCGAATCCAATATTATGAAGTTTCCCGTATTTGCTCTAACCTTTCAAAAAACCCTATTTATTTATCTGTTCAATTAAATTTCTTGCTTCATAAGAAATTTTTTGCAAAGTTATACACAATGTGCCCCAGTGAAAAGATGACTGATTCACTTAGCGAGCTGCCTCAACGCCATCTGTTAATGCATGCGTTATGTAGCTACTTAGTCTAGCTATTCATTATAAAAATTTTAAGGCTTTATTAAATCTGGATCATGAATTATGACAGTGTTATACTAATTTTTATTACTTATTCATTAGACTAGAGATTATCCACTTAATGAATAATATTTCTGTAGTGTAATTTTTACTACAGAACTCTCACACAAGATAGGGACTTGTTTCTATTTACTTTTAACAGCTTGTGGAGGGGTATATGACCAAAGATGTATGTTCACCAAGATGTATATTTCGTGCTGAACCAGCACTCGTCAGTTGGTCCAGACCACAGTCTCTTAGCCAAATTCCTACAGTTTAATTGATATGTCAAATTTGCTGCCTTTACAACTTTGACACAAACCACTTAATTGAAGTAGATTAATAATTTTTTATTTGTCATTCATTCAACTAATAAATATTAATGTGGTGTAATGTTTACTATACCACTCTAAAGGTAGGGTTTGATTTCTGTCTGTTTTTAACACGTTGTGGAGAGATGTAATTATAAACATATGACCAAAGACGTTTCATATCCCCATGGATCATCTTCAGTACTCTCCCTGCTATCACAAAATCTTGCAAATAATTTGAATATGTTCTTATGATTCATAGCTTCACTTCCATGCACAGTTTGAATCATTTCAAATATTTCAGTAGCAGTTTTTTCCAGTTTAGAATAAAATTTAATGCATCTTTTGCTATCATGTGTTAATTTGTGATCCAGTCATGCTAGCACTTAAAAATTTTATATGGCGAATAGTTAAACTATGTTACTACATGATACATGAGTTGGGTTATAGATAATGCTACAGGAAGCTTGAATAGAAAACCAGTTACTTTTTCTCTGGGACATACTGTATATTAATCTTAAACAATGACAATTTATTAATTGCAAGTCCTCTCCTCTGGTCTGATATTAAAGAGTTGTATATTAAGAAAAGTCCACACATTCCATGTACTTATATTAAAAAAAAAAAAAACTTTATTGTCGGTACTATTATTTCTATTGCTTAAATGAGTAAATTCTAGGCAACCGTGATTTAGCTAAATTTTGTGAAAGAAGCTTTTTTTAGGTGATATTTCTAAATCCGTCCATAGTAATAGGAGGCTAAAGGATTTCTAAATAGCTTATATATAGAGCTCGCAAAATAAGCTCTTAACAAGCTTTGCAGAATATCCCCAACCCCAGACCAGTTTCTGCTACTGGAATCATCAGTGAGATGCTAGGGTATTCAAGCATTAGATTAAAAATACCAAGACAAGCCCAACACTTTATCTCATGTATAAACTATTAAGTAGAAAATCTAAAATTTTCAGACATCCATATGGCTTCCAATCCAGATATCCAACTTAAATAGCCATATGGGAGTGAACTAAGTTCAGATACACCATATATTAATAGCTTTAGCAATATAAAATCACCAAAACCTTAATAGCAAAAAATAAAATTACAAAAGAATCCAAGTCAGATGTGATTTTTTTTGTAATTTTAAATAGCTTACCCAAAGCAATTATTTAATGAATATTATTCAGAAAATTATTTTATGCATCATTGCTACTTGTACTGCTTTTTGCAAGCTTATAACTGAGGATTTTCTACCTTAAATCTATTTCTGTTACTTTCAACATTATATACGTTACACATTAATATACAATAACAGCAAAGAGATTTTGAGCGAGAATTATGACTAGTGTAAATAAAGAATGAAAAATTGAAATTTGTATGTGAAATAACTTTTAAAAATTATTTCTGTATTAGAAACCTACAAATTAAATCACATAATAGATTGAACACAAGAAATGATTATCAATGACTCATATGTAAGATACATGTAAATAGAAAGCTAGAGAGATATAAGATTAAGAAAGACGATAGTAATAGGTGATGGTCTTGGAAATACTCTAGGGAATTTAATATAGAACTTTCAAATCATTTGATAAATATAATCAAGGCTCAGACTTTAATGAATTCAATAAAGAGCTGACTGATATGATAATAGCATCATCTATTCTACCAACTGTTCTCTTGCAAATTTTCAACTGAGGTAAGACAAGAAAAGAAAAATGTGATAAAACATTTTAAAATAGTTCATTTAGAAATGAATATCTGGAATTTTATAAAATTGTATAAAAAAAGAATTAATGATAATGTAAGGAAATATAACTGAATCAGCAAGGAAAGCTATAGAAGAGAACCAAAGTTAGCAAAATATAATGTAATATTACCAAGGTCAACCCTTCCTTTATTTTGCTGTAATATCTTATATAAATGCAATATATCCACTCTACTTTGTACACTTTTTAACAAATAACTTTTTATTGTACATATAGGCATACACAATCTTACGTTTCGACTGTCCTGCAGTCTTCTTTAGAGCCATGATATAATAAAATAAAATACAGAACTATATAAATAAAAACATAAAAAATTTAAACAATAAAATTAATAAAAATAAAAAACAACAGAACAAAACATAATAAAATTGAAATAAATGTAATCAAATCCACATAAAATAATCCAGATAATATAAAACTGAAATAAATATAATCAAACCCAAATAAAGTAATCCAGGTAATATAAAATAAAATATACAATATAAATTATACATGTGTATTCCTGATGTTCATGAACGACTATTATTTTAAATGTATTATTTTTAATAATCTAATTACTTCTATTCCTTATAAACTTTAATTTTATTATCCCCACATTAATAAAATACTTATTTTATTTTCATAAATTCTCAGTTCAACCTTAATTCATTTATTAAGAATTTTCTTTTTAATTTTCAAATCATGTGATATCTATTGTTTTCTTATTCATTCTTCTGTTATTAATAATATTTTATATTTATCTTTTTTTATTTAATATCTAAAACTCATAAATATTTATAATCTTTTAACTTATCCACTTTTACTTAAATTTTTTAAAAGTAAAAAAAAAATTTTTTTTTTTTTTTGTAATGCGATATGACATGATTACTGACTGCTTTATTGAAGTCAGGAATCTCTCAGCCAATATATCCAAGAAAAATGTGTTAGCTATCTTACCTTGTCTTTTCATTATCTACACTAATTTTTTCCCATATTCTCTATACTGCTTTATTTCATTTCCACAACATCTTTATCCACTGCATGGCTTTTGTATCTAGATTCCCTTTATCTTTTTCCAATCCCAGCATAAAAATAATCTATCATAACTTCCTCTATTACATATTATTTAACTAACTATATAATCACTACAATTCTTTATATATATACTTTAACTTTTATTACTATTATTATATATTATATAATTCTCTCTTATAATTATATTATGCTATTTTATATGTAAATATTATACTGTTTTTATTTCATTAATATGTAATATCAATAAATATATTCATGTTTATACTCATGTGAAACACTTTTTCCAATCCATAATTTATAAGTAATTTTCTGTTTGAGCTATGGATTTTAAATTTTCTCTTACTGCACTTGTCAATTAAGAGCTTGTTTGAGCTATGGATTTTAAATATTTTCTCTTACCACACTTATCAATTAAGAGTTTGTTTGAGCTATTGGTATGCTCCCTATATTATAAAGTTATTTATGTTTATTTAAAGTTAAAATTGAGGGGAATAGAAATGAATACAGATTGTTTATCCAGATAAATAAAAGACATTCCAAACATAAGTGATTATGATTAAAGTTTTACCAATAATTAAATATGGCTTCTAAGGAATTTATAAAAAAAAGAGAATTTAGTCGCTAAAACAAAAAAAGAATTACATAACTTGCATTCTGATAACAAAACAAAAGATTAAGAAAATATATGTGCAGAGAAATCTCAAAACTGGTCAAGAGTATAAAAAGAAGGAAATCACTTCAAGTAGGGTCTTGTCTTGTTCTTTTGGCTGGCATTTTCCATGGATCCTGGATAGGGAAAATGCCTCTATCTAGAATTACTCATTTGCTGAATAAGTCCTCATGCAGGAGTGGAAACTGGAATATTTGTGGACACCTTCTTTCGCCATAAAGAGGTCACTTCAAAAAGCTTTTGAGTCTAGTCTTAAAAGGGACCAGGAACATGAAAATGTCGACAGAAGAAATCAAAGTTAACATACCGAGCTCTTCAACACAAAAAACCATGCATGGTATGATCAACAATCCACATAACACCAAAGAACTTACCAGTAAGATATTATTCATACCATAATTAATGACTAATTCAATATGTTTGCAAACTAAATTAGCTATAAGCTTATGATACTGATAGAGACATTCACATTTTTATTATTCAAGGAACTTCCACTTATGGCTGATTGGAAAATTGAAATATGAACTGTTTGAATTAATTATTGATTAATGTTATTATCTGATGTGTGTGTGTGTGTATGTACCTTCTATTTTAATTAATAATTATCTTTTAAATGTTTTAATTTGTCTTAATAAAATATTTATCTTTAATATAAACTTTTATTGTACATTCTTAATTTTAGTTTATTAGGTTTACTATAAAAAAATTGTTTTAAGAAATGTATAAATTACCTATGCCAATATGCTTGTCTAAAGCCTGGTGAAATTTCATTAACAGATTAATTAAGTGATAAGAAAACAATTCTGATCTTACGTTTAGTTATTTGTTTTGAATTGATGATGCGATGTGATGAGTATCAGTGGGTCTACAGATCCTGGCACCCTTCTTAAATAAATAAACTGATTCCGCCAGCAATGCAAATCCGAATAAAAAATTAGGCAAAGTTAATCAGGAAATGTATGTTCTGTGAAGCTTTCTAATACCCAGAATGAATAAATGTACACGTAACTTAATTAACAAATATATTAATAATTGATAATGTATAAAGCCAAAATTGACCAAAAATGTTACAATATATAAAAAAAGACAAATATAAAATATTGTTAATAACAGAAGAATGAATAAGAAAATAATTGATATTATATGATTTAAAAATTAAAAATAATATTCTTAATAAATGAATTAAGGTTGGACTGAGAATTATATGAATATAATGTAATAAATGTTTTATTAACGTGAGAATAATAAAAAATTAAAGTTTAAGTTTATAAGGAATAGAAGTAATTAGGAGATTATTAAAAATGAATAATATATTTAAATTAATATTTGTTTAAGAATATGTATATATACAATCAGGAATACACATGCATAATTTATATTTATTTTATATTTATATTGTCTGGATTATTTTATTTGGATTTGATAATATTTATTTCAGTTTTATTATGTTTTGTTATATTTTATGTTTTTTATTATATTGTAATATGTGTTAGTTTGAATATCTGTAAAATCTATATTTTGTGTTAATATAAATACTCACGTAAACTATAAGATATATAAATACTATTTCTATATTAAATAGACAATCACCGTCTTAACAAATGATAAATTTTATACTCGAGCACTTTCGAAGGTCTAAGCCTTCATTATAAACGTTTTTTTATGGTATTATTTATATAATTATGTATTTTATTTTGTTCATTACATCATCTCTGAAGAAGACTGCAGGGCAGTCGAAATGTAAGATTGTGTATGTATATATGTTATATGTACAATAAGAAGTTTTTTGCTAGAATGTGTTCAAAGTAGAGGGGATAAATTGCATTAATATAACATGTTTTAATATCGGAAGGAAAGTTGTTTCAGTAATAAGAAGGAAATATGGCACTTACTAAAAAAAGAGGGATAACATCAAGACGTGTAGAAGAGTCTTATAAGAACTGTATAGTAATAGTCAAGCATTGGTGGCCGAATGGTCAGCACAGCTACCTTACAAGCAGTTGTCCCAGGTTTGCTTTCCGGCCGATGCTTTGACACATGAAAAAAAAAACTGTATAGTAATAAAGAAGTAATAAAGTAGCTGCTACAATTTCAGCAATATTTTATGAAATGCTAAGTATGGGAAAAATTGGGTCATTTAATTAAATTTATGAAGGATGCAAAAACTCTGGAAAATGATGAATTACTATCAATATTTTTTTAAAAATAGGTGAAATAATATTGAAATTGTTGCCAAATGTCTAGATAAAAAAAATGCTAATGGTTACATCGTTCAGGAGTTCATATGAAGTTTGCCAGAACTGTGAGCAATCGATCCCGGACCTTCTGATTCCAATCGGCCCAGGGGAATACCTAAATGGTAAAGCCGGAGCAGATATTTGGAAAGTGATATTAGTATTTAAGAAATACAAAAAGAAAGAAAAAAGAAAAATTACAAATGTATAAGATGATCTCCAATTGTTTAGATGAAAAATTGAAGATACGGTCTTCATTGGATGAGGAGTAAAATCTCGGAAATGTGAAACTATATCCAATTTTTTCATATTCTTATTGAGAGACTTCTATTTTAGAAAAGGATCTCTTTTAAGAAGACAAAGCAGTATCACCAGCATTGATGAATTTCTTGTATTCCGCTTCTAGAAGATGGATGATAAATATATAAAATAAAACTATGAACTGAATTTTATGGTAGGTCATTCTATAAAATTTCTTATATATTATGATTATCATTTGAATAGGTCTATTGGAGAGCATTTTGTTAAATAAATTAAGGGTCATTTGTGCATTTAAATTTTTTAGGAAAACCATTTTTTTTAAACCAAAACTACATCAATAAAGGTAACAGGTTTTGGGGTTTATTTTGAAGGCTTTTCTCACTATGAATTATTAGAAATAAAGCTTGTTCACAGCAGCTTCTTTCTGGTTTAAACCCAACCTGCTCTATAGGCAGATGCTTCTCAACTATTGTCAAAATTCTTGTTAATATGATTCTTTTAAAGCGCTTGTAAGGAACAAATGACATTGGGAGATAATTTTTTTGATTATTTTGAGACTGCTAAGGTTTTGATTTTCTGTATACCGAATAATTTTACCAACTATTCTTTGGCTTCAGGTCCTAAAATCTGGAAATATGCCATTTACAATCAGGAACTTTTCTGGTTTAAGGCAATCAAGAGCAAGCCCACCATCCTTTACAGTTTTATCAGATCGATATTAGAGGAACGTTGTGAAAGAGAAATGTGAAATTCTGCTCTAATAAAGCCTTTTCTCATTTTTATCAATCATGGATTTAGAAGTCTGGTATATAAGAATGGTCCTTCTCATTAACATTGATACTAATAGTTGTTTTAGAGATATTTTTACATTCATTATTGAACTTTCATAAAAATGATTAGGCCTTATGATTAGCTCTTATTATGTTTACTTCTCTCTCCACTCTTCTTTTCTCACATTATCTAATGATTTTACAAGTTTGTAAGCATATCGATAGACAAAAATAGGCTTTTCAGGGTTCTGCTGGTTCCAATGTAGATGAATTGCTATGCATGAGGAATGGATTTTTTAGCACTTATTGCTACGATTTTGTTTCAGCTGTCATAGCAAAAAGAAAGTAAAGAAATTATGTTAATCTTCCATTGTAAATATCCAACATATGGACCCTAATTAGATTTTTCTTTAACTTCATTTATTAGGTATGTGGATTCCAAGCGGGATAAGATTGGATTTATGTTGTCTGAAGAAAATGACTCAATTTTAGTTCAGCAGGAAATGATGAACCTTTTTTTGTTAAAATGAAACATAAATCAAAAATGTTTATGATCCTATCTATGTATTCCTTCATGCTTGGCATATCTCTGAAAACTAATGTGAGAATTAAACATTTTCTCTAAACACAGAAGGGGTAATACCTGGAAAAGGAGAGTAGGGGTAGTTTGAGTTAGACAATTATAAATATTGCATTCATATTTTTTTTTATCCGATTGATGATTGCAATATAATTTGAACTGTCTTAAAGTAGAAGTTGTTTGCTTTATAAAATAGTTTGAAGTAAAATTAGCGATGCTATGTTTAGAATAAAATTCTAGCAACAATCAATGTAATTGCAGGAGTTTTAAGATTTACATTATTAGAAGAATAATGCGTCTTCTGAAAATGCAATTATATCAAAGTTGTACTGAATTTGCAAAAGATCTTCATTTTTGAGTTTGATGTACCCCTCAATGTTAAATTGAAGGAATTTTATTGTTTCCTAGATTAAAAGAATATTCTGTTTAGAGAATGTATCTGGCATTTGAGATATTCTGTATTTACCACACCATGTAGTTATTTTTCATTTAGCAAGCCTAGAATCCTTAATTCTATAATCCTGGCATAGTTATTTTCCATAATATTGACAATATAGTTTGATCGTGCATTTTCATAATTTGCTGTCTTCAACTAGGAGTTCATCAAGATGAAATCTAATTTGCAAATGAAGACAATTGGTTACATATATTAATATAATTATGTTACTTATTTTCAAAAATGACACCATCACACAATCTAAGTTTTTATTTTGTTCCCTCATTTTATTCCACAAAATATTTTTCTTGTAAAACTTCTGTAAAAAGTTTTGGACATATGGAATCATCTTGTTAAATATCCTTACTGATGTTCATTTTCATTGAATTTAATTACTGCTGTTGCATTTTGATAAATATTGTTCAGATTTTGACACTATCTTGGTGGTTTAATCTCCACTGAAAAGCATAATTCAAATAAAATGCAACTCTTTCTCATTGGTCCTTTCTATAATCTCTCCTAACATTGGAAGCAATATACTTTGCTATCATCAGTTTTAATTTCTACTTGTTCATGTGATTGATTTGAGCTCAAAGTCCCCTGTAAATGATTTATGATCTTACTAAGATCTCGTATAGAAGTGATGGAATGAATGATGTTCAATCATAGCCTAATTTATTTTCCTCAATTATTTAAGATCTAAATTAATTTTTAGCAATAGCCTCCTTAGAAAATTGGATGGCATTACTCTATTGGCAAATACTGTGCCCCTGTTTGGAAAAAGTTTTTACACAAAATTTCTGAATACTCATTTAAATATTATGAGAAATATTATAGGTATATTGAAGTCTATTCCTTTGCCATGACTTTCTCTGCTAGAAAATATTTAAGAAGTTGTTAAGCATATTGGATTTACTACCATTCAAGATACAGTTTCACCACTTAAGACTTCAAATCAAGACGCCCATTTTGGGATGTTGAACAAGATTTAACAACTGAAGAATTATAGTATAAAATTGGAATTCTTATGTGATTCCAAATTTTTCCAGATTCAAAAATAAAGACAGCTGTATTAGATCTTCCAAAATACAATTGGAACCTCATCAACAGATTGAGGTCAACTTATGGTTTTTATGCTCATCTATTTCATAATTGGAATTTAATAATCATTATTCTATATAAATGAGAACAAAAGCAAAGTATAAACCATATAATTAATGACTGTTGAATCTACGACTGCAGTGACAATTGAAGGATTTATATCTTCTGATTGTAAGATCTTAAAAAAAAATCTATACACTAAAAAAAATTTCAAGAAGTATTATAAAAGCTATCATGTGAAAGCAATCAAGATTAAAGATTAATGCTAGAAAAATTTAAATACTGCTCAATAGCTTTTCAAAATATAAAATAAAGATTAATAATTAGGAATTGGCAGGTATCTGATTATTAATGTGGATAGAAACATAACGAATGAAAGGAATCATAGAATTAAACTTGGATGGAATACTATTGGTAGAAATAATTGAAAAGTTTCTGACAGTGCTTATTTATGAATCAGAGATTTGGACTCTTAATAGAAAATATTGAGACTTCAGACCATGCTAAAAAGAATTGGAAAATGTATAGTAGATATTAAAACACTAAACATCACAAGATAACCAGCACATAGACACACGTGTATTTGATTACATTATATAATAGATCTAAAAGAAATGAAGAATCACCTCAAATATGCCCATTTCTTTTTGCACCTACATTTATAGAATATGTACAGTATATGCTAGATTGCTTCCCCCTCCCATTGCATTCTCCATCCCTCCTTTTTTACGTCTAATAATAGCTCCGTTTTTCTGAAAGCAAATAAAACTTCAATTATATTTTACTTTTTCTAACATGAAAAATATTTTCATTAAAGAAACACAAATAAAGCTCTGTTTTAGTAAAAATTCTAAGAAAAATGAGAAAACTTATAGAGGGGTGCCTCTATCAAAACTTCTGTTTTCCATCTGCTTTTCTGCAGACAGCTCCGTTTGAAATCCAGTTTCCAGGAATCGTCTTTCGGTACTTTCTCTTTACCGCCTGAGGTATTTGAGAGTGTATGATTCAAAGTTTATTTTGGCCCGTCTGAGTGATTGTAAGTCAAAGTTGTTTTATTACTTAACTGTATTTTTAAAATTTAAAAATAATAAAACTTTATTATGAAATAAATTCATTTTAATTATTGAATTATATTAATCTAAGCCCACGGAGATTCTTTTTTTTTTTTTGAAATTTAAAGTTAGGTTTTTTTGTTCTCGTTTTTATTTAGATCAGTATGAATGGGAATTATTTCATCCAGAAGTTGAAAAGTTTGGGTTATTCCAAGGCTGAGCAACTCGATGGAGCAGATTTTGATTGGTTGTTCGAAAATCTTTCAATGCTGCCATTCCTGGATTGGTTTTGTTCGTGTTTAGATAAAAACAATGTTTTACAAACTTCTGAAATGGAGAGGTAAAATATTACATCTGTATAGATAGACTTATAAGATTTTTAAAAATGGCTTTTGGAATGAAAGATTAAAAATAAGTGCTTTCAATTCGAACTGCATTTCTTCTTATGTGATAAATACTATAAATGAACATTTTATTTAAATATTATTCGAATATCTTCACATACACACTTATAAAAGTACTTATTGCTATTTAATGAAAGAAATGTTCAGAATCAATTGAATGAAGGACAATCCAATCCTCTTCAAAGTGTTAAGTATGTTCCCTGAATTTTTATATATTTGAAGTTCGATGTTTCACCACCAGGGAAAGTACGGCGCTGAAAACTAGTGGTTACGATCATAATAATTATAATCGTGAGGGGTGAGAAAAAAATGATAGATAAGTTGATTAAAGAAAAAGAAGTAGAATTGTGAAAAATGAATATAAATTTAAAAAAAGTTTATAATTTAATTAAAATAAAAAATATATAAAATGATACTAGGGGGAGCTTATGATATATAATGGAAACAGTGAAGAAAAATCAAATATAATGATGGTTAATACTGAGGAAAGAGAAGATGTAGAATTTTTATTGGGAGATATTAAGTTATGTGTGGTGAATAGATATAGTTATTTGGGAATTATTTTAAGTAATCAGAAAAATTATTTGGATGAATGGGAGAAAAAATTGATAAATGAAGCAAAGAAAAGAAAGGGATTGATAAAGAAATTAACAGTATTTTCATATAATAAATATGATGTAGCTAGAATTATATGGAAAGGAGTTGCAGTAGCAGGGTTAACATATGGTAATGATGCATTATATGTTAGTAAAAATATATTAGATTATTTAGAAAAAGCTCAAAGGGAAGTAGGAAGACATGCATTGGATGCGGAAGTATGGACAGCAAGGGAGGCAATTCAAGGAGAAATGGGATGGTCAAGTTTTCATATGAGAGATGCAAAAAGTAAAATGAAAATGTTTGGTAGATTGCAGTTTATGGATAATAAAAGAATAGCTAAAATAGTAATTAATTGGGTTATGAGTAAAGGGCAGGTAACAAGATGGGTGAGAAAGGTAATGCGGTATGCAAAAGATTTGGATAAAGAATTTATATCAGTATATTTGTACAAAAAATGGGATGATTGTGTTAAGAGGATTATTGAGTGTTATAGTAGTAAGGAATGGGATAAAAAGTAGATTTATTAATAAAGAATAAGGAGTTAGAGAGATGGAGAAATAGTATGGAGAGTAAAAAGAGTTTAAATATATATAGAAATAAACAGAATATTAGGTGTGATTTAATATATGATAATAGTAAGGAAAGTAGTTTATTGTTTAAGGCTCGAACGGGGGATCTTTAGCTACAAAAGAATATACATGTAAATGGAAAAATATGGGTGATTTATTTTGTAAATTATGTAAGGAAGGAATTGAAAATATTAGGCATTTGTTAATTGAATGTAAATGTTTGAAAACAGAAAGGGTACATATAATGAAGTTGTGGAAAAATAAATATGAAAAGAGTGATTATACAGAAAGTGAATTATTGGTTTTTATGCTGGGTTTGGGAAAAGATAAGAGGGATTTAGATATAAAGGTTATAGAGTTGACAAAAATTATGTTGTGGAAATGGGATAGAGCAGATTATGGGTAAATTTAGAGTGGGGAATGTAAAATCAAGTGGCTAACAGGTTTATCTGGGCATAATTGCTGAGATATTTTTGACTTCATTTAAGGAGAAGCCATAATACATCACATCACGTCACAGTGTTAAATACTACAGAATAAAGACACAAGTGAAGTAAGGAGATAGGAATGAATATGTTGAACAATTATTTTTTGAGTGTAAGATAAGAATAAATTACATGGAGAGTTGGAAAAACTTAAGGGAACAAAAGAACTAGAATTTTTATGGATTTTTTTGTTAGTTTTTATATCAAGGAATGGAAGTATGGGAGCAGAATAGGATTGTGTAATTAATAACATATCTTTTATTGAAGTGATACTGAAAGAATGAGAAGTAAGAAGCAAATATGTTCACTATGGTATATAATGATTTCAAGTGGAGGAAATATTTGACTTTAATAACAGGATCTCTGGGCATATAGCACATGAACAAAAACTTCTGATTTTATTTAGAGGAAATTCATATCATATCGGTAAAAATCTAATAGAAAAAACAAATAAAAAGATTATTTTAATTCATTAAGACTTACATTTTGATGAAAAGACATTCTATGTAGAAGAATATAATTGGTTTGCTATAATTTATCTCACATAATAAACTGTATATATACTTCTGTTAAAATAGATTGTTGAACTGTCCACAACTATTAATCATGATATTGAAATCAGTTAAATGAAGTAAATTGAATAATTAATCTCATTTTTATTCCACCAATCCAAAGTAAGAATGTTCTGCCATGCATAAAAAATATTGCAGGACAATATAGTTTTTGAGAACCTTTGGTACAGTCAATCGCTGGCTTGATTGGATGAATTTTTTTGAAAAATTACAATGCGTTTATAAATGATGTAATAAAACTTTGCCTTACTGTAACTTTCAGCATTGCAAAAATCTCATGAAATTTTCAGCCACAAATTTAGCACCATTGGTTTTTAGATAAAAATAAGCCATTCTGCAACTTCAAGCAAAAATACATAGAAACTGGATGTTGGTTTTATCAGTGATAAGAGATGGAATCATTATATTGCGAACAAATCAAAGTGTAATCTTTCTTCATTGCGGAACTGCATCTATAAAAACATAATAGACGATGAACATGTGTATGAAATGTTAAAAGACTTCTATGCAATGAGTTTTATGTCTAAATACCAGAAAATAACTAAATAAATACTAAGCATTGAAATAAAGTTTTATATGCAAAATTCCGTTATGAAATCTTAATTTTTTTTCAAGGAATAAACAGCTTTTGGAATCAAATTCTTGGAACTGGTCATGCACTAGTATTCATCATAGAAATCGAATTGAACATTTGAAATATACTTAATTATAAAAAAAAGATGAACCTGACATTAAATCCAAGAATATTTCCAAGTCTTTTTTCCCCATCCACCTAATCAAAATATTCTCCAATATCTCACCCTTAAAGATACCAAGATCTCTATATAATGGATATAAATATGGATAAACGTGTTCAATTATTTCCATTTTTGGATATGTGATTATCTGAGAAAGCATATGAGATATAATAAATATATAATTTTTTTTTAATTGCCTTTGGGATTATGAATAAGACTAGAGATAGAGTTGCTTCCATTGTTATACTCTATGACTCTTCCATTAATTGTTTTTTTAGCTTTTATAGTATTGACATGTTATCTCGGCCAATAACTTTTCCTGAGTGAAATATTACTTTGAATTTATTTTTAATCTGAAAACAATTAGACAGCAGAATGAGGTGTACTTATGACAATATAAAATGTCTTTTGGGAAATATATTTCACAATTCTCCTTAATTATTATATATATATTCAATAGAAATTTTTTTTCCTCTCATCACTGTTATGTCACCTAGTGTGAACTTTAGTAATTAGTAGATGCCAGATGGAAGTGATTAATAAATATTCTATCCAGTGCTATTCTGTCCAATATTTCCAGACCAATTTCTATCTTATGGGGATTAAGTAGTGAGGAGATTCAGATGTGGGAGCAGTGCACATGGATTTTGAACTTTTGTAGGCATCAGTTTACAAATTCAAAAGTGATTAAGGATGTAAACAATTTGACTTCCAATTTCCTTCATTTGTGGACCAATTGCAAATTGCATGAATTGTTCAATCCAAAAGATTAGGCACATTATTTTAAAACACGAATTGTATCTTTATTGAATATTTAAGTAGATCTAGACATTATTATAATAATCTGCCCATAGTTCCATAATATTAGATTGTCTGCATTGGGTCAAAGCAAGATATACGTTTATATATTTTGCATGCAAAGAACTATATGATAATGAAATATACTTTATAAATGTTTAAACGTTTTTTATTGTGATACTTATTTAAAATGTGATAAATTTATTTGAAATTTTCTCCTACTAATTTTTAATATACAAGGAAGGACCAAAAATAACAAGAATTGTTCTCTAGTATATGCGTATAATGTAATATATACTTTTGCTATTACATACTTCTTGCAGGAATTCTTCTGCATCAATCTTCCAAATGACATCACTGTGTGAAATCATGAGTTTACGTAGCACTTTTTTTTTAAAGTGTGTGTCGCATATTTGTCAATTTTTTTTATAAAGAATAAAATGTTGAATTAATGCTAATTTTTTTTCTTGATGCAAATGGCATTTTTCTCTCAGATTTTTAGTTCATAACAGTCGGACATTTTATCTGCAAGTTCTGAAACATTTACATGATGCGGTAAAACATAAACATCCTGTTTTGGTCAAAGAAAAGAGTGCAAACTCCACCCCAACAGTGCCATCCATCAAAACCTTGAGTGTGAAACAGTTTTTAATTAAATTCAGCATGTCCCAGTTTATCTATCAGCTGCATTCGCTCAATCTCACTTTGTGCAATTTTTTTTTTTAATTTCTTGAATGGAAAAATGTCTTAATTATTTTTTTTTTGTGCGGACTTAGAATGGGGGGATGGTAAAAACATTAAAACGCATCACTTTGCAAGTGTTTCTGGACTACTTCGAAAAGTGACAAACTGCTTTAGATCAGTGCATTGTATTAAATAGACTATACTTTTTAAAGCAATTCAATTTGCAACACTTAAAAATAAATATACAATTTTTTATTACAAAATTCCATTTATTTTTGGATTCCCCTGTGTATTTATAATATACTGTAGTATGTATTTTTTTTGGAGTGATCGTTGGTGGACATTCTTTTTAAAGAAAAGGTGGTGAATTGCCTTAGCTGAAATAAATATGAATTATTAAGGAGATTTATATTAATATAAAATGAATTGACCTCTTCAGATTAGATTCTGTGATTATTTTGACAAAAATCAACTTGTTTGGCTTAAAAATATAGTGTGAATAGATGGATCTATGCTTTTGTACAAATACATGAACATGATAAAATACTTGAACATAATCAATAAATTCAAGACTTCAAAAACTCTTGTGATTTTATAAAGCAGGGAGAACTCTTTTTAATTAACATACTTAAATGATTTTATTTATCTTTAGTTTCAGATTGTTTAATACAGTGGTCTTCAACCTTTTCACACCTGCGGACCGGTAAAAATAAGGATAAGGTTTCATGGACCAGCAGAAGTCTTTAGATAAATTTTCTTAAAGATGTAAACAGCTTAGCCTTAGATGAAGTTATATATATATATGGAGTTTGTATAATAAAAAACTTTTTTTTTTTTAAATTTTGAATTTTTTTAGAAAAGTAATAAAAAATTTAATTCTACCCCCCCCCCCATAAACATCTGTGATAACTAGAAAAACAAATTAATTTATGTATGACTGATTAGATTTTGTTCTGTTTCTTTTTTTTTAATCAGGTAAAAGTGCGATGAAAAAAATAAATAAAAATTGTTTATATTAATTAAAAGTTTAAAATCTTATTAGTTTGTTATTAAAACTTTCTTGCCAGTCTATCGCGGACCAGCAAAAAACTTCTACGGACCGGCACCGGGCCGCGGACCGGTGGTTGAAGACCACTGGTTTAACATATCTGTGGATGGATTGTGTTCAAATTAGATTATGATTTTATTATTTGTGTCTGCTAAAAAGTAAATATTCTTTTCTCTAAAACTTGTTTTTTTTGTTCACTTTTTTAAAATCTTATATCTATTTTTATATCTAAGATCAGCTTCTTTCTTCTGCTTCACTTTCTCAAATCTTTCCCAACACATCTTTTTTAATTTCTTTGCATCTGAATTCATATTCAATCCAATTCCTCTTCGTAATTTCTATTATTCTTCACTTACTCTTTTCAAAACTTTTACATTGGAATATTGCTTTTTCAATTTATCTTGTCCACTCTCTTCCAAAGCCTTTATTTTTTCTCATTCCATTTTCTAATTGCATGCTTTTCTGTTTCATAATACAAATCATGAAATAAGATCTAAATTCTAGATAGAAATTTAATAGCCACAAAATAATTTCCCACCCTTATTAAAAGCCTATTTAGTTCTTATAATTTTCATGCTTACCATTTTTGTTGCATCTTCTACTATTAGTTACTCAACTTCCCACATATTTAAAAACAATAACTTTCTTTATAACTTCCTGTCATATGCTTACTTTTTTTTAAACTGCTTTAGTTTTAGTGTATTTATTTTTAGCCAAACATTTTTACAAGCTCTGCATTCCTTAATCTATAAATAGCCATCAGTATCTTGAACTTTATTCCTAGGCTTTATATTAAAACAGTCATTTAACAATTTGTCTTCATTGAAGTAGATAATCCTACATTTCTTTTTATTTCTTTTTTTTTTTTTTTAATAAAAAGATCATTTAAGCATATAAATATCTTGTGATTCATTTACAATTTGTTAATTTCTTTCCAATTTGTATTTACCCTCTCCTCAATATAATCATCAACAAAATAAGTGCCTTTTCAAGACTAAGAAATTAAATCATTATGATTATTATTTTCATCCATTGATCCATTGCAGGATGAAGATCTCTCTAAGTTTAATCCGGTTTCTTTGATTCCTAGCTTCTTTTGTATAATACATCTGTAAAGTTCCTTACTTCATCCATCGATCTCATATATTGTCTCTTATCTTTTACAATCTCTTGGGTTCCAGTTTAAAACTTCAACTGTCCATATTATCATCCTTTCTAGCAATATGTCCACCTCAGTTCCATTTCAGTCTTTTAATTCCCGATCTATTTTTATTACTCCAATCATATATCTTTCCATACTTTGTTGACTAGTCAGAAGTCTCTATTGTTTTTCTGCTCAGTATCTAAGTGTCAAAGTTATACATAAATGGAAAACTCCATATATTTAAAATCTTCCTTTTCAAACACATAAACATATTTTCTTTAATATTAAGTTATTTCTATCAAAAACATTTTATCCATGTCTAATTATATGATTAATTTAATCCATTATATTTCCATTTTTAATTTGACCAATGGCTAACTTTTAATTTGTGATTATCAACTTTATTTTCTTTTTTTGATAAAGAAAGTATTAACAAAACAAATAATCCTTTTTTCTTTTTATACTTCAGAGATGGTTGTCATCATTTCATTTTTACCAAATCTAAATTGCTATTTATATATCTATTCTGTTGAAATTGATCTATACGAGATCCCTGGAAGAATTTAATCTTTTTAATCATGCAGCATTTAGTCACATTTGAGATTCAACTAATTGCTCTAAAATTCTCATACTTTGTTGAATTAGATCTTCTAATGAAATCATAACTGTTGAAAGGAAATCTTCTGGCAATTTTTCTGAGTTATAAACTGCATTACAAATAACAACTATTAAACTATTTGTAATGTCCTTCCCCACCAAGAAGGCAGGACCGTAAATAATTTCGACTACTACTGATTAACGATAACAACAACTGTTTATTTACAATAAACACATTACATAATTCACAATGAATTAACATTAATATAATTAAAGGATACTTACATAAAACCATTCTCGCGGGTTACGATAAATAATAATAAGGCGCGGATGACCTGTATAAATCCCTATGTCTGCTTTGGCATCTTCAATGATGGAGTTCACTGGATCATGAGTTTCGTCCGTCATGCCGTCATCTGGTTACACTGTTATCTCGTGACACTCTCCTGTTCTGACTGGGTCTTAAATACTGCTCTTCTCATCCAAGCACAGGAGTCTGGGATAGCCCTGCCTTTCCTTCAGGTTCGTGTTTAAGTGGAACTGCTATTCACTCCAAGGTCCATGTTTCAAACTGGAACTGATATTCACTCTGAGGTCCGTGAGTTTACAATGCAGGAGGGGAGGGTAGGGGATAAAACTGGAACTGTTATCCCTTTTCTTATTTTTATTACTGCTAAGAGAGAATCGGGTAATTGCTGATATATATATTGTACCAGTTGGTTTTGTCTGTTCATATAACAAGATCTAGCATCTAGGCAAAAGTACCTTGAATCCAATCTGTCATCATTAAAAGAATTAAGAGTGTGAAAGAAGTGGTGTTGAACATATTTCTAAGAGATAATAATAGATGAACTGATATTTTACATTGGATCCCAAGAGATTATAAAAGATCTATAAAGGGACCATACATGTGATGGATAGATGAAATAAGGAAGTTTCCCTTGTGGAGAAGATAGGTTAATGATAGGAGAAACTGGATTTAAAGTTGTCGAGATCTATGTTTTGCAATGGATCGATAATAAAGATAATAATATTACTATTGTTTGTAAGTGTAAATATTATTTTAATTTTCTGTTTATAAATAAATAATATATCATGATAAAATGTTTAAATTAAAATTATTTAAACTGAATGTATATTAAAAAAGAAAATTGTAAAGTTAGAAGGATGAACATTTTGCATTTATTTATTTTGAGTTTTGTATATCTCTATATTTTAGTGCAATAATTTTCTAAAAATACTGTATTTTAAAAATAAGTTTAATATTTTAAATACCATTTATTCTATTTCACCACTCAGATTTGGCCACAAGGCATATGATCTAGCTAAAGTTTTCATACACATGACACCAGGATGATCTTGATGAAATAAATTAAATATATGGTTCTGGCCTTCTGGTGATATGAGTAAATAGTTGGTCATTCATACACAACTGTTGCAAGACGATAAGCTATTTCGTATGTTCCATATAGTTTTTACAACTTTAATTGGATGTCTTTCTGATTAGTCATTTTTTTATCCATTTCAGTATCGGGATATAACTTTGGTTTTGTTTAATCCATTTAACGATGGTTGAAACCACATTTTTTAGCATTATAATACTACTTTATCTTAGGTTTAATTAAATTGGGATGACATTTTTTCCACTTTAGAAGATAAAGTTTAAGAAGTGAGTAAAATCAGTGGATAATATATGGAATAATATCCAGATTTTTTTGGATTAAGCATTTTGCTGATTATGGTTTTTTTTTTGGAAAATGACTTTTTAGTCAGAAACTAGTTTTGAAATTCTGATTGTGCTGCCAATAGCTGATGATTTTATTTGATGTTACATTTTGGCTTCTAAAATGGAAAGTTCATCATTGATTAATTAAATGAGAGTCAATAAAGTTATTTGTGATTATAATCATTTACGAAAAAGTCAGGCACCAAAATCTAACTTACGATTGAGATTACTGTATATATAATCAATGACTTAATGTCAAACCTATAGAGCTATTATGTTTAGGCAGATGAATTGGGATGTAAAATTTTATATTATTAGAAATCTTACTCCAGGATGATTAAAAACTGATCATTTAATAGAATTTAGAGTAAGTCATTGTCTTCTTTCTGAAGACTGTTCAGTCCCAAAATATGTGATGTGATGTACTGTAGCTTCTTAAACGAAATCAAGAAACTCTCAGCCATTATACCAAGAGAAACTTGTTAGTTACTTAATTTTACATTCCCCAGTCTAATTTTTCCCATATTCTGCTCCATCCCATTTCCACAACATAATCTTTGTCAACTCTTCAGCCTTTATATCTAAACCCCCCTTATCTTTCTCCAAACTCAACATAAAAACCAATAATCTACTTTCTGTATAATCACTTTTTTCATATTTATCCATAACTTCATTATATGTGCCCTTTCTATTTTCAAGCATTTACATTCATTTAACAGATGCCTAATATTTTCTATTTCTTCCTTACTGATATGTCTTGAAATTCGCCGTGGAGAATGATCGAGAAGTTACACTATGGACCGAGTTAGGATTATGAACACTGCGGGGATTATCAGGCCTTAATCGAGGCTCACTATGTATCTTAGTGCTGCACTGCGCTACGATATCAATCTCCCGAAGTTGTTGCCTTATCCGTCGGCTCTTATATCCTATCTGATTATTCTCCGACGAGTAAATTATTCCTTCTTCCTGGTCGTGGAACTGAAGTGCGACTGCCCGGATTCCTGGGAAGGCGTTTTTCTTTCTCTGTATATCGCTATTGTTCTCTAAAGTCTATTTTTACCAATGAAATCTCTAAACTCCGAGAGCAAGGCTTATCTCCAATCAGAAGGATCCACTTATAGATGTAAGTAAATTCTTAGTAGATAAAAGTTATAAATTGCCCCAGGGATTTCTTGAATCCTTTTATTTGTATAATTCAAATCCAATTATATATATATATATATAGCACTCCTCCCCTTTACTTTAGAGAACCACGGTTCCCCCCCCCCTTTTTTTATTTATTTATTAACACAAGTAATATTTAAGGTAGACAGGAGGTTTCCGCACTCTTTGAGGTTTATCTTTTCCTGGTTTAGGATTACTCTCATGTGTGGTTACTTCTTCAGCCATTTGGTCAGCTCCCTTTTCTTCTATAATTTCACGATTTAGTCCTGTGTAGGGGGGTAACTTGTTTGTTATTCGTTTCTTAATGTGGTTCGTATGGCGACGGAATTGTGTGCCCGTTTCTGATTCTATGAGTACGATTTTGTTTGAAAGTATTTTCAAGATCACACCTGGTGTCCACTTTTTTTTTAGGGAATCTCTAACACAAATGCTTTGACCCACTGTAAATTCATTGCATTTCTCTGTCATAGTTTCAATGGACTCATGTTGTGGGCGTAGTAGTGATAGTTTGGTTCGTAGTTTCGGCCTAGTAACCTTTCAGCTGGTGAAATCCCAGTCGATGCTATGGGTGTGGAATGTTGATAAAGCATTGCTAACTGAAGAACTTCATGGGCTTGTTGAGATTCTGATTTGTTAAGGGCTTGCTTTAACTGGTGTACAGCTTTTTCAGCCAGTCCATTTGATCTCTGGGTGGTAGGGTGGAGTGTAAATGTGTTTGATACCCCATTCCCTTGTAAAATCTTTGAATTGGTCTGAGGTAAACCCAGAACCATTATCTGTTACCAGGCTTTCTGGTATTCCATGGAAAGCAAAAATTTCTTTAAGAGTTGATATTGTTTCATTAGACCCTGTGTTCCTAACTAGTCTATATTCTACCCAGTTAGAATATGCATCTATTATAACCAAGAATAGGTTTCCTCTGAAAGGCCCTGCATGGTCCATGTGGACCCGCTCCCATGGTTTAGTTGCAGTTGGCCATGATGTATACGTTCGCGGTTTCTGATTTGCAGTTGACTGGCAGTTTGTACATGCCTTTACAGTGTTTTCGATGTTTTTATCTATACCTGGACACCATACATAGGAACGTGCCAAAGCTTTGGCTCTTACAATTCCAGGATGTCCATCATGGATCAAACTTAAGACTGCTGAGCAACCTTGAACTGGTATGATTACTCGATCGCCTATTAGTATGCATTCTTTATTTATTGACAGTTGGTCTCATGCTTTCCAGAATGCCACTGGGAGATTGTTGGGTCGTTTAATTGGCCAGCCATTACATATCCAATTCCATAATAGTCTATATCCATCGTCTAATTTAGTCCATTTTGCTACTAACTCACTATTCAACTCATTTGATTCCCATGTATCTATATAGTTTATAGAGACTTGTCCTATTGTTTTTTCCATTATTATCCGGTATTCGGGACAGTGCGTCAGCATGTGTTATAAAGCTGCCTCTCCTGTATTCAAGGGAATAATCATATGCAGATAATATTTCAATCCAACGCAGCATGCGTGGGCTCAAGTGATCGGGTAATTGTTTTGACCTCGAAAATATTCCCAGTAATGGTTTGTGATCAGTGATTGCTGTAAAATGCCTTCCATATAGATATTGGTGGAACTTTTTTATCCCAAAAATGATTGCCAAAGCTTCTTTGTCTAGTTGACTATAGTTCCGTTCAGACCTTGACAATGTTCTTGAAGCATAAGCTATGGGTCGTTCACCTTCATCTTTGGGGTGACTTATTACTGCTCCTACTCCATATTCTGATGCGTCAGTGGTTAATATTATCTGTTCATTGTTATTGTAGTTTATGAGGTCATCTGATGTTAGCAAGCTTTTTGTCTTCTTGAATGCATCTTCATGTATTCCACCCCAGCTCCACTTCCGGTTTTTCTCTAATAACTCATATAACTTACTGGCAATGTGGGCTTTTCCTTTAAGAAAACATTCAAAATATCCAATAAGGCCCAGGAAAGAATTGTAATTCCTTGACATTCCGAGGTGTTTTTGCATTTTTAATAGCCCGTATCTTTTCAGGCATTGGTTTTTTACCATTATTGGATATTATGTGTCCTAGAAATTTAATTTCTGAAGTATTCCAGATACGTTTTTCTTCATTTAGTCTGGCTCCTGATTTTGCTTGCTTTTCGCAGACTTCACGAACCTTACTCTGGAGTTCTGTCTCTGAATTTGCCGTTATTAATATATCATCGAAGTAAGGTATCACACCATTTATTCCACTGAGTAGTTGGTCTATGTTTGATTGGAAAATATTTGGTGCGGTGGTAATTCCAAAGGGCAAACGGTTGTATTTAAATAGACCAAAAGGTGTAGTCAGTGTTAAAATCTCTGCTGACTTTCCTGTTACTGGTATTTGGTGAAATGCAGCATTAAGGTCTAATTTTGCATAGTGAGTTGCTCCCTCGAGAGTGGCTAATACTTCACGCACGTTTGGCACTGGATAATTGCTTTTATTTAAAGCTGGGTTAACTGTTATCCGGTAATCACCACAAATACATATACTGCCGTCTGGCTTAGTAATGATTACTATAGGTGTCGCCCACTCTGAGTTTTCCGTAGGTGTTAATACCCCTTTATTTGTTAACTCTTCCAGTGCATTGGCTAGTTTTTCTCGTTGCGCGTATGGCACTCTCAGTGGTTTACACAACATAGGCTTTGCATTCTCCCTAAGCTGTACTGGTTTTGTTCTAATTTCTCCTAGTTCTTTTTTAAACAATGACGGGAATGTATTGCATATTTCTTTTTCAATCATAATTTTTTTTGTGATGGTTATTTTAATGCCCATGGGTTTGAAACAATTTCTTCCAATTATGGGGTTTGTTTTTCCGTGAATGATATATAACGGGAGGTCGGTGATTTTGCTATTTGTTTGTACCGGAACAATAACTTTCCCGACTATTTCAATGTGCTTCACGTTTACGTCTTTTGCTATCAGATTTGTTTTTTCTAGATTACTGGTTCGATTGTGAAATTGCATTATTGTTTTCCAATCTCTATAAGCCATTAAAGATATTCCGGAACCGCTGTCAATTTCCATGGTAAATGATTGGTCAAATATTTTTACTGACAACATTATTTGGTCGTTATTAACGGTTTCCGTATTTTTGATTTCCACTTGCCCGTTGTTTTTACACGCTTCCGCTAAGTGTCCTATTTTTCCGCAATTTTTACATTTACTCTTTTTCCATTTACACGTTTTTGCTAAATGTCCAGATTTTCCACATCTGTAACACTTCATTTCGTCATTTTCATTTCTTTCCGCGAAGTTTATTTGTTTACACATTTTAGCTAAATGTCTGGATTTTCCGCACATGAAACACTTCGTTTCGTCATTTCCGTTTAGTTCCACGAGGTTTATTTGACGCCATTCTGCTGCTGTTGCGCTCTGGAATTGTTTTGATTGCTCCATAGCCACTTCGTGTGCGAGGCCCGTTTTGATTGCTGTTTTGTATGTAAGGTCATGATTGTTAATAACTGCTCTCGGAGCCTCCCGTCAGACATGCCCCATAAAAATTGCTGCAATAGTGCTTCTTCCAAATAATTCCCCAAAACACAATCTTTTGCTAACTCCTGTAGTGCAATATCGAATTTGCGAGTATTTTCGCCTCTATTTTGCCTACGATTCTGGAAATGGAGGCGTGCTACATGTTTAGTTGGTTTGGGATCAAAATATTTTTGAAGTATGTCCTGTAGTTCTGAATATTTCAGTTCTTCTGGTTTTTTTCGGGTTGCATAAATGATTTGCTGTTTTAATTACATCTGGACCCGCAAAATACAATAGAGTGGCAATTTTTCTCTCGTCCTTTACGATATTGTTCATTAAAAGGTATTTATCTATGCGGCTTGCATATAGAGGCCATTCTGATTGTCTATGCACGTCAAATTCTCTGACGTTTACCTGCGCCATGTTTAATTTGAACGGCGTCACTTATAAATTTGTGAATTTCGGATTACTAGTTTTCCCGATGTTTATATATTTCTGAATATCCTACTGGTTTGTCTACTGCGCCAATGATATGTCTTGAAATTCGCCGTGGAGAATGATCGAGAAGTTACACTATGGACCGGGTTAGGATTATGAACACTGCAGGGATTATCCGGCCTTAATTGAGGCTCGCTATGTATCTTAGTGCTGCACTGCGCTACGATATCAATTTCCCGAAGTTGTTGCCTTATCCGTCGGCTCTTATATCCTATCTGATTATTCTCTGATGAGTAAATTATTCCTTCTTCCTGGTCGTGGAACTGAAGTGCGACTGCCCGGATTGCTGGGAAGGCGTTTTTCTTTCTCTGTATATCGCTATTGTTCTCTAAAGTCTATTTTTACCAATGAAATCTCTAAACTCCGAGAGCAAGGCTTATCTCCAATCAGAAGGGTCCACTTATAGATGTAAGTAAATTCTTACTAGACAAAAGTTATCAATTGCCCCAGGGATTTCTTGAATCCTTTTATTTGTATAATTCAAATCCAATTATATATATATAGCACTTACATAATTTTCAGACTAAATAACCCATATTTTTCCATTTACATGTATATTCTCTTGTTGCTAAAGATCCTGTTCGAGCCTTAAACAATAAACTAATTTCTTTACAATTATCGTATATTAACTCGCACCTAATATTCTGTTTATTTCTATATATATTTAAACTCTTTTTACTCTTCATACTAGTTCTCTAACTCCCTATTCTTTATTAATAAATCTATTCTTTTATCCCATTCTTTACCACTATAACACTCAACAATCCTCCTAACACAATCATCCCATCTTTTGTACAAATATACTGATATAAATTCTTTATCCAAATCTTATCATATTACCTTCCTCACCCATCTTGTTGCCTGCCCTTTACTCATAACCCAATTAAATACTATTTTAGCTATTCTTTTATTATCCATAAACTGCAATCTACCAAACATTTTCATTTTACTTTTTGAATCTCTCATATGAAAACTTGACTTTCCCATTTCTCCTTGAATTGCTTCCCTTGCTGTCCATACATCTGCATCCAATGCATGTCTTCCTACTTCCCTTTGAACTTTTTCTAAGTAATTTAATACCCCATTACTAACATATAATGCATCATTACCATATGTTAACCCTTCTACAGCAACTCCTTTCCATATAATTCTAGCTACATCATATTTATTATATGAAAACACTGTTAATTTCTTTATCAATCCCTTTCTTTTCTTTGCTTCATTTCTCAATTTTTTCTCCCATTCATTCATATAATTTTTCTGATTACTTAAAATAATTCCCAAATAACTATATCTATTCAGCACACTTAACTTAATATCTACCAATAAAAATTCTACATCTTCTCTTTCCCCAGTATTAACCATCATTATATTTGATTTTTCTTCACTAAATTTAATCCCCATCTCTTTACCCATTCTTGCACATGTTCTCAACATAACTTCCATATCTTCTCTTTTTTCTGCACACAAAAATATATCATCCACAAAAAAAAGACCTGACAAAATATATACTCCCATACTACCTATTAACGGTATCTCTATCCCTCTTCCTAATCTTTCTATTGCTCTTTCCATTTCACTCAAATACATTATATTAAATATATTAGGATTCTAGTAACTGCCATTTAGTAGCTATTGATTTTTTATTTAGTGTTATATTTTGTTACCAGTGTTATTTGTTAAGACTTTCTATTGTCAGTACAGCAGAGAGTGAGTTGCCTAAATAAATAATAAAAACCAAATGGATCCAACATAGAGAATTACTAGTATACTTGCTAAAATATATCAATATTTGTATGTTACTAATTACTCCCATAGTCTACCAATTAATCAAGTAAACTTATAAATGTATCAAATATAAGTAAAAAGATTTTTTTTTCATTGTTTTTTTTTGAAGTGGAAAAAAATGAAGCAGTCGGATCTAAGTTCGATCCTAGCTTCATGATCTTTCACATGTAGCCAACTTCAAACCCTTGTACTAACCTTGAATTTCCGATGCAATGGGGCTTTATTCGTTCAATCCACGCTAGTTTCCTTAAAGAAAAACTATAAATGTGTGTTAAAATTAACTCGTTTGAGATTTAAATTAATCATTTTTACTAATAAATTCATAATAGAATTATTCCTGAATTTATATATATTATAACTGCGTGGATTGTGCATATATATTTATAAATATTTAAATGTACATATTCTTTCTAAAGTTTCATTGCATCGGGAATGTTTTATTTTACTTTAAATAGTTTGTTCAAATTTTTAGTGATTAAAAGCTACATTCTTTCGATAATCTTTCAGATTGTCCCTTTCCAAAAACAATGGGTAAAGTTTTTATTAATTAAAAAAAAAGATAAGTATTTAAAATGTAAGGATGGTCGCTAATTAAAATCATTTTTCTGATTTTAAAAATTCATTTTTTAATTAGAAAATGAATTCAAGTTAATGAGTTTGAAAGCCGTATCGAAGGAATGTATCTAAAAACAACTAATAAATTGATAATGAAAGAAGCACTTGCCTGAAGGCATCAGAGGACAGATAAATAGCCCAGAAAAAGTTTTCAAGCAGCTATTATTCCTCATTAACAGAAGCCATATATATTTCATTAGAGAAGAAGCCGCCCAGTTAAATTATGAAGTAAAATAGTGTTTCTACCATGGTGGGGGCTTAACTTCAAGAGTCTGACTACAGTTCCTTAAGTCCCCTCAATGTGGCTGCAATATAAAAATTCATATACCAATCGTAAGCTGCCGAAACCTTAGAGAAATCCATCAAAATGCTATTCACATAATTTTCAAAATGTGCGCATATGTTTCATCCAACTGGACTCTGCCCTGTGGAAACTCAGGAACCAGCCAAGGAAGAAATGATAATATCTTTCCTTTTGAACCTGGCCAGTTCTGAACTTTAAGTTAAAATATCTTGAAGCTATCTACTGTAAAATTGTTTTTTTATTAATGCTATTTTAAATTATGTAGTAATTCTCTATCTATCTCTAGTCTTTAAATTTAATATCTGTTAACTTTCCTTGCTTATGATGGCGGTTCTTTTATTTAACCCTATTATATATATTTCATTTATTTATTATTATATGCCAATAATAACTTCAACTCGATAATAATTTCCTTCGTTGCATTTGCCGTGTTAAATAATATTATATTTATTTTTATAGTAATTCTTACCCACTAGAACTCATTGGATACAGTTCTATTAATTATCGAGTTGAAGGATTTATACAATTTTTGCTATTTTTATTAATGGCTAATAATAATAAATTATTAGCTCAATTTCTAACCTATGCTCCCGGCCACTTTACTGAGTTTATAATATTCATTTATTCACATTAATAATCTTAAAATGTTTTGCTAAAGGTTGATAAAGGGAATAAAATGAGCATATTCTAATTTAAATTTATATTCAGGGAGAGCATGACGTTTGGGGCATGATTAATATGATTCTATAATTGCATTAAGTACTTTTTAGTTAAAGCTCGTTTGACTTTAATTCAACTTGGTCAGGTCATTACGTAGAGCATTCTTTATATAAAATGGGTTTTATTAATTAAAAGATAATTACCAAGTCATCATATTTTCGAACGTTGCTGACGCGAGCCATCTGCTTCACAGGCTTGTCCTCGGTGATATTACTGTTCGTTAAATTACATAGGAAGAAAGTACTTCCTCACTTGCTTGTTTTATATTTGGAACACCAAAGGTTCGAGGCTACGACCCAACCTGGTTTTCCGTGTTCTATGGATCCTTCAGATAGGGCATCAAAGACTTGTCAAATACAGGCCGCCCTGCTATTTTCTCAAATCACAGACAAGCCATTATTTTTTATATTTATTCTTATAGCTCATAAGTCGTCAGTACCGTTTATTTCTCAGTTCCAGTAAAGCCTGCTCTCATGCTCGTAAATCGTGATGAATTGATTTTATTAAAGTCGAACAAATTCATATTTATTTATAATTAAGTAAGTTTTCTATTAAATATTAAAGTTATGCCCTAAACACATATCTTGCACTTTGTGAATTGATTTACGAATGTGAAAATAAATCTCACATTCTTTCTTTTAGAATTTGAATCATAATTTCTGTCACAGCCAAATACCTTTATCTACCTTTACTTCCTCGTCGGGTTATAGATATATATAATTCTCCTAGAATATTGTGTAATAATATTGGCATATAGTAAGGACTGCCATTCTTATTGTAAATATAAATTCCATTTAAAGACTAGAGGTAATCTATATAATCACAATCTAAAAGTTGAACAAAATTATAATTATTATTAAACATTTTATTAACACATTTGGTTTTTTTAACTTTTTTTTTTTATTCAAATTATTTTAATATTAATGCTCACTGTCTGTATTGGCAACCTGAACATATATATATGAGTTGACTTATAAAGATTCTTAGTTATTTTATTATACTTTATTAGAGTTAAATCAGGGGTTCATTAATCATCATCATCCATTGAGCTAGTTTCTTGGCGCATGGTCATGTACCGTCGATATATGTCATCCATTGACGGTACATGACCATGTGCCAAGGAACTAGCTCAATGGATGATGATGATTAATGAACCCCTGATTTATCACGTTGGGCGCCAAAATTACTATAGCTATGTACCGGACGGAAGATTTTAGTTTCGTATATCCTGACCATGAGGGCGCCACTAGTCCGAAAACCGGAACTAGACATTTATTTTAAGGGTGGGCAGGATATATGAACATGAATGTGCTGGACTAAAGCTTTTCATTTCGTCTATCAATTATTCTAATACAGAGGGCGCCACCATACCACTACGTGTCTGGAAAATTTGTTTACTGTGATCAGAATAGATGATGATGATGATTTGCGCTGACTAGACTCAGGGAGAAACAAGAGATCTTAAATTGTTTAGACAATTGAGACAAAAGCACAAATACAAACGTCAGCCAAATACACTATATATATCAAAATTATAGTGAGAAATTTCCCTACAACATTCAGTTAGGGTGTAAGATAACCACCAATTAAAATCAGTAGTCCCAATTGAACCACTTGCTTTACTAATTAACAATGGCATTAGTCCAACTCGCTTTACGCTAAACAAGGGTTGCTTTTAGCTTAGCACTCCTAAATCAGAGCAGATATAATTTTTTTTTCAAAGCTGAAGTCTTAATATATGATGAATTTTCGTTACAATTTCGATGCTTACATCTTATGTCCATGAAAATATTTAATACATATTTCTAATAATTTTAATAAGCCCTAAATAAACTGATTATTAAATAAAAATATTATATATTTTTAAGTTTGTTCTTATTGACATTATGTATTGACTTTCAGATTTTCAAGTCTGTTAGCTTCAGAAACTGCAATTTTGGAAGGTTCGCAATTAGAAGAATTTTTTCAGACTTACCTAATGAATGATAATGCTCTGAGGTAGGAATATTGTACATATAAACATATTCACAGAACTAAGAAGTCCGGATATTTAACTAAGATAATTCACAAACAAGATTCGTAAAGGATTATTTAGAAACTTATAAACAATGCTCACTCTTTGTCATATCAATAACAATCTATTTTGTTAGATAAAAGATAATCACTTTTATCTGACCTTTGATTTGTTGCCTAAAAATAAATCACGCATTGATACTAGAAAAGACTGAAACTTTCTACCAGTGGCGATTTTTGTTTTTATAATAATTAAATCAACTTACAGTTTCAAATATTAATTTAGATGAAATTCTAATGATTTCATCTTTTATCTGACAAAATAGATTGTATTGATATAACTGAAAATGGCACTGTTTTTGAATTCATTTAAGTGATCTTTAGGAATCTTGCTTTTTATTATCTTAATAATTAAAGGGCATTTGAATCCAAACGTTTAAGCTTTCTACAGTCATCCACTTTATCCAATATAACCGATATACATAAACCACATACATGTGAAAAAGATAAATGATCTCCAATATATGTATTTCATGCTGAACCAGCACTCATCAGTTGGTCTGGATCATTATCTCCCATTTGCTATCATAATATAAACCGAGCACTGATTATATATATGTGTGGAAGATGATGATTTAGACCAACTGATGAGTGCTGATTCAGCATGAAATAGATATATTGGAAATCATTTATATTTTTCACATGTATGTGGTTTATATTGGATGGAATGGATGATTATAGGGAGTTTGAAAGTCTGGGTTCAAATCCTCATTAATTATGTCTAGGATAAGTATGTATGTTATACTTGTATTTCAATTGTCTTAGTAATGTATTCAAATTTGTTTTTTCTGTGAATGGATTTATATTCTTAGCGTTATATAGTTGGTGAACCATATAATTATTTATATGCTCGTTAAAGTCGTATATATGTCAGTAATAAATATTGGAGGGGAAAGAGAAAATATTATGATGTTTTTGAATATACTCATAATGAAAATTTTTTATCATAAAAAGTAAGCCATTTTATTCTTTAATTAAAAATAGTAATTGGATAATGGTTTTCTTTCCAAGTATTATATTTGCTGGATTTTATCAAAACAAAACGTTTAATAGGCAACAAATTATGACAGAATCTTGAATATTTGATATTTAAAACTGTCCACAAATTGCAAGTTTGAAATGAAACTCACCTTCAGGCAATAATAAATTTTAAATCTGGAACCAGAAAATTTTTGTTCATACCTACTTTATTAAAAAATAAAAATGTAATCACTTATATAAATGAAATTCAGCATGTTTAATAAAGTAGAAGGATATGTACGGTAGAATCCTCACATTCATGTCATTTAATTTTAAAACTTCACCCATATACAATAATTTGCTTTTATAATAGCAAGATATATCTCATTTTCATTTATCTTGCATAGTGTGTATAACACAGATATATAATAAACATAGATGTATAGTATACGTGTTTTCCACATTTGTATTATATACTTAGACCCTTGATATGATTTAATTTAAAAATTATTCACTCGAGATATCAACAAAAAGCAATAATGCGGTTAAAATAAATTGATGAAGCGGACATTCACATTTTTTTCAAGAAGTATAATAACTATTCTTTCTTATTGCATTGCCAAATGTATACCATATAATACTAAATTATCCATGCACTTTACTACTGTTACACAGTGCTTTATTTACCACTCTTTTTTACAGTCTACAGTTTTGATTGCCCCAGCAATCTTCTTCAGAACTGATTTAAAGTTCTATTTATCACCCTTTTCTACAGTTTACAGTTTTGATTGCCCTAGCAATCTTCTTCAGAATTTTATATCAATTCGGAAGAAGATGGCTGGGGCAATTGAAACTGTAAACTGTAAAAAAGGGTGGTAAATAAAGTATTGTGTAACAGTAGTAAAGTGCACCGACAATTTAGTATTATATGATATTCACATTTGTATATACCCAAAAAATTATACTAAAATGTGTGTATTCATGAGAATGCGTTGACTCAGTTAATCTCCTTTTTTTCCCAAACAAATAAAACTTTTTTTTTTCCTTCTACTTTTGATGAAAATTGATAATGATAGAATACAAAAGATATGATGCTTAAATGTTGCTAAATTTGTAAATTTCAAGCATTTTGTTCATTATACAGTAGCAATCGTTTTCTAATGTATTATCCTATCACAATGATAGTATTTGTACTGTGAATTAGAAATGAAAATTCTGTTTAAAATGATCTAAAGTTAGCGATGATGACACAAGTTTAAAAGAAGCCTGAAACGTTCATTTTTGAGTTCATTTGAATCTATACAATCATCTCTTTCTTGTAGTACTTATTTTGATGTTTCTCTTTTCTGTAGATTTTTTGCTAACGTATTGCTGTTAACTGGAGCATTCTTTTTGTTCATATTCTCTACTCATATATTTAATTCTTTTTGCAGCTTCACCAAATATTTATCATGCACTGTGATGATGTAAGTTCAGCGCTGTCAGGAGCACAAGCAATTTAGCCGTATCTTTTTGTTTACTGTTTTGTGAATGGCTGATTCTTTCTTATTAAATAATGATCAACTTCAATATACTTTTTTTTTCTCAGCAAAGGAGCTCTTCAATGACACTTTTAGGCTTAGAAGATGCTTTAAAGTTCTTTTAAACAACTGTTAAAGCTTCCTTCCAAAATCCTGATAAAACATGACAAGAATTATCTGGAATGGGAGATAATAAAATGGGTGATGCTTTATGATCTAATAATATATAGACATGGATTCTACAGTTTTTAAAATTGTTTATTTAAGATTTTTTTGAATTGCATTTTAATGAATTCATTTATTCTTGAAAGGAGATTGTGTGGCTAAATAATTAAAATATAAAATTGTTGTTTAAAAATTATGTTTGGTGTGTCAATTTTTTTGAATGGAAAACTTGTCAGTAATCTCTATAAATACCTCTTTTGATCAGTCATCAGTTTCTAAATACATGTGTCTTTTTTTATTTTTTTATATGGGTTTAAGCATTTAATTCATTCTACATAATGAAAGAAATGCTTGAAAAATATTATATAATAATATATAAATCTAAGCAAAATATTTAAAATTATTTTAATATATAATGTATTTTTAAAAATATGTAAATATAATTTATAAAAATTTATTTTAAATAGAAAATTAGTTAACACGCCACCATATTTATATGTTTATCCTGTTAACGCAGTAATCCACAACTAAAAAATTCGAAATTTATCAATTAATTCTAAATTTCTAAAATTCATGCTTATATGTTACTTGACTATATACCAAAAATCACTTCTCAAGCAGCACCTTTTCTTAATCTCTTAACTTAATATTGCATAAATCTTCACTCACATTCCTACAGTCTAGGTAAGGAATTATCTCTTAACATATTGCCACACAATCATTCAGTTACATCCTTATGGTCTCAGGAAGATACAGTCTTATTCTAGTACAATCGTTCAGTCACATCACATAGTCGTGTGGAGTTTTTTATCCTTGCATAATTATTTAATTACAATTTTATAGTTTCAGGAACGGAAAATCTTATTCTATCATAATCGTTCACTTTCATTTTATAGATTAATGAAAGCCAAGTCTTTTATTTATACATAGTCGTTCAATCATATTCTGGTAATCTCAGGAAGGTAATGTTTCATAATTTATTCTCCACAATCATTCAGTCACATTTTTATAATCTCATTAAGACAAAGTCTTTTAATTTATTTTCGCACAAACATTCAGTTATTTTTATAATCTCTTGAAGGAAGAGTCTTTTGTTGTTACATAATCATTTAACCATGTTCTTATAGTTTTGGGAAAGCAAAGTTTTTTATTTTTACATAATCATTTCCTCATATTTTTATAATTTTGGGAAGAGAGTGTTTTAGCTTACATTTTTGCTGTCATATGAAGCAGTCTTTTATTTTTGTGTTATATTTCTGTTACTTTTTTATACAAAATAGTGATGTCATGTATTATGGCTTCTCGTTAAACAGAGTCAGGAATCTCTCAGCAATCATACCCAGAGAAACCTGCTAGCCATTTTATTTTCCATTCCCCACTCTATGTTTTCCCATATTCTGCTCCATCCCATTTCCACAACATAACCTTTATCAACTCTATGGCCTTTATATTTAAATCCCCCATCTTTTCCCAAACCCAGCATAAAAACCAATAATCCACTTTCTGTATAATCACTTTGTTCTTATTTAATCTTCCATAACTTCATTATATGTGCCCTTTGTGTTTTCAAGCATTTTCTATTCCTTCCTTACATAATTTATAAAATAAATCACCCATATTTTTTCATTTGCATGTATATTCTCTTGTTGCTAAAGATCCTGTTTGAACCTTAAACAATAAATTACTTTCCTTACTATTATCAAATATTAACTCGCACCTAATATTCTGTTTACTTCTATATATATTTAAACTCTTTTTACTTTCCATACTAGTTCTCCATCTCTCTAACTCCCTATTCTTTATTAATAAATCTATTCTTTTATCTCATTCCTTACCACTAACACTCAACAATCCTAAAACAATCATCCCATCTTTTGTATAAATATACTAATATAAATTCTTTATCCAAATCTTTTGCATACCGCATTACCTTTCTCACCGATCTTGTTGCCTGCCCTTTACTCATAACCCACTTAAATACTATTTTGGCTATTCTTTTATTATCCATAAACTGCAATCTACCAAACATTTTCATTTTATTTTTTACATCTCATATACAAACTTGACCATCCCATTTCTCCTTGAATTGCCTCCCTTGCTGTCCCTACATCTGCATTCAAATGTATGACTTTCTACTTCCCTTTGAACTTTTTCTAAGTAATCTAATACCCCTTTACTAACACATAATGCATCATTACTGTATATTAACTTTGCTACTGCAGCTTCCATATAATTCTAGCTACATCATATTTATTATATGAAAACACTGTTAATTTTTTTATCAATCCCTTTCTGTTCTTTGCTTCATTTATCAATTTTTTTCTCCCATTCATCCAAACAATTTTTTTGATTACTTAAAATAATTTTCAAATAACTATATCTATTCACCACACTTAACATTATATCTCCCAATAAAAATTCTACATTTTCTCTTTCCCCAGTGTTAACCATCATTATATTTGATTTTTTTCCCACTAAATTTAATCCCCATCTCTTTACTCACCCTTGCACATGTTGGCAGCATAACTTTCATATCTTCTTTCTGCACACAAAAATATATCATCCGCAAAAAAAAGACCTGGCAAAATATGTACTCCCTTACCACCTATTAACGGTATCTTTATCCCTCTTACTCATCTTTCTATTGTTCTTTCCATTTCACTCAAATACAACAAAAACAAAATAGGTGACATAGGGCATCCTTGCCTTAGTCTTACCTCATTTTTAACTTAAAGTGATTCTATATTCCCTCACTGATATATATAGTAATTATTTTCATATAATTTCTTAATAATATCCACTAAAACTTCATCCATTCCCTAATTTGCTAAACTTATCCATAATCAATTTCTATTTACTCTATCATATGTCTTCCCTATATCTATAAAACTCATATATAATTGTCTACCTGAATTCCTACTCATATCCATAAATTGTGTAACTACAAATAAACTATCTCCTATATGCTTATCTAATCTAAATTCGCCTTTCATTTTCTCCACTACATTATTCCCTTCCATCCATTTTACAACTCTTTTAGCCACCATATATGAAAAAACTTTATATAAAACTGATATTACCACTATTGGTCTATAATTATTTAACTTTCTATGATCCTTACCCTTTCCTTTAAATAATAATCTTATTCTTGTATTTCTCCAACTACTCGTAAAAATTCTTTTCTGTGCCATCTTATTAAAACAGGATAATAACTTTACTTTTGCCCTATATCCCTAATTCATTACCATTTCTGCTATCCATCCATCTAAACCTCTTGCCTTTCCACTTTTCAATTTTTTCTCTACTTCATTCAATTCATTTTTTATAAACCTAATATTCCCATTACTATATGCTTTCATGTTTTCTATCACTCTATCCTTCATATCTAACATCTTTTCTATATCCATTACATATCTATTTAAGATTCTCTCTAAATCTTCTTTAGAGCTACACTCTATTCCCTCATCATCTAGTAATACTATCTCTCTCTCCTACATTTTTCCTTTTAATGTAATTCCAAAATATTTTATTCCCATCTCTTCCACTTTTATTAATATCCTCCAACAATTTACTATTCAATTTCATTCTCTCTCTATAATTATCTATTTTAGCCAACTTCTTCTTTTCTAAGTATTTTTCCCATTTAGCATTCATATCTTTTTCACTTTCCTTGTTCTTAATAACACACTTATATTCTCTGCATGCTTATTTCCTTTTTTTACACTTTTACTAATTCTCAATTTTTTTATTATTCTGAATATTCTCACCTAAAAGCCCTATTTACCACTTTTTCTATTTCACCACACCACTCCTTATACTCACCCCCAACCAACTCTTCCATGATTTCTTCATCTTGTATTTTATATTCTTCCAACTTATTTTTATCATTCACTCTCTATCCACATCTTTCACTATTATGTCTACTTTTATTTCTATTCTCCATCGCATTACTAACCATTTCTATTACAATGAAGTTATGATCACTAGTGCATACTCTCTCTTCATTAACAAACACCATAATTTTCCGTACTTTATTCATTAGCTCTTTTTCTACCAATATATAATCTATTGCATGAAATATATTATTTTTAGACCATGTGTATTGTCCCTCATAAATATTTGATAAATTTCCAATGCTCAAATTCACTTTCTGACAAAATTTCTTTAAACGCTGTCCATTTTTATTATCTACATCATCAATTTCTTCAATATGTCCATTTATATCCTCTATAACCATTATTCTCTTTCCCTTTCATTTAAAACTCTGTATATCCTTAACTAGGCATTCATATATGTTACTGTTCCGCTCTATATAGTTTGACTATCTCTACTAGCTATATAAACTATAACCACCATCCATTCTTGTCTACTCAACCTTATTTCAAACCACAGATGTTTTTGACATTTATCAATATTTAAATATTTTTTTTGATATAACACCTATACTACCATCCCTTTTTTCTTTTCTATTTATACTCTTCCATACCAAATGTTCCAGAATAGGTTCTTCTTCTTCTGTTAAATGTGTTTCCACTACTGCTAATACCTCAAGCTCTTCATTTTCAATTGCTTTATTTAATTCCATCCACTACTCTTTTATAAACAAACTCTTCATATAGTAATGCCACCTAATACAAGCCATGGTAATCAATAGATGCAAAAAGATTTGGGCATAAACTCTCTATCTAGTGCTTGTGGCTTTCATTAATGAGGAGCCTTGGATCTGAGAGTACTGCACCTAGATTTTAGAATTCAATGCATCCCTCCAAGCAGCCATTGATTACTATGGTTTGCACTGGGTGGCGGTATAATATGGAGAGTTTGTCACTGTTGTAACAAGCTTGTGTAAGCATGGGAAATAGTGATCATGTGATGTTTAGTGGTTTAATATTTTCTTATAGACTTGGGAAGGCAAAATTATTATTCTCATCTAATTATTGTCAAAAGCAAAATGTCTTATCTTATTCTCAATAAGAAAAATCTTAATTTACTGTTGCACAATCATCCTGTCACATTCTTATCTTGGAAAGGGAGAGTCTATTTTTCTCACACAAGCATTCAGTCATATTCATATATCCTCTGAAGGCTGTTCTTATGTTTACTTAATCATTCATTCACCTTGTTATAGTCTTGGGAAGGCACGGTCTCTTATTCTTTACAATTATATAGTCATTTTCTTACAGTCTCAAGAAGGCAAAGTCTCTTAATTTACTCTTTAGAGTCAGTTAGACATATTCTTAAAGTTTTGTCACAGCAAATCTCTTATTCTCCCATGATTATTCAGTCACATTTATATAGTCTCATGAAGGCAAAGTCTTATTTTTGCTCAGTCATTCAAGCTTATTTTTATATTATTGGGAAGGAAATGTTTTTTAATTTATTCTTTTATAATCAACTACAGAGCTATAGCCGATAGGATTGAGCTTTTCTATAAAAATTTAAACCAGGAGCATACCACTGAAGACAAAACACGTTTAAGTTTACCTTATATTCCCAAAGTAGCCAAACATTTAGTCAAAAACTTAATAATGAATTCAAAATAGGCTTCAGAATTCTACCAAACAAATAGAATGATCAACAACACAAAGGACAAAATAAAGCCAGACCAAGCCTCCCAAGTTGTATATAAAATTACCTGGCCTCAAACAGGCTGTAAGGCAACATATAGTAAAACTCGGGCCACAGTAAACAATAGAGTAGCACAACACTTATATATGTACAATAGAGTGGTAAACAAAATGAAGGCAATTCAATATTTGCAGAACACCAAAAAACATTTAATTATAAATTTGAACCTTCTAGCACCGAAATTGTTTGCAAAGAAAGAAATGACACCAAAGAAAAATAAAAGAAGCGAATTTCATTGTGAACGATCCAAACACCGTCAATCGAAGGGATGCCTGTTTTACAATTTCGAAAAAATGGACAGGATGATGATTTGCATTCATTACGTTTACACATAATAATGGTTATGAATATAGAGTAAACATACTCCGAAAGCTATAAGCTAAACATTATTTGTGAAAATGTTTATTAACTTCAGCTATATACATTTAAAGCATATTATTCATGAAGGTAAAGTATCGAATTCTTACATAATCATTTAGTTATGGTCTTAGAAAGCAAAGTCCCTTAACTTATTATTGCCCAATCATTTAATCACATTTGGGATGGCAAAATTATCATATTTTTGCATAATCATTTTCATATATTCTTATAATTTTGGAAGACAAAGTCTTATTATAGCATAATCATTCAGTCATGATTTTATAGTTGGGAATGTGGTCTTATTTTTGCATGATTTTGCAATCACATTCTTATAGATTCAGAAAGGCAAAGTTTTCACTTATTTTCACATAATAAATTCAGTGATGTCTTAATAGTTTTGGAAAGGAAGATCTCTTATTCACACATAATCATTCAATCACATTCTTAAAATTTAAAAGAAAAAGGAAAAATTAACAAATGTATATGGTTGCCTTGTTAAATAAGTTTGCGACTAATCTGATAACATTGATACTCTATAAATAGAAATAAAATTAAGTTTTTACTTAAATATTATGTATCATTTTTACATATATTACTAATGTTAGCAAAAATCTTTCTAAAAAGAAGGGTAACCGTTTACCTTTGTTAATTTTAATAATATAAAATAGAACAAATCAATAATCACACCTCAAGCGAAGTGAAACATGTAGGATGCATGGGAACACCAAATCAAGCACTGATTTTACGATGCGTACACTATACCCACACATAGTTTTGGAGAAAAGAAATTTATAAATGATATTTAGGAAGAGGATGAATCTTGAGTAAAGAGATGACATTATCTGATACAATATATTGGGTGTGCTCTTAGATGAATGAGTGGCAGAGAATAAGAGTTATGGTAGTTGTTTTGACCCCAGAATCTAGATTTAAATTTCATTATAAAATTATATATTTACATCACTGAGATCAGTGCTTTATCTGTTTGTTTCTTTATATGCAGGATCGCATGGGAAGAAGATCATATAGAAGAAGATGTTGATTTTCTCAAAGAAGAACTGAAAAATCAAATGGAAAGACTACAGAAGTTACAATTTTTTAAAAATAAGCTCAGGTATGTTTTTTTATGTTATAATTTTTCTTCTTATTATTTTCATTGAAAACTGTATTATGGTGAAGAATTGCATAATACACACCAGTGGATTCTTTGTTTAAGTTGAAATACAAAAAATAAGTTTAAATTTTTGGCATTATTATAAGGTTTTCTAAGGTATTGGAAAAATGTAAACACATGTAGATATTTTTCTTTTGGGTATGTACCTTTTAAAATAAACAAGGCAAAACTCCTTACAGTAGTGCCACCCTGTGCCAACCAGAGTAATCAATGGGTGCATAAAATCTCCATCTAGTGCCTATTCATCCAATACCCCCAGACTAGTTTCTGGCTTGTGGCCTTCGTCAGTGAGGAGCTTTGGATCCGAGAGCACTGCACCTAGATCTTAGGATCTAATGCAACCCTCCATTGATTACTCTGATTGGCACAGGGTGGCATTACTGTAAGGAGAGTTTGTCTTGTTTATTAACAATTATGTGCTAGTATAAGAGATAGTGATCATGTGATGTTTAGTGGTTTTACCTTTTAAAATCTTGAAAAACCAATGTCAAGTTGATGATATCAAATAATAATAATTAAATATCATTATTAGTAAAGGCATAAAGTAAATTAATTATTTCTATTTCCGAAGATGATTTTCGATGATAGTCTTCTAAATAGTAAATCTAATTCTAGGTTTTTCATTTTTGTAAATATACGTTAATTGAATGATAAGTGGCTCGGGAATTCATGAGATGATTGAGCATCAGAAGTGATAGGTTGCCCTTTTTTCCTGGAACCCTTATCTCTTGAATTCGTCACTATTAGTGCTCAAAATGATGTATAACAGCAGCCGTGATTTATACACTGGATGTTGTTAGATCTGATGGTGATAACCATATTTTCTTCTTTTTTTTTTCTGTTTGGATTTGTTATCTCATTACCTTATAATAATGAACTATCTATTATGAATATTATTATTATTTTTACAATTACCATTTTATATTTTCTTCTGGAAATTATTATTATTTTTCATATATCGATTGATGATTTCTTAGAACTCTGCCCTATCACCTACCCTCTACATTAGGATAATAGGATTGAAGCTGATTCTAGTGAAATCGTTGAAATTATTTCAAGATTTAAACATTTTTTTTATTACAGTCATTATTTCTGAAGTTGCTGATTTTCGTTGAATCAATTTTTTTTGTCATTTTTACAATTCATCAACATTTTTGGAACATTGTAAAAAAACTGGCCATATATTCGAACCTTCTAACCCCAAGATAGTTTGCATTGAGAAAAACGACATCAAATGGAAAATTAGGGAGGCATACTTCATCGCTGGCAATAATAACTCTATCATTAGATGCGACGCCTGCTTTGACATCTCCAAATGCTGGACTATTTAAATATTTACATATATTTTGCACCATTATCTCCTTGTTCTGCACTGCTTGGGTGAATATGAGGCAACTTACCTCGAAAGCGCTAAGCATTTAATATTTTTGCACTCTTTATAGCTTCTCTTTCAAGGGCTCCATAATATTAATATTATTTATTTTCTTTATTATTTTTATAATACATATAAGCAAGTTTTGTAATTAGTTGCAAAAAACGTTAGAAATGTTTTTGGCAAGATAAGAAAAAGGGTAAAAACTTCAAATATAAGCAAGTTATTTTTTTTTTTAAATATGAAAAAAAGAATAGTCAAGTTTATGATTCTGGCCTATTTGATGGTTTTATTATTGATCATTATATTTAATTTTATTTCTGAATTCCAGGATTTGAATATATAATTTTTATTTATTTTAGGTATTTTATTTTACGTACTTAATTCAGTTTTATAAAAATATTATTATTATAACTCAACATCTCAGATATCTTAAGTAGTTGTCATAATTCTAGAAAACAAAGAAAATCAGTCATTTCAAAAGTTAAAAATTGATTACAATTGTTAATTTTTTTTTTTTTTGTAAAATATTGTTTTCATTATTGAAGAAATAAATCACTTACCAATTTAAAAATTACTAAAATTATTTTAAAATGCACAATAAACCTTTTTATTTCAGTCAAACTGCTTATTCTGTGATGGAGTTTTGATCCATCTCTGTATATAATCAGTTTAAATTTCATTCTCTCAGCTCATACATTTTTTTCTAATACTATCTTATATAGTTGGGGACCGACTTTTACTACTTTTTATATAATTCAGTGGAAGTTTGGCCAATAATCTTTTTGCTTTGCCTGACTCCTGCTAATATTCTGATATTGAATTGACTAATTGTCTTGTACTTTTCCTCCTCAGCTATATAAAATTCTTTATATTTCTCTCCTATATTTTTTAGTTTGAACTTCTCGCTAAGAAGTTAAATACAGAAATAAATATAGTTTTATTAGTTTATGCAAAATCCAAGTCTTTGTTTCTGTTAGCTGAGTTTGAATATCTCATAACAATTATCATCTTCATATGTAGAAATCAATTCTATCCAGTTTACATTTTCTAAATTCCTATTTATTAGTTGCAAAGAGTTACTGCTGTTTTCTTTTTTGCTAATTTCCCTAATGAATTCTTTCACATTAGATCCATATGTTGTTGCAGACACTATTTGATACTGACATGTATGCGTCAAATAAATGAGAAATTTAAACAGATTTGCGTAAGTTAAAATATTAGTTTAATTTCCAGCAAAATTCAATTACATACATAACTGTTACATACATTGGTAAAGCACTCCTTTAAAGTTGGGTATCATAGGTCTGCCTGTTAGGGCCACTGTAGTCTCTAATTTTTTACTACTACTACTCCAATTCTCCCTCTATATCCCACTTATATACCCGACTTCTGGAGTTCAAACAAAACATCTCTCATTCCATAAATACCTCCCCTTATATGGTCTACTAACTGAGCCCTTCACTAGTCCCTATGGGTCTTGATTTATCCCCAATTTCACCTTTTAAAGCGCGTCATTTTGGAAGTAAATTTTCCTTAAACCTTCAAACCATATATGGTTATTTTCTACATGACATCTTACATTAAATAATTCTAATATTATTTAGTTATACACTTCTAATATTATTTAGTCATACAATTCTATACTTATTTATGAATCCCTATAATTTTACAATACTATTTACATAATAAATTTCAAACACTCCTAAACTAACTTGTTCGTGACACCACACTCCTCCTCCCACTCCAGAAATATCGGTTATTCCACAGAGTCTCTTTTGATTTGTTCTCGTTGTTTTGGTCGGGGTATCTTCCTTCCCAGTTCGGACAACTCCAGTGGCGAATGTGGTTAACATGTGTTTTGTATACCATCTCATTTTCCGTTTGCATCGTCGCAATATTCTTTGAAGTTATGCTGATCATTTCGCCTTTTATTTTTCCATAGACAATCTCTAATCCACACATTCTCACCAATGATGAACTTCTCAACTCAGTCCATAATCTTATAGCTTCTTCTCTCTGTCTTTCAATTTCTTTCTGCCGAAGCTACTCTTGATGCCTTCATCGAGCTGCTTCATGTAATTCTCTTTCATGTTGTCGCTCTTTTTTTCTTAACTTTATCAAAAGTTAACAAGTTCTTTTTCCCAAGTTTGCTTGTCAGATTTTTAGGTTTGGAAGCATTTTCACTTCTGTAACTCTTAACTTTCACAACTGGTTCTCCTTTGTTTTATCTAAATTCTGCAAACTCACATTATTTGCTTCAGATGTTTCATTCACCTTACTTCGCTGTGCATATGGTACTTTCCAGCTTTTACATATTATAGGCGTTGAGTGATCCTTTAACTCAAGTTGCACCGGTGTTGTTCGTATTTGACGCAACCTTGTACTAAATAGAAGTGGGAATTTGCTTTGTATTTCTTTTCTGATATTAATTTTTTTTTATTACCTTGATCATGATTTCCAGTGGTCGGAACCATTTTCTACCAATTAGTGGATTTATTCGGTTATACACTATAAATAATGGTAGCACTCTGCTGTTCACGTTCAATTTTACTCTCACCAACTCTCACCATCTTCCGGAAATCTCAACCATGTTTCCATTTACATCTCTAGCGCAAACTTCAGTCCTCTCAATTTTTTTAGCAAATCTGCTTTCTTTAGTAATGTTCTTCCAATCTCTTAAAGACATAAGAGAGACTCCAGAGCCGCTATCTATTTCCATTTTGAAATGCTTTCCTTCTATGTATACTGTTAGCTTAATTTCAGACTTTGCGCTCTTTAATGACTTTATATCATACATTTCTGGGGATTGCTTTCTTAAACTCAATTGGTCAAAATCCCTCACCAGAGATCCTTGTAATCTGTAGCTTGATGGTTTGTGCTGGGATTGAACTACAATTTTGCTCAAGGTTTCCTGATTTTCCGCAGCAGTAACATATGCGATTGCACATATAATCTTTCTGGCTCCTGCTTTTCCCTTCTGGTTCAACTATTCTCTGGATCGACTGATACTGTATACACTGCGATGTGTTATTTATATATTCCTTAGTTTGGTCAATTACTAGTTCATGTGCCATTCCTTTTTTATTGCTTCCTTATACATTATGGTCAGGTCCATTAATAACTGTTCCCGTAATTTTGTTTTGTGTAATCCTAGCAACAATTGTTCAAGGAATGCTTCTTCTAAGAACTGGCCATAAGCACAATTTTTTGCTAACTCGCATGACAGTAGAGGGCAGAACTCTGCAGTTAATATTGTGACTACCTCATTATTGTACCAGTCAGAATTGTATGTTCATTTAACAAGACTTAGCATCTAGGCAAAAGTACCTAGAGTTCAATCATATGTGAGATACACAGGTCAGGAATACTCATGAACTCCGCCCTATTGCCCATTCCCCAAATCTATAACATTACAAACAACACTTCTGATGATAGCAAACAACATTCTAACAATCCCCGGCCCAGAAGGGTCAGCAGAGACACAAGAGATTTAATGATTAACTAAAGGATGACGCAATCTAAGAATGGATGTGCATGCATGAATTAATACAATGTCCAAAGAATAGATTATTAAATATGAATTTATTAAAATAACATTAGTAATGAAATTAAATGAGTATGGGAGCAACGGGATATACAAACTTAAAACACATTATAACCTTGATTATATAAAGAATGCTCGATCTAGGTTTCACTTCATGTTAATGTTGGCATTCCATGCAAACTTTAGTAACATAATTTGATGCTTGATGGATATGCAACCACCAAATTTACATAGTAAGAAATTAATTTTGAGACGATGCGGCTTAATATGCTAATATAAATATTATAGGGCTTCTATTATTCACGCTATGACATTTTTGAATCATTAAAAATATAGTACCTTTCAATAACCATACACGTTTTTTTTTATCCTGAATATTTATAAGATTTTAAGTTACAAAGAATATAATGGGTTTTTATAATTATACGGGAGCTTTTATTATCTACATTATCATATTTAAATCACAAGAGTATAACAGATTTCAATAACTGTACTTGGGCTTTTATTATGAATATTATATCTTAAATAACAAATGATCGAGTGAATTTTGATTATACTTGGATTTTATTAGAGCTACATTAACAATAGATCAATTATTTTGAAATTATGTAATGATTCATCATTTATAATTTACATAAGAAAATAAGAAAAAGCATAATTATTTCAACATTCCGTCACATGATTTGACCTTTATAGGCTCTCTTAAAAGTTAACTGTTAGTGAATTTAATAGCGGTTGAACGAAAGGGTAGATAACGCTAATAAGCGATAACATATCATAAGACAAACTAAATTTACATTCTAACAAGAACTTGGGGTGGCTTAGGAAAATCATATCATTACAACTTACAGACGAATAAAGTATGTGAGAAAGTATAAACGATAGCTTGCGGACCAAATGATAACATTTGAGAGGACGAGAGGCTTCATCAACTTGATAACGAAGAATATAAGCTCATCTGCACTTGTGACAGATGGCATCTGAGAAGTGGTCGGCAAGATACTATGGTTCCGATTTTCCGAATGTTAACCCATAATAGAGCTTGCGCGACCAAACACAATCTGTGGGAGTCGGGGCCTCCACACTCCGCCGAGAAATGTGCTTTAAGGATTCCAGTGATGAGAAAAGTATGATAAAGCAACCTTTGATTGATGAACGTTATCACTGGGACGCATCGTGAGGGCTTTCAGGTTTGTATCAACACTGATTTATGTGGCCTTAATTAGTAATTAAGCCTAGCGTAATGAAATAATTGTGTACAAGCAATCCCAAAAAGGGCCTGCAATTTACTTAAAGAAGTTATCTAGCATATCAATAATAAAATCTAATAATTTAAATTCTCTTTTGTTTAACGCAAATCAATACGCTCGAGAAATTAGTTACTCAAAATATTGTTAGATGGCAGGCTAACTATATAATGAATCATCACTTAAAAGTAAAGATCTGAATTTAATTTAATTACTCCTAAATTTATGTAATATTAATCCATAGTGTGAAATAATAGTTAATATTTTTTTTGAAAAGATAATGGAAAGCATAATATAAATTAAATAAAGTGATTTAGGAATATTTTCAACCGGGCGAATTTTTATAGTTTTGTAAGAAAACTTATGTTTACGATTTAAATTCCTTAATGTCGGAATAGTAAAATAAGATCAAATTAAAATTGCCGCATTTGAAAATAATAATACAAGAAGAGTGAAAACCTAGTAGATTAAATAGAATTGAGATATTGAAACGAAAGAAAAGTCATTGTTTAAGCAATTACATTTTTAAAATATAAAGATGACAAAAGTGGAAATATTAAAAGAAACACATGCTTTAAGTGGGTGAAATTTACATAATTAGAAGCTGACATTTATATTTTACAATTAAGGAGATTGTTTAGATGAAAGTTTTAGAGTTCATTTTGCAGCAGGGAATTACCTTTCTTTCCCATGACTTGACGGCCGTACGCACACTAGTTGGTTCCATGTTTTACGAAATATGATTAATTTAGCATTATTTTGACGAAATTGCGATTAAAGTCCGTTCCTTATGTAATTTACAGTTCATTTTGGCAGTAGTTTGGACACGATGGCTTATGATTACATTGGCATTGGCTTGATTTCGGAGAGATCGGGGAAGCAAATTTTAACTCTACTCACTAACCATTTTAAAGTTATTAGTGACGTGGATTTCCTTAGCAACAGCGTTTAGAAAATGAAAATGCAGACCTTTTAGCTAGCAAATTCGATGGTATTTATACTTGTTTTGGATGCCTTTGGGTAATTCCCGGATGTAAGCTAACAGCTACAGTGACACAGCAGATTTTAAAGTATGAATGAGATCAAGTTCGAGAGAGCTAGTCTTGGTCTATTTTGGGCTGAAAATAGATCTGCGGGATCAATGTTAAGTAACGTGAGTTTTAAAATAAAGCTATGTTAAAATAAAAACAAATCTTTTCTGAATTTAACATAAGGTAAGTCTTTCGTTTAATAAATTTGCATTACTCTTTCGAACTTTCTCTCAATTAAAATATACATGAATAAAACATATACGCAATATAATGCTTTTAATAAAAATTATTATGTTGATCTGTTACACACACACATACGGATGATTGTTTACCGTAATAGAAATTTATGATTTATATTTATATTAATTTTTAGATGAGAATAAAGCTTAATAAAAGATAAACAATCATGTGCATCGGTATACTTTCACTCCCTAGTGATTGTTTATTAAATGACTGAGTTTGAACCCATGTTTGAAGGGTTTCAAACATCACCAGAAAGTGAAGCCAAATGTGTGCAACAGATTTGAGTGCTTCATTGTATGGTAACGTTTTAGGCTCATCAGGTTCACACAAGTAGTTGGCTATTTCCAATACTTTGATCCCTGCAAAATCCAAAAGAGTAGCTATTTTTATGTGATTCTCTTTGACGCTATTTATCAGGAAATGTTTCTCTACTAATTTTACATATAATGGCAAGTTGCCCGGATTTTCAACATCGAAGTCTGCTATTCGAAATTGTATGTTGGCAGCCATTTTTGATGCACGAATTTATCTCTGGTTGCGGTTCCCTTTTTTGGTTTAATATTGAAGTCCAATGTATGTTTGCTGTTCCCAAAATCTGTCTAACTGTGATCCTGTCGACTGCACCAGCTTTGACTTGTTTGCATCAAATAAATGAAAAATTTAGACAGATTTGCGTAAGTTAAAAATATTAGTTTAAGTTCCAGCAAAATTCAATTACATATATAACTGTTACATATGTCAGTAAAGCACCCCTTTAAAGTTGGGTATCATAGGTCTGCCTGTTAGGGCCACTGTAGTCTCTTAATTTTTTACTACTACTACTCCGATTCTCCCTCTGTATCCCACTTATATACCCGACTTCTGGAGTTCAAACAAAACATCTCATTCCATAAATATCTCTCCTTATATGGTTTGCTAACTGAGCCCTTCACTCATCCTTATGGGTTTTGATTTATCCCCAATTTCATCTTATAAGGCTAGGCATTTTGGAAGTAAATTTTCCTTAAACCTTCAAATTGTATATGGTTATTTTCTACATGACATCTTATATTAAATAATTCCAATATTATTTAGTTATACACTTCTAATATTATTTAGTCATACAATTCTATATTTATTTATGAATCCCTATAATTTTACAATACTATTTACATAATAAATTTCAAACACTCCTAAACTAGCTTGTCTATGACGCCACAGATACATAATGGTTTTTATTTTTTATATATTTTTGGTTTAGATTGTGAAATTATCTCAAAATCAAATTTATGCATACATAATTTTATTTCATTTGATTTGATATATTAAGATTTCATTGAATATTTCCCTATCATAACAATATATATATTGTACCAAAGTACATTGATATTAAAGTAATTGTATGAGTCCCATGTTTTAATAATATAAAAATTTAATATTAAGAGAATAAAATGTAAAAACTAAAGAGTAGGGGGGGAGGGGAAATTTTTGTATTGAATAAAATAAACTGTAAACGCTGTTTAAAATAATAAGTTGTTTAAAAGAACAAGCTGTTTAAAATAAAAGATTTTTTTTTTGTTTAAAAGAAGAAAAAATCTTGTAATAAATAAATGATTTAATATTCTTTAAATGAATTTTTAATAAAATAATAAAGAGATTTCGTTTTATCTTATAATAAAATAAATATATGTGTGTGTGTGTATGCAATTTTTAATAAAAAGTAGACGCTAGAAGCTGATTTTATTTCACTAGACAAAGAACGCTGCTGCTAAAACTAAAGTTTTCCATTGTTTAAAAAAGTATAAATAGCTCAATTTTGTTCATTCTTGGTTCGGACTTTCTCATTTTAATGAAATATTTTTGAAGTAATATTTCCAAAAATGATGCATTGTTAAAAAACTAACGTATTTGCAATTGACCGAAAGCTGCTCTCTACGCATATAAGATCTGCGATTAGTTCAGAAAGTAATCATGTTGAAATAGACTAAACGGGCAGTGGAGTGCAGAGATCAGCCACGGAAATATTCGGACACAGGATCTACGAAAGAATTTTACCAGCCGTCGATAAGTTCAGAGATAATTCCATTATACTGTTTTTGTCGTATATAAAACCTAGGTAATTATTTGACTTTGATATCTAAACATTTCCGATTTCCTTTAAAAATAAAGATAGACTTTATTAAAAAACTTTGAACTTTTGAATTATACTTTAAAAAAAGAATAAACTTTAAACTTCAAAAGATAATATTTGAAATAATAAAATGAGTAAAAGCAGCTTCTATGAAATAATATTTTTGGCATGCATGTATGTGTGATTTGATTTTTAATTTTTAAACTTAAAAAATAATAATAATAAAATATGATGTTACGTGTATAATTTATTTACTAAAGTAATATATTAAAATGCTTATTTTAATCTTTAAAAAAAAGAAGTGTGTGTGTCTCATAATAAGATAAAACGATTCATTTATTTTAAAATAAAGTAAAACATTTAAATTATTTTTTCTTAAAAATATTTATGTTTATTTTTGATACGTGTGGGTAAGTATAAATATTTATTTTTTAATAAGAGTAGGAGGTAAAAAATCCAATCATTAATAATAGTATTTTAGAAAAGATTCGCCAAGTTAAATCTATAAATGTTTAGCATTCAGTATAATGTTTTATTATTAGTTTTAAAGGAGCGAAGTATTATTTTGAGTGGTTCTGGGGAAAATTATTTTAGTTTTATAAAAAATAGTAGCAGGTTAGAACAGGCGGGCGTTTAAGATACCTTTTGTTTATTTATTAGTGGGTGATTGGAACTGACTGAGTTAGTGGACGTTTCAGGCACCGGATTATGCTGATCAGATGGACATGCTAATTCTAATGTAATTAGCTGGTGCCTAAGGGATTTTCTTTCTTCTTTAAAAAATAATAATAAAGTGTTTATTTGATCGGTATATATTTTGGTAGTCGAGTGTTGAATGTTATTAATAGTTCGCTATTGATAATAGTTGACACTTTGCCTGAAAACCAACCATTGTCTGAAAGGGAAATTTAGGAGGACAAAATATCATAAAATATTAGTTAATATTTTATTTGTCGATGCTTAGTGTTTGTTGTTTCCCGTAGTTTAAAAGTTTAAATTATAAGTAGTAGTTTTCTTTATTGTTGTTAAGAGATAGTGAAGGTAGTTTTTTAAGAAATAGTAGTTAGTAGTAGTCGTTTTTCGTTAATGTTCGAAGTAGGTTGATTTCAAATTAGCAGGTTGCATCTTTTCATTGGGTTGGTTCAATATATATCTGAAATATTAATTTTTACAATAACTGGACAAATGAGACAGACAATCAGCAATATATATTGTACCATTGGGGTATATATTACTAATTTTCATTTTAAATGTACACCACAAAATTTTTTTTCCATTTATATAGAATTTCTGATTGTCAAAATGTCTAATCGATGTCTCTTTAACTTCCACGTTATTTAATCTCCATCTCATTATACAGTGAGAATATATTTTTAATAGTTGTAAAGATAAAGGTAGAAAATAGTAATGATTTAATATAATCTATATTAGCTTAAAGGAACATGTACTATCTATTTAATAATTTCATTTCAAAATATCGTAAAATTTTAAGAGAAATAATTTTCTCTGTAATAGAAATCAAAACAAGATTTTAAATTTCAAGAGTAAAAGCCATAACTTAAATTTGTTTCATAAAACATCTGCTTTGTACATATACCATAAAACTTAACAGATATTATACGTATATGTGTACGAATGCGATTATATGTACATGCACTTATAAATAATATTTAAATGAGTTTTATTATAACAACGATTACTTATTAAATTTTTATAACAATAATGCCGTGAGAAAATCAAGTATGATAGTGGTGAACTTTGGATATCACTTGACAACAAAAAGAGACAACAAGCAGATCGTTAAAAAAAAAAAAGATTTTTTTTCGTTCTTTTAGAAAAAGGTATATTCTTTTATATACAGACATTAACCACTTCAAAGAAGTTTCATAATGATTAAGATTTTGTATTATAAAGAACAACAAAAGATACACTTATTCAAAACTTATATATACAAGAAAAAATCTAGAAGTATATAGCTAAGAAGGAAGGTTACATCTACTTTAAATGGCAAGTTTTAAATTCATATCATGGCTTAATAACAGCTGGAATGCATTAATACAGTATTCTAAAGGGATTTATATACTTCCAATGAAATTCCAAATATATGAAATTAAATTTGAACAGCATATATATATATATGTATCTATTGAAATAGAACACAAAACACGATATATGTAGCAATGACAAAATCGTCAAGAAAACTAAACAACATTAGCAAAAAAAATTGAATATACTTCATACTGTAAAAGAAATTAAAATATCGAATGCTAATTTTTCAAACATTCATCGTTAGACTCAAAGGATATATGTAATGGAATTCTTTTCTTTTTTTTATATTTATATTGCCAATCTTTTGATGAATTTGTGTGATATTTATACAAATCTCAATGCCTGAGGATTATGTTGTGCCATGGTGGAGTATACTCTTCCGTTATCCTAGGAACATACACATAACAACGAAGTTGAACAAACCTTTTTGAAGAAACGTTAAGTAGCTCCCAATAGCTCATGTGCATATGTATCTGTTGCTAAAAATTTAAGTTATAAAATATTAAATTATGGATACTAACTAATGAGGATTATGTAAGAACCATTAATAATAAAATCAACTAATGATTTATTAGGAAGAAATTGTAAACAGTAATTGGATTTTAAATCTCTCATGAATCCAGGATAAATCAATATGCATTGGATTTTTAAAAATGTTTATGCACATACAGGCATTGTGCGTTTCATCATTTCATCACCTTTAACTCTTTTCCGAGTTCTTTTATTTATTTATTTAATAGTTGATATATATGTGGTCTAGTTATGAATAAATGTTTTTAGATGCACATATAATTAAAGGAAAATCTTGATAAGTAATCAAGCCAATAATAATTTTATATTTCACGTAACTTATCTAGATTTCCTATTAGTTATCACTTCAAATCTAAATAAGTTTTGAGACTCCATAAACTTTATATATTTGACAACTGAGAATAAACTTAAATTTCCTTTGATTCTAATCTTCTCTTGTTTAGTATCATAATTAGTTTCATACATTAGATAAGCATCATATATTATGTTTACTAACTTATCTTTTACCAAGTATGTTTATGAATTATTATAATTCAATGTAAATAAATTACTATTATTACTATTAATTCAAAGTAATGAATTTTATTTACTTTAACTAGTCAAGATATATGAACAAACAATTATTTGCAGGTGTATAATTCAGATAGTATTACTGTTTTACGCATTTTTTTTAGTTCAAATAAAGATCAAAATATCACCTTGTGAAATCTTATATATATATATATAAGAGCTAACATTCCTATTATTACATATCCCTTTCACACTTGTAGTAGTATGACTCAAATGACTTGAACCAAATTAGCAGAAGTTTTATTAAAGTCTTTTATCTGATGTAAATATAGGTCCAGTTTTGCATTTTATAGTCTCTCTTCTTTGAATATTTTATATAGAGACTTGTCCCATTCATACCATTGCAATATATATTATTAGAAAATCTGTTAATGTATATTAGTTTTAACAACACAAGAATTATTAATAAAATCATAATATTAATTAATAAAATATGATATAACCATGTGTTACAGTAATTCAAAATTTTCCAAAAGAAAAAATTAAAATCTTAATTTGAGATATGCTGATATTTTTGTGCTCATTATAATCTTATTTTCAAACTCAGCATATTTACTAACACATTATGCCATACTAATACATAATTATGTAGTCAAAATAGTACTTAGCATTTTTACAGAGAGTTGTAGCTATTTATAATCCAATTTTTTTTCATGGTCAATAGCTTCTCCATTTAGATAATCTTACAATGGGATGAAAAAAGCAGTAGTTTTTTTTTTGGTTCATTTATTTATTTATTTAACCCCCCCCCCCTAAATTAAACAATATCTTAATAATACATATCATTAATCTATAGTCTTCCATTGAATATTTCTTATTTATTGAGATCTGCTATATTAAATGCCTCATTTAGTCTCTACCTAAACTGCGCTACTATGGAACATGGCTAAAATTATTCTGATTATTATTAGTAATTTTTTATTTTTATTTTGGCAACTGATAAGTGTAAAAACTACAGAAGTCCTTCTTTCCTTTCAGGAATTACCTCATTTCAAATATTTTTTCATTCTCTCCTTTATTATTTTTCTTTTCTCCTCTATTTATACTTGTTTTTCCTCATATTCAAGTTATTGTCGTTTTTCCAAGAGTTTTAATTTTAATTAATGCTAATCTTCAGAACAATATTTATGACAAACACTTTATGGTAGCCAAAAGTAAAGCTAAAATAATATAATCAACCCAGAATGATTACAAAATAGTAATTAAAATATGTTAATCAAAACTGATTTCATCTCTTCCAAATTAGTTATCAAAAAAATTGTGAACATATTTTTAACTTTATAAAAAAAAACAACCAGATCTTATTGCCTCATTTAACCATTTCGTCCTAATATTTTCAAAATAAAATTACATATACTCTTCTTCTAAATATATGTAGATCTTGCCTTAAATTTATCCAACCATTCATTTATACCCATTATAACCTATATATATATATATAGTTTTTTTTAATGAAAATTTAGTGATACTCCTCTGTATTAATTCCATTTTTTTATTTTTCAAAATTTTATAAAATGGTGAACTATATTGTGACACACATGTATTAAATCATTTCTTTCATAAATAGATAAACAAATTATAACAATAAGCTTTATCATGGAAGGCAAAATAGAAGCAAGAGATCAATCTTAATTTCCCATCTTACTACAAACCTGTTTCATGACTACTCTTCAGGTTTTTAATGCAGTTGAGGTGTTTTTCCCACTTTATTTGTAAAGTAGTAAAGTTTAGAATTGTACTTTAAATATTATGCAACAACATTTTTTGAAGAATATTGCATATTAAAACAGTATGTGATGATGTAATGTAGCTTCTCCTTTAGCGGAGTCAAGAATCTCTCAACAATTATGCCCAGAGAAACCTGTTAGCCACTTTATTTTCCATTCCTCGGTCTAAGTTTTCCCATATTCTGCTCCATTCCATTTCCACAACATAATCTTTGTCAACTCTATGGCCTTTATATCTAAATGTGATATGATGTGATGTATTATGGCTTCTCCTTAAACGAAGTCAAGAATATCTCAGCAATTATGCCCAGATAAACCTGTTAGCTACTTTATTTTACATTCCCCACTCTAAATTTACCCATAATCTGCTCTATCCCATTTCCACAACATAATTTTTGTCAACTCTATAACCTTTATATCTAAATTCCCCTTATCTTTTCCCAAACCCAGCATAAAAACCAATAATTCACTTTCTGTATAATCACACTTTTCATATTTATTTTTCCACAACTTCATTATATGTACCCTTTCTGTTTTCAAACATTTACATTCAATTAACAAATGCCTAATATTTTCAATTCCTTCCTTACATAATTTACAAAATAAATCACCCATATTTTTCCATTTACATGTATATTCTTTTGTAGCTAAAAATCCCGTTCGAGCCGTAAACAATAAACTACTTTCCTTACTATTATCATATATTAACTCACACCTAATATTCTGTTTATTTCTATATATATTTAAACTCTTTTTACTCTCCATACTATTTCTCCATCTCTCTAACTCCCTAGTCTTTATTAATAAATTTATTCTTTTATCCCATTCCTTACTACTATAACACTCAATAATCCTCTTAACACAATCATCCCATCTTTTGTACAAATATACTGATATAAATTCTTTATCTAAATCTTTTGCATACCACATTACCTTTCTTACCCATATTGTTACCTGCCCTTTACTCATAACCCAATTAAATACTATTTTAGCTATTCTTTTATTATCCATAAATTGCAATCTACCAAACATTTTCATTTTACTTTTTGCATCTCTCATATGAAAACTTGACCATCCCATTTCTCCTTGAATTGCCTCCCTTGCTGTCCATACTTCTGCATCCAATGCATGTCTTCCTACTTCCCTTTGAGCTTTTTCTAAATAATCTAATATATTTTTACTAACATATAATGCATCATTACCATATGTTAACCCTGCTACTGCAACTCTTTTTCATATAATTCTAGCTACATCATATTTATTATATGAAAATACTGTTAATTTCTTTATCAATCCCTTTCTTTTCTTTGCTTCATTTATCAATTTTTTCTCCCTTTCATCCAAATAATTTTTCTGATTACTTAAAATAATTCCCAAATAACTATATCTATTCACCACACTTAACTTAATATCTCCCAATAAAAATTCTACATCTTCTCTTTCCTCAGTATTAACCATCATTATATTTGATTTTTCTTCACTAAATTTAATCCCCATCTCTTTACCCACCCTTGCACATGTCCTCAACATAACTTCCATATCTTCTCTTTTTTCTGCACACAAAAATATATCATCCGCAAAAAAAAGACCTGACAAAATATATACTCCCTTACTACCTATTAACAGTATCTCTATCCCTCTTCCTAATCTTTCTATTGCTTTTTCCATTTCACTCAAATACAACACAACAAAATAGATGACATAGGGCATCCTTGCCTTAGTCCCACACCATTTTTAACTTTAATTGATTCTATATTCTCTAATTGATATATATAATAATTATTTTGATATAATTTCTTAATAATATCTATTAAAGCTTCATCTATTCCCAAATTTGCTAAACTTATCCATAATCTATTTCTATTTACTCTATCATATGCCTTCTCTATATGTATAAAACTCATATATAACTGTTTATCTGCATTCCTACTCATATCCATAAGTTGTGTAACTACAAATAAACTATCTCCTATACACCTATCTAAATCCCCCTTATCTATATAGTATTGCCACCTAGTGCAAGCTATAGTAATCAATGGATGCAAGAAGGTTTGTGCATGAAATCCCTTCCTAGGGCCTACTCATCCAATATCTCCAGACGAATTTCTAGCGGCAATCATGTAATGTTTTTAATGTTACATACTTTTATATATATCATATATATTTTAAAATATAGTTGCACCTAAATTAGAAACTGTCTAGTTATTGGCAGACAGTTTGCTGTATAGTACCACTGTTTTTAAATTATGTGTAGTCCAAGAATGACGCTGATTGTCATTTTCCCCCCAAAGAATCGTTCTGTTTTAAAATATTCATATATAGTTCAGCATTTTTTCAAACTTTGCAAATTTATATATATTTTTTGCTGCATTTTCATGAAAATAATATCTATGTATAGAAAGGGTGTTCTAGTGAAACGATGACTGGTTCTTTCTTTTAGCTATCTCTAATACCAATTCTGAATCAGTGTATATGCTATGTATCATGAGTTATGACATGAAATGTTATGGACCATTTTTATTACTTTCCCTGCTATCTTGAATCTTATATACCATTTGAAAATGTTTTTGTGACTCATGGCTTCAATACTATATACAGTTTGAATCATCTTAGATGTTCCAGTAGGAGCTTTGCCCAATTTAAAACAAAATGTTACCATGTTATTCCTTCATGGATTAAGGTACAAATATACTCTCACATTTCATGTTGCAAATTATGACCCAGACAGATTAGCACCTTAAAATTTTTGTAGCGAATGGGCATGCATTAATTCAGATATAATGCACTGCAGATATCTTGGAGAGAGAACCAATCACCTTTTCATTGGGACACACTGCATAAACTGATTTTGAGAATAATTGAAAATACACCATAACTGATGTACATTAATGATTGAAAAGGCAAGGAAATATTAGGAAAAGTGTCTACATATGTTTTATGTCCAATGTCTTTGATTTAGTTGGTCGTACTATTATTATGTTAACATATAACTGATATCACTAGAGCATGTAGTTATTGGGCTATTGTTAGATCTATATGGCAATATAAGGGTAGTAAAAGCCAAATTGGCTGCAGAGTGCAACACAGTGGTTCTTGTTGATAAAACTAGAAAGTAATTTAGGGATCTGATTGTCAGAGTCATCTGGTGTTTATTAATTTTTAATGCTTATCTCATATTAATGATCATTTCTATGTAGACAGTTTTGAATTGGTTTTATATTGGCAACGGCATTAGACAAAGCTGCATATTATTGCTTGTATGCCAAATATCTAACGAGTGAAGCAAGATTGAGCAAAGGTAAAAATTGACTCAAGATTGATAGAAAAATAAGCTACTGATATCATGTGATAGAAGTGAAGAAAATATTATTAGAAATGTTACAGAATAGAATGGAAGAATGAATTTTGATTCATTATGAAAAAGACTAGGATTATGGCAATAGGAACAGCACCCTATCTTTAAAATTGGTGATTAGGAAATAGAAATCATTAACAGGCAGATGATTCTTCATCAAAAAAGTATCCAGCATTTGAAAGATTTAACTGAAGCGGAAAGTCTTATGAAGATTTTTACATGTAGGGATGTGAAGATTAGAATTGATTTAAACTCTGCAATTTCCTGTGATTGTCTATGGTTGAAAAAGTTGGACACTGGAAAAGGATTATAAAATTGTTGATGCTTTTGAATTTACTATGTTGCTGAAGATTTAAGAATATCATGGACGATGAGTAAAATAAAAAATAATCAAATTAGATAAAAACTGTCTCTTAAAGCACAAATACTATATTTGAAATCATCTTATTTTATCTACATTATGGAGTAGATCTTATTCATTAAAAAAGGTCTCGGGTAGCCACTTAGAAAGTAAACAAATGATAGATCATTCTGGAGCACAGTAGTTATATGGTTTTCACAAATTGACAATATCTGATAATACTTATAACGATTTTGAAAGACATTTATTTGATTTTTCAGTGGCAAAACTCTCCATACAGTAGCACCACTCAGTGCAAGCCAGAGTAATCAATTGATACAGGAAGTTTGTGCATAAAATCCTTATTTAGTGCCTACTCATCCAATATCCCCAGACTAGTTTCTAGCTTGTGGCTTTCATCAGTGAAGAGCCTTGGATCTGAGAACACCGCACCTAGATCGTAGGATCTAATGCAACCCTCCAGCAACCACGTTTTACTTTTTTAGCTAACTATGAAGCTCTGGCTTGCACTGAGTGGCACTACTGTATGGAGAGTTTTACCTCTGTGGAAAACAGCTTGTGTAAATGTAAAGAATGGTGATCATGTGATATTTGATGGTTTAATAAATTTATTTGATAATAATTATTTAGCTTTTTAATATCCCTTTCTTCATTTTTATTTCTATTCAGTATTAATTGTGGCTAAATACTGTTAATCTTTTAATCTTTTTCAGTACGCATATTGTTGGACTTAATTACAAAGTCTCTAAATTAGATAATGTCATTTCAAAAATGCAAAAAAGACATAGAAAGGCTCAGGAACATGTGGTACAGCTTAATTCTCAGGTAATGTTTGAATGCGCATGTAAGATTGTGTGTATACCAGTGCATGAACACAATTTTGGGAATGTGGGAGCAATTGATAATGCCAATATGGGCCTACATTAAAAAAAAAAAAAAAATGCAAGTTTATCTGATATTTTTATATCTTAAATTTGCAAATAAGCTATTTAAATTTTTTTATTTTTAGTTATACAATCTGGTAGAGGGAGCTTTAGTCTTTGCACATACATAATTTAATAAGATGGCACAAAAGAGAGATTTTCCGGGTTAGTTGGAGTAATACAAAAGCAAGGCTAGTATTTGATAATGATCATAGAAAGTTAAGGAATTATAGACCGATAGCAATAACGTCAGTGTTTTATAAAGTTTTCTCATATATGGGTGATTGGAAGGGTTGCAAAATGGATGGAAGAAAATAATATAGTGGGAGAAATGCAAGTAGATTTTCGATCGGATAGGCGTATAGGAGATAGTTTATGTGTAGTTACACAGCTTATAGATATGAGCAGAAATACAGGTAGACAGTTATATATGGTTTTTATAGATATAGAGAAGGCATATGATAAAATAAATAGAAATAGATTATGGGTAAGTTTAGTAAATTTGAGAATGAATGGAGCTTTAGTGGATATTATTAAGAGATTATATGAATGTAATTACGTATCAATTAGGGAATATAGAATCATTTAAAGTTAAAAATGGGTTGGGATTAGGGTATCCTTGCCCTATGTCATCTATTTTGTTTTTGTTGTATTTAAGAGAAATGGAGAGAGCAATAGAAAGACTAGCAAGAGGAGTAGAATATCATTAATAGGTGGCAGGGGAGTATATACATCGGGTCTTTTATTTGCGGATGATGTCTTCTTGTGTACAGAAAGAAGATGCAAGTTATGCTGAGGGCATGCACAAGGGTGAGGAAAGAGATGGGGATTAAATTTAGTGAAGAAAAATCAAAAGTAATGATGATTAATACTGGGGAAAGAGAAGACAAAGAATTTTTATCCAGGAATCATCTTAAGTAATCAGAGAAATTGCTTGGATGAAGGAGAGAAAAAAATTGATAAATGTAGCAAAGAAAAGAAAGGGACTAATAAAGGAATTAACAGTGTTTTCATATAATAAATATGATGTAGCTAGAATTATATGGGAGTTACAGTAGTAGGATTAACATATGGTAATGATGTCTTTGCACATACATAATAGTATATGGTGCTGTGTAAAAGGTTATGATATAGTGGTTTTTGCACCTGCCTGCTATGGTAACAATCTGGAGTCTGATTCTGGATGTAATTTGAGATTTGTTTTAAGGTTCCAGTTAAGCTTAGATTGGGGGGGATACTCATGTCATAGTCAAACCATTATTGGTTAGAATATGAATATTTAACTATTCTTAGTAAGGGCAAATGCAAGAAAAGTGTTGAGGACAAAATTACATTGCTTTTAATGATTTGGTCAAGGCATTTGCTTCAGTTAACATCAAACAGTTTTCTGGCATTGTTTAAAATTATCTGGTTGTCCATCGTAGTTTACTCGCATTATGCACCTTCTACGTGATGGAATGAGAGGAAGTAGTAGTATTATTCCAGATGGAAAGCCCACGACATTTGAATTGAAAACTATTATTAAACAAAGTTGTATACTTGTTATAACATTGATTTCAGTAGTAGTGTTTACAAGCAATTTAATGAAGGATATCAAGATAAGATATAGATTTAATGGTGGAATTTTTAATTTGAATCAATTAAAAGTGAAAATTAGATCTTCAGCTGTTTGGATTTTGGAATTACAGTTTGTCGGAGATTGTGCTATTTTTGACAGATTAAAAGAGGATGTATCGAATGCATTTAATGTTTTTGAATTAATATTAAAAAAATTCATCAGTCAGCGATGGAAAAAAGGCCTCAACAACAGGATGCTTATCAAGTTGAGACGGTAAACAAATTTAAATATCTGGGTAATTTTATAAGTAGACAGACGGACTTAGATATTGAGAAGCAACACAGACTCCAATATGCAGCTGCTTTTAACAAATTGGAAGATAGAGTATTTCATTACTGGGGAATAACTACTGGTCTCTAAATAGAGGTGTGATTTTATATAATTTATTGTATGGAAAGGAGACTTGGTCATCTTATTGATGCAACATATAGGCAACAGAAAAATTTCATTTAAGGATGCTTCATAAAATTTAAAAAACACAATGGCAAGATTATAAAACCAATCAATACGTTCTTCAACTTTCTAAATGTGATTCTATAGAGTCCACTATTGTAAAATCACACTTTTATTGGATTGGATCTATAAAACAAATAAATAATGCAAGACTCTAAAAGGTGATTTTATGGTGAACTTGAGCATGGGTTTTGTGGGAGAGGTAGATCATTTTTATGATATATAGATAATCAAAGAAGTTCTAAAGGAGTGCAATATTGATTATTTCCATTGGGAAGATATGGTAGAGGATGGAATACACCAGAGAGCTACAATTAGACATGGTGTTGAAGTAGGAAAGAAAAGTTTTCCGCAGAAGATATTAAAAGCTAGCATTATAAAATATCAAATAAACAAAACATGGAACAGTAAGTTCAATATATATTACATATATTGGTTTATGTAGCCATCACAAAACCCATTTCTAGAGCAGATTTTTTTGTTTGGATCAGAGAAAAAGGAAATTTGCTTTTGCAGTAATGGTTAAAAATGATAATGATTCTTGTTTTATTTATGAAATAAGGAATAACTTAGATAAATACTAAATGACATCATCACAATCTACACTTAAATAAACCAATAGAATATCCACAATTGGTTGTCAAGGCAATACTCATTTTTTTATATAATGAATGGAACTACTTACATCTTGATCTAAGATCTTACGTCAACAATGAGTGAAAACAGTAGATGAAAAAGATTGAGAATAAATGTTCACCTGTTAATTGGACTTTATTTAAAACTCCTAGGCAGATTTAGTCTCAATCTGCTTCATTCATTACCTTTACTCATTGTCTGTATAAGATCTTACACCAAGTAATTCCATTTATTATCTAAAAAATAAGTGTTGCCATGACAACCAATTGTTGATATTCAATTGGTTTATTAAGGCATTGACTGTAGTTATGTGATTTACATGTGATAACCAGTTAGCTATTGTGCTTTATGGTTTATTATATATAAAAGGGGATACCCGAAAATAACCAGAATTGTTTTCTGGTAGCTACATCTGTTGTTTTATATATTTCTGCTTCTAGATATGTCTTCTGGGGACCTTTCTGTATCATTGCGCCAAAGAAAGTCATCATCTGAAATTATAGTCACACGTAGCACTTTTTTTTTTGTAAAGTATGTTACACATATTTGTCAATATTTGTAATAACTGAAAAGTTGGAACAATGTGAAATTCTGCCTCTTTTTAGGGAATATGGCAGGCAAAACAGTTGTACTTCTTGAAACAGATTTAAGCAAGTTGTTCTGGAGAAACACAAGTTTACGAGTGATTTAATGGTAGTGTTAAATTCGCCATATCAAGATAATGCTGTTTGTTTTTTGGATGCAAATGTTGATTCAGAATTGTTTTGTAATGATTGGGCATTTAAAATCTATAAGTTCTGAAATTTTTGCATGATGCGATAAAATGCAAATGTTTCATTTTCTGGCAAAGTGAGGAGTGCGTGTTTCATTACGCTAGCACACAAAGTGTGAGTCTAAAGTAATTTTTAGTTAAATTAAGCATGACCAGCTTATCCAGCTGCCACATTCATTTGATCTCGCTCCATGCGACTTTTTTTTAATCTCTTGAATGAAAAATTGTCTTATTTTTTTTTTTTTTTTGCTGACTTAAAAAGTGGTGAAGAAAAAATGACAGATGCTTTAAAAGGCATCACTTTGCAGATGTTTTCGGACTACTTCGAAAAGTGGAAAACACATTTAGACCAGAACTTTGCATTAAATAGACTATACTTTGAAATCTATTCAATTTGCAACTTCTAAAAATAAATATATAATTCTTTATTACAAAATTCCAGTTATTTTGTCCCCCTCCCCCCAAAAAGAAATGTCAAAGAAACTTCTTGAATCTTAGGCCATTAATCTCGTAAAGATGTCCTTTGATGTGAAAGGTGGTTGGTTTTTGAAGTGTATTATGGGAAGGCTATTTTGCTTTCTATATATATGTTGTTTGTATCTTGTTGAATTTCACTTGAGAAGATTTATTTGTTAATATATGAAACCATGATCATGAAAGAATTTTCATAAAATTTTGTTTTTTGGCTTGTTTTGTAATGTTATATAATTTTATAATTTATATATATATGCATTTGTATATATTTATATTTAGATGGCTGATATTTTACAAAAAATTCATGAACACAAGAACTGGATATCTTTAATGGCTCAATCTGCTGAAAATTCCGAACATTCTATCTTGGAGAAGAAAATAACTGAGAATGCTCCTTTTTTATCTCATCAGTCCTTTCATCAATATTTTGCAGCAGAAGAAATCTATACGCAAGAATTAAAATCTTACATTCAAAAGCAATTTTTTGAGGTTCGTAATTTTTCATTTTTGATGTTTAGATTATATAAGGTTGTAATATTTTCTCACTTTAGCATTATTGTTATTATATTTATTATTTTTAGACCATGTCTGCCATTACTACATCACACGACCCCACCAAGTATCAGCTTTTACGAATCAACAATCCAGAAACATTACTAATCAAGGGTGTTGACAAAGAAGAATATATTAGTAATTGCCAAGAACTTTCTCGTCTTCAAAACATGTTAAGTATTTATTTAATTCTATATGCAATGATTATTTAATTAGCAATATTTTCTTAATTGCCAAAGTATATATTATTTATTTGGCTCTTTTGGAAAAATATTACATAAGTAAAATGGCCACTTTACTTTACAGCTACCAGTTTTCATATAAAAGAAGGAAAATTATACAAATTTATTTTAATTTTGGCAAAGTCTTTTAAAAAAATCTTTAGTTGCATATGTCATTTTTATTCACAAACATGTGATTTTGGTAGAAAGAACATTTAAAAGGAAATATATCAATATGTTTCAAAAGGAAGGTTTTTAACAAATATGTTTCACCACTTCTTACTTATGTATCTGAGACTTGGACGCTTAACAAAAGACCATTATTATAGACTTCAGATCATGCAATTGTATGTTAAGAGTAATAAGAAGAGATCAAAAATGAAATACGTGGATGACTGAACAAACATGTTATTGAAAGAATTAAGAACTGAACTGAATATACTGCTAGAAGAGATGATAATAGATTAATACTTGAAGGTTTAAACTGGATTCCAAGAGTTTGTAAAAAACCTAGAGTGAGAGTACATGTGAAATGGATGGATGAAATAAGAAAGTTTACTAGTATGATGTGGAGAAGAGAGGATCAGAGAAAGTGGATTAAACTTGGAAAGACCTTTATCTGGTAATGGTTGGAAATAGCAATGATGTACAGTTTTAAAAATCATTTGTTAGCAACTCAGTTTAATCAATACCATAAATATAATAAACAGTCAATTTTAGCAATGAATTTTGAAATGCAGTGAATAGACTCGGGAAGAATAATAAAATTATAGCAATGAGAATAAAGTAAAGAATAAAAAATGGAACATGTTCATTAAAATAGATTTATTTAATATTTATTAAATATATAGGAAGATGGATGAAAAATGATGGGATTTATACCTTTCTTTCCAAAAAGAATAAAATTATTTTGAAAACAATGAATTTGAAATTAAGAAAGAAGTTTATTAAATGTTCAGTCTTTCAGCAGTAATTTGCTTTATTCTATTCCAGAGCCATCTGTAGTAAGTGTGAGTAATCAATATTCTATTCCAGCATCACCTATAGTAAATGTGAATAATCAATGGACATTAAATAATATAGTACTATTATTTCCAGTCCTCCAGATCAGTTTATGGTTTTTCCATCATTAGATTGAAGTTCTTCACGAATCAAGATCATAAATAAGAATCTGTTCTGGAATGTGAATATAATAGCCTTACCTCTGAGTGTCCATTAATTATTCATGCTCACAATAGATGGCTCTGAAGTAGATTGAAGAAAATTGCTCCCAAAAGCATATGTTCAATGTAAGTGTAGATGGTCATGTAATTGTTATGTGGCTCATGCTATGATTTTTTGTGGCTTTCTATCATAGGTGCTTTCAAATCATAAATAAGAAATAAAAGACAATATTATTTATTTTCAAAAGAATAAATAAATATTATTTATTAACTTAAAATGTGATTTATATATATTAAAACAACACTGAAATTAACTATTTTCATTGAATGCTTTTCTGCTGCTAAAGATTAGGGCTAAATGTATAAAAAAAGCAAGGAAAAGTACATAGGGAATTATGCGCTTATATAGCTGATTTTGACTTTCATTTATTCTGTCAGATATTCTCTTTTGGAATAATTTTAATAAATTATATTGAATTAGAATGTAACTTCATATTGCAGAAATTTAAAATACTATCAATAATATGGTAAAGTGATTGGAAGATTTGGAATAAAATAAATTGGATAAATTGCAGAGGTATTAAGAAAAATAAAGAAATGAGAAGGAGCAATTTTAAAATCAAAAAGTAAAATCAATAAATCTAAGTGGTAGATTCTTTCATCTGATTGCCTATAATGGGGGACACTGTTCTTCATTTAGTAGGACCCATTATTCTTATTCTTACATTCAGAACTAATAGCTTGAAAATTCAAGCATCCTAGCATTTTGAATCCAAATCAACACGTTATATAACTTGATGCTAGGCCATTGATTTATATTTAGTGATCTCTATTATAGACCATTAATTGAAAAACTTTCATGAGAGTCTGGCCACTTTACCATAAAATGTTCATTATCTTTACTACTGGGGGTTCTAGAGTTTGAAACTGATATCCTATTACATAGTTAATATAAACTGAGCATTTTTTGCTCTGCTTTTGCGAAAAGATCAAAGGTGCATTTATTTTTTAACTGAGATCTTGTATTTTGGACCTTTATAGATTGCACTGCGTGTTTCAGTAAGATGTCTGATTCCCTCTCTAAATTTCCTGAAGCGCCACCTCTGAATCAACACATTTTGAGGCAGCTCACAAGTTACACCATGAAATGTGTCAACCTGTTTTGTATCTTTGCCAATCGTCTTCAGTGCTCTTCCTGCCTTCATGAAATCTTGTAAAACATTTGAAAATGTTTTGCAACTCATGTCTTCACTATCATACAGTACGAATTATTTTGAATCATTTCAAACATTTTAATAGCATTTTTGCCTAATTTACAACAAAATTTGATATTAGCGCATTGTTTTATTCTGAATTAAGATATGAAACACATTGTCATATTTCATGTTGTAACTCATTATCAGACATCCTAGCACTTTAAAATTTTCATGGGGAATAGCTAAACTATGTCACTACTTAACACATGTATTGGTAGAAAGATGGCGCTGTAGGCAGCTTGGAAAGAGGGGTCAGATTTACACTACATTGTGTATACAACAGCTAACTTGAGTACAGAACTTTGAGATGTTTGAAATTTTATAACCATTGGTTTTGATCAGCGGAAGAAGGTCATTAATAAATAGAAATGAGCTAGATCTTGTGAGTCTGGCTGTTTGCCGTTGACTTGAACTAGTATTGCTGATGTAAGCAGAAAAGTAAGTTAGTGGCGCCATAATAATGAAGGGTGATTTCTAGATCAAATTCTAAAAGATGAAAAGAAAAGAAATTGATTTTAAAGAGGTGGATAATGATGAATATTTAAAAAGATTTGGAGAATATGTTCATAAGCAGAATCACAATGATGACTATGGATTTTTTATTCTTTCAACCAGCTTGTTTTTTCCCCTCCAGCGGCACTTGTGTTATAACTTCTCTCATCTGCAAAGAAGAGAAAAGTATAGTGTCAAAAATATATTTTTTAAGTATATGTACAAACAACTAAAGATGGCAGAACACCATCTTACATATTGCTATTAAGTAGAAAAATCTCTTTTCTCTCACTAGGTGGCATAACTGGTGAGAGAAGAGAGATTTATTACATATAGATAATTTATATTAAGTAATAAGGTTTATTTGTTTTTGTTTTAGCTATCCAATGAGTGAAATTGAGAGGATCAATGCTGTTATCCTGAAGAATTGTGGTGAAAGATTAGTGGATTACCTGAAAGACATAATCAGCAGCAAACTTACTGCATCTACGAGTAATGATTTAAGGTAAATAAATATCCAAATGAGACATAGTAACTTTACAATAATGAGCTGTGACCATGATTATGGGGAAAAAAATTTCCCGAAAGTGCTCAGGTTATTAATTAAGTTTATTAATTACCACAATTTTATAGCTTCATTACACGTGTGCAAAGCACAACTATAGAAAGTATATAACATTTGTAAATACAAGCTTATTGAATTAGGTCATGTGACATCTGACTTGATTTTTTTTTTTGTAAAGTATATTAGTCAAAAATTTTGAATTTTGCGGTAGTATGTGCATATATATTTGTTCCATCTGTCTACAGTGCCATTTCTGAATACTTAATGATATTATCTAACTATTCATCAGAAAACTTTAAGGCGCTGGCATATCTTATTTATAGTTGCAACATGAAATGTGACAGTGTAATATGGAACAGCATACGAATATTCAATTGTTTTAAATTAGGATAAACTTTCATTCAAACATTTGAAATGATTCAAACTGTGTAATTTGCAAGATTTCATGATGGTGGGGAAAACATTGAAGATGATTTACAAAGGTACAAAATGGCTATTGCTTTTCATGTCATTTCTGGTGAATAACTATATTATATCAGTACATAATATGTTTTGATTCAAAGATGATTTGTAGAGAAAACAGACTATATGCAAAAGCACATTTGGAATTTATTATACATCAGGTACAAATTTCATTTTAATTCTTATTAAGTGAATAGTTTTAAATTTGACATTAAATATGTTATTTATTATATGTATGTTATCGAAAGCAACTTACCAAAGGGTAATTCTGTTATTCAAGAAACAATCGGTGTGAAAAATAAAGCAAGAAGAGAACATAAAAAAAAAAAAGAAATATGTTTTTCACTTTGATTTGACATCATCCACTTTACATTAATGATTATCATTAGTCCAGATGTAAATTTTAAACCTCAATTAAAAATTAATCATTAGTATCAAACTTACTGCACTCACAACTTTGATACCAACCACTTGAGTTAAATATGTTAATGATTATTACTAATCACTTATTAGATTAGAAATTATAATATTATTCTTAATTCCAATATAAACTTTAAAACCATTAAAATTTGATATACAAGTGTCAAACTGTCTGCACTTACAACTTTGATATCGACTACTTCAGATAAATATTACCACTAATTGTTTATTAATCTAGAGATTATCCCTAGTTCATATTTAAATTTTAAAACTCATTTAAAGACTAATATATCATACGTTATATATAGAGCTCGCAAAACAAGCTCTTAACCAGCTTTGAGAATATCCTCAACTCCAGACCGGTTTCCGCTTCTGGCATCATCAGTGAGGTACCAGGATATTCATTAGATTAAAAATACTAGGACAAGCCCAGCACTTTATCTAATGTATAACTATTGAGAAGAAAATCTGAAACTTTCAGAATATATCATACATATCTGGACTAGTAATAATTTCCAGTTTAATAAATGATCTAATCATCAATGTACTTAGTTAAGGTGATTGATATCAAAATTGTGATTTTCATACAGTTTGATACTTGTAAATCAAAATATAATAATTTGATGTTGATAAATATTGAACGAATGTTGATATCATGGATTGTGACTTGGAAGAGTGCTGGTTCAGCATGAAATACATTTTGGGTTCATTTGTCATCCTCATATCAAAGAGTGTAGTTGCAGAATGGAAATTTAAAATATATACATGTAATATTAACTTTTTAGAAGGAAAAAATATTTATTTATTACTATTTTTAAATCTATGAAGGGAAAACATACTTTTAATAAAGAATTTCATATACAAATCGTACAAAGAAGCAAAACTGGATTAAAACCATTAAAACATCACCTGAACACCAAATTCTTTGCTTACCCAAATTGTTAAAACAGCAGCAAACTCCATCTAAGCAGTTGTGCCAACCAGTGCATGCCATAGTAATCAATGGATTCTAGAAGATTTTTTTGCATAAAATTCCTATCTAGTGCCTACTCATCCAATATCCCCAGACTAATTTCCAGCTTGTGGCTTTCATCAGTGATAAGCTTTGGATCTGAGAGCACTGCACTGCATTGGATGGCATTACTGTATAAAGAATTTGCTACTGTTAAAACTTGATTAAGATGGTTTCAAAGTGAATGATATAAGATTGTGAAAGAATTGGGTAGGATATATATAAAAATATTGGTGAAGTAAGTGAGAAAAGCAGTGATAGAGATAATATTCATGAAAAAAGAAAAAAATTGATAGAGATTGATGAGGGAGAAAAGAACAAATGAATCATCAATTGAAATCAAGATTTAATATATGTCTGCTTTTTCAAATATTTGGATATAAGCATGTTAGGCAAATTGCCAAAAAAAAAAAAAAATAATATCAAAATTTAAAATACAAAACATCTTAAGATAAAATTCCATCCACAAATAGTATAATCAATAAAACTTCAGATAAAAAAAAGTTCTCTTTCAAAAATTATTTTATGACTGAATTTAGATTATCATGTTGTAAATTGAACCTCTGAATACAATATCAGCTAACATGATAAATGCTTGACGGACGAAAAAATAGAGTAAGAGGAAGAAATGTTTTATAAATTAAATAATGCAGATTAGATTAGACAGATGCAAAAGATTTTGAAAGGAGTATTAGAAAAGGCTCCATTGAATAGATAAAATGGTTGATTTAGGGTCAAGAATTTATGATGTTTCAGCAAATGAGAAAAATTATATAGAAAAGAATAAATACTCGTAGAAAATAGATGAGATGGCGTAGTGCAGTGGGTTAATCTGAAGACTGATGTTGCTGTTCTGTCTGTGCTGCTTATGCAGACATCAATGCCAAAAAAAATAATATAAACTACAGCACATTATCAAAAGAGACATTCTAACAAACTGTGGTTTCCAAGGATTGTTTAAGCAGAAGTGAAGAATTACAAAATAATGGTATTGATTCTAGAATATGTTAGGTCCTTACACATATTAAATAGATCAGTTCTTGTTTTTTCAGAATTTAAGTGTCTCATTTATTAGTTAGGGGCAAAAAAAAAAAAGAAGCCGTTCAATACAAGTCTATTATTTTATAATATTATGCATATTGCAATTCATTTTATTGTTGTTTACAAGTTTGAAATTTATGGATTTGCAGATATATAGTTTTATTTAATATAAAAGTTTGTATTTTTTCATTATTTGCTTAATTCCCTAAGCAGGAAAATTGTATAAATAAAAAATAAATTAGTAACACCAAAGAATTTGGATTTGTAGAAATGATTTCTCTCATATTATTTTAAATTACTCATTCTAGGAAATATATATATATATATTTAAAAATATATACTGCATGCTTTAGAGCAGTGACAGATTGTGAGACTCTGGAACATAAGGTCTCCGAATCTATTTCAATTCCGGCACTTCCAATACTTGAACTTTTCATATGAAGCCTTGAGCAATAAAACTATTTGATTTTCATTTATTTAAAATTATTATTTTTATTTATTACGATAACCTGAATAGTTAATTAGAGATTTTTTTAATGTTTTGCTGTTGATCAAGAATATTTGAAAATAAAAAATTTTTAAAATAAATTTATTATCAATAATTTAGCAGATATTGTTAGCATTACATGATCATCATTTCTTATGCTTAAACAAACTCTCTATACAGTAGTGCCACCTAGTGCAAGCCTAAATAATCAATGGCTGCATCCATTGATTACTTAGGCTTGCACTGGGTGGCACTACTGTATAGAGAGTTTGCTACAAATATTAAGTTAATAAAGCATTTACAAAATCTTATTTTAAAACTAATTAATTTTGTATATATAAAATAACTTTTGGGAAAACACCTAACTTGTAGAAATAACTACTATTTAAAATATATATTTCAGCTATATTTTAATAGCTATTTTCAGTCATTCTGGAATGTTTTACTAGATTTGGTAAGCTACCGATGATTCTCTCTATTAAAGCATTTATTGTGTACAATTTCATTAATTATGATGATTCTCAATGTATGAGTAATATCAAAAGCGAAAGGCTAAACTCGTCATTAAAAGTAAATAAATTACACCAGATTCAAAATTAAAATCTAGCCAAAATTTATCAACTAAAATTTTTTCAATTGCAAGAGAACATAATGTAATTTTCAATTACATTCCAATTAACTTTCATATCAAAAGATTTTTTAAATAAGTTAATAATGTCAATATCCTAAATATTTGTTAATAACAATTCTTTTCTTTTCTTTATTTCATTCTTTTCGAAGACGACAATTTTAGCCTGCTCAGACATATAAAATAAATATCTTAATTCTGTATTATATAACCATGAAAGAAATATAGATTAAAAATTACGTTTGGGTATTCTATGGTTATCTTCTTTGAAAAGAATTAAATAAGGAGAGGAATAAAAGCTTCTTTATTAATAAAAATTTGTTATATTGAAGCTGTTAACTTATTTAAGAATTCTTTTCTTATTAAAATAATTTGGAATATAATTGAGAATTATGAGAAATTTTTGTAATATATACTTGTGTTCCTTTGCACTTTAGAAGGCTGCCTTGACAATGAAACCAAATGGTTGGGAAAAATTAAATTTATTAAATTTTAGCTAGTTTTTTAATTTTGAAGTTGGTCAATTTATGTATGTATTTATATATTTATATTCTGTTTACTATATAATACTAAATCATCCATGTACTTTACTACTGTTACACAATGCTTTATTTCAACTTCAAGTTTGGAGATATAAAAGTTCTGAAGAAGATTGCTGGGGTAATCAAAACTGTAAACTATAAAAGAATGTGGTAAATAAAGAATTGTGTAACATTAATAAAGTGCATGGATGATTTAGTATTATATGGTATACATTTGGCAATGTAATAAGAAAGAGTAGTTATTATATTCTATTTAACAGTTGTTTTATCAACCCCAAGTTCTGGATACTTATTCTGAAATAAATATAATGTTTAAAATCAAAGAAATTCAAAAAGTAGCATATTTTGACTTTTATGTAATTATTACTGCATATTAATTTGCAATATATAAATCATGAAGATAATTGGAAGTGGAAAATCATTGTTGTATTGCGTGGAACAAGCAGTTGCAACTCTCACCGTACAGTAGCGCCACCCAGTGTAAGCCATGGTAATCAATGTATGTTAGAAGCTTTGTACTTCAAAATCCCTTTCTACTGCCAACTCATTCAATATCCCCGGACTAGTTTCTAGTTTGTGGCTTTCGTCAGTGAGGAGACTTGAATCTGAGGGCATTGCAAAATCTTTAGATACTAGCAACCATCTTTTACCTTTTTAGTTAACTCTAAAGCTATAAGCTCAAATGAAAACACCATAATGTTTTAAATCCAAGCTAATTTACTTGTAGAATCATAAAATATCTAAATCCAGTTCAGTATCTATATATTTTGTTTTTGGTTTTTAATAACAACATCCTTTGACCAGGATTGGTATAAACCACTAAAATGATCACATGATCACCATTTATTATGCTTACACAATTTGTTAAAACAGTTGCAACTCTCTCCATGCAGTAGTGCCACCCAGTGCAAGCCATAGTAATCATCGATTGACTGAAAATAGTTGCTAATTTTATTAACTACTGTGAATGACAGGTCAGTATCCAATTAAAGTTCTCACAAATATTTTTATTTAGATAGCTTAAATTATTAATGTCCCTGCTTTTTTTAAAATTAAAGTGAAAAATATTTAAACTAACATCATATGTAGTAAAAAAAAATTTATCAATTGCATTTTGTTAAATTTTTATAATGTAAAACATTTTTTCCTCATATGAATATTAAATAATTAATTTTTAAAATATTGTGAAAATCAAATTTACTTATTTATAAGCCTGCAGCAATTAAAGAAGCCCTGTTTAAATATCAAAAATACAAAATAATAATAATAATTAGTAGTACATTATTTATCAGAAATTTTTTTAAAATGACTTTCACATTCTTAAACTTTTATAATTTTGAATTAAATTTAAATCATCTTTTCCTCTCATAAATATCAAATAATTAAATTGTTTAAACTAAGCTATTTTTAAACTTATCACAAGTGAAAATATTTCACATATTTATATATATTAGGAATTAATTTCAATTGCAATCCTCAAGAATTTAAACTGTGGAACATCTCCAGGATTCTAGAACGCTTTCTAATATTTCTGTCTTTAAAACGTTTTTGTTTGTTTGAAAAATTCATACATTTTCAATTTAAATTAAAAATAAAGTGTTAATTTATGCTAAGATATCTGTTTTGCAATTTTTTTTATTTTACTATTGTATTGTAAGCACTTATTTTATTAATGATTTGCTAAGGTTATTAATTTTGTCGCTATATTATAGGCATAATATGCAAACAGTTGGTTCTCCAATTTTAGAAACTAAAGTTTATTTCAACAACAGCAAAAAAACCACCGAAAGAGCTGTTATATATAGGCTATTGAAGAACAGGGAGATTGCCACATAATAATTGATAATTTCCTGGCAACATCAAATGGCAAAAAGTTATCTCTGTTTACATGGATATATTCTTATTTCTATTCTTTACTATAATAACAATCCATGAAAATGTTTAATTCTAGCTATACATATACACACAGGATGTTCGAAAAAAAATAACTGTTTGAATACTTGTAAATTGAAGAAACACCTTTTTTTTATATATATTTAAAATTGTTAGATTTTTCAAAATGACTACTTCAAGCAACACATTTTAAACTGAATCAAATCTTTGCTAAAAGTGCAGTGACATGCTTATGTAATTTTTTTTAATGAAAATGACATTAAATTAGAAGGATTTGAATCGATACTCCACAATTCGGCATATTTTACGCAGAACAAAAATACAATGCTGTTCCGTTTTCTTTTTGTAAATGGATTGATATGAAAAAATATATATATTTTGCTAACATGTGTAATTATATGAATATTATAAATGAGAGCACTTAAGCACCTTGGGATATCATTGTGAAAATAAAATATTGTACATTTGAATTCTGAATTGTAAATTTTGAGAATATAAGGCTCACAGAACTGGTTTCTGAACTTTTTCATCAGCTATACCCTAAAAATACTTATCTTTAAATCAGAATAAACGTGAATCTCATTTATATTAAACAAATTTACTTGTTATATTTTATAGTATGAAAGATGAGCTATGAACAATTATTTAATGTTAAGCTTTTTATAGTCAATAATTATATTTTCAGAAATTTATAATTCATTCCATTTTTTAATAAATCTTACCATTAATATATTGTAATGCTGCGGGGAAATACAGGGTCATACCTGGGGAGATGGTCATAGTACATCAACATCAACTGCCCTAAATTGGTTAGCCATTTGTAACAACTCTACAGAAAATTGGTGTTTAAACCATGAAGGATCTGAGGAATTGTATTTTTATTTTTAAGTTAAAAAGTAAAATAAAATTTAATCTCAAAAGGGATGAGCATAATACATCACTCTGAGAGATCAGCATAGCTAACTATAAGTTCACCAGCATTCCTCAAAAGTAATAAACATTCATCATCATGATTTATCTATCAAAATAAATCAGTCAATCTTGTGACTGGATTTGAAATAGGTCTTCTGTAGACCAGGCTAACTATTGAGCCTTTGCCAGCTTAGGCAATTATTTAAATCGTAATTTGGATGCATAAACTTAAGTGCTAATCCATAAGAATACAATAAAAAAAAATCATTCTGGGATATCAAAACATGCTGATCAACATCAATGCTCTGGCCACTTAGTGCCATTAATGCACTGGTCAACTATAAACTTAATTTCTAATAGAGACCAAGCTAAATAAAATGTAGTGCATGGTCTCTTCATGCTAACCCAGAAATCGTCATCATCTGGATGTCCACACATTACATATAAACCTCTATCCCATATAGCTGTTACGCACAAATTTAACTCAGGAAGTAAGAACTATAATTTATTATTGTGGGCAAGAGGAAAATAAATAAATTAGCTTATTATAAATAATCTAAAGCAATTCATAACCTTCCCCTACTTATAAATAATTAGTTTTATTTGGGATCATCAAGAAAAGAAAAACTAAATCTTAGAATATAAGCTGTCATGATGTAAGGTCACACTGCACTTCATGAAACAGGAATTAGATAGAATAAAGTAATTAAGACAAAAGAACATTTTTAATACTTATTTAATATCTAATTAACAAAAAAACATGACATGATAGTAGATCATTTCAAACTCATTTAAAATATATATATATATTCACAAAAATTATATTAACAAACAAATTAATTTTTATTCATGAATTGATTTTAAACTCATTAGGTTCTTTAAAAATAATTAAGAGTTTGTAAAACATTTAAAAAAAAATCAAAGATAACAATCTTTGATTCTACCCAGAGGGCAAATTGAGAGAGAAAAAAACTATTACATTTATGAAACAAAAAACAGATTTTCTATTAATAAAAAGAATATGGTGTACACATAAAAATACCTCTAGCCATGGCTTTAGTGTTGCAGTCCTTTCAGTTTGTTTTCTATTCAATTGAGCTTCTTGAAGGCTTCTTAGACATGGTTATGGTGTCCTTTTTCTAGTCTGTATCAATTTCAGGTAATTGGAAAATAGCAAAATTTGTCTATTTGGTTCTCTTGAATTTCCAGATGAGACAGATGTATTGAGAGACTCGCTGCTCTTGGTTGAAGGCAAGGTTGCAGGTGCTTAAAGGGGTTTGTACCTTCTCTACATTTTTTCCAGGAAGGTGGGTTACATGGAGGAAGGTGATGCCTAGCTTTTAGCTGAATCTAGCACATGATTTTCATGGTACCAACTATTTTAGTGCTAAACTCATAGTATCCTAAAAGCTGGATTAAAAACTTCTACTATTATTATTGAACCAGGTGGGAGAAAATCGCTGTGATCCTCTAATTTAAAAATCTTGATCTTAACTCCAGCTGCACTCTCACTATTGTAGCACCCCGGCACTTCAAGCAAAGAAGTATAATATCACAGGTAGATGAAACACCAATGGTACCTATAACCAGATAGAGGCTATACAAAGTATAACTGATGATCACATTTCCAGGCTATAGAACTTTTTGGCTGCTAGATTCAAACCCCTGCCATCCAAAGTACTTTATTTGTATTGAAGCTTAACCTCAGGTGCTAGCTAATCATAAGTTATATAATCAGCATGCCAAGATGACAGGTATACAATCTAGTGCTTGATATATCCCCAATCTAGCTCCTTTTCTCAATTGTAAGGGGAAATATTTTACACCTGCCCAATATTTATAATTAACTATAACTTAACCTATTAGTGACACAGTTATAATAGAGAGAATCTATCAGACATTAATTAAACAAATAATTTATTTACACATATTCATAATTAAAACACATAATAAAATTTTAAATATATGCACGCACACATTTAAAATACAATATAATAAGGATTTATGGGATCAACTTAAAGATTACTGTGATTGTAGTTATTAAAGTCTCATTCAAATAAATGTTTAAATCTTAAATGGGATAATTTGGATTATATTTACATAAGATTTTCTTTTCGGGTAGCATATTACCCTCGTGGATACAGTTTTTTGCTTGTTTCTGATTTGTTGATCACCAACCAGCTAGCCTTTTCTTTTCGAACGATGGCTTGGTTTTTTACTGATTTTTCATGTTTTAAGGAAGGAGTGATTTTCCATAGTTTACTGGTCACAAGGCAAGCATGAGTTCTAGGTGGAAAGCATCTGATGGTACGAAGAACTGAGATTGAAGGTTAGCCACATATTTCAGTTGCCATCTAGCATTGCATACTGCTAGGTTGCCCTTCAATGAATATAAACTCCCGCATTCTGTAGATGTTAATGGCCTTTTACTGTCTTCTAATATAATAATATGAATGAATGAATCTTCCAGTTCTTTTATATGCTTCTTCCTCATTGTTTTCTATTTATCATTCTTCGACCTGGATTAATTAAATTTTATATTTCATTAATTAAATTTGTATTTTTTTAAATCTAACTTCTTGCTTAGATGATCATAGTCTTTTTCTTTGTTTCTCTAATTAGTGCAGTGGGAGTTATTATTTCTTTTCTTCTCTTTATCAACCAAGTAATCTTTTAAGTGAATTTAAATTTAAAAGTTTTCTCATTTACAAATTGTATATTTTAGTTCAGTTTTACTTTTACATTTTTCATTTTTTTAATTTAATTTTTTAAAAAGGGAGAGCTAGTTTTAACTTTTTTATTTAGAGTTAATTGCCCCTTCTTTCTAATCGCTCTTTACTATTAAACTTTATTTTGTTAAAATGACAAGATGACGCATCATTTAAAAAAAACTCAAACATATTATAATTTATAATTCGCTTTTATTAAGACTTAATCATTTCCTTTAAAATTAATTTGATCATTTATTAATAAATCATTTCTTGTGTAATCACAGAAGTATGTGTATTCTCAAACCATATATTCTTTGGCGGTACCTTATATTCAATAGCTTGGTTAAGATTCCTGCTGTGTTATGCCACAGATTGGTAAAGGCTTCTGCTTCTTTCTTTTCAGTAGCTGGATTAAAACTTCACTGCTTCTCTTCAACAGCTAATTTAAAAATACTTCTATCTTTTTCAGCAGCAGAATTAAGATTTGACTTCTCTCTACAACCGCTAACTTAGCAATAACCTCTCCAGACACTTGGGTGTGTAATCACTAATTTACACCCCACATATATTTTTTGAGAGCAATCCTGCCCACAAACCAATTACAATCTGTTTCTTATGTTATCATTTTCATGATAACCAATTAAATAAAATTTTATAACTACAATTATTCCGCCAATTGTCTCCTTAATCATAGACTAAAAACAAGTCAAGAATTTCAATTTAACATAAAATTCTTGAGATTCCTTTAAACAAAATCTTGCAAAAAATAAGAAGATAATCAGTTAAATGCACTGATTTGATTTTTTTCTCCATTAAATAGAGATAAGAAAAGAAAAAACAACTGATTAATTAAAATAAAAAATTTACAAAGTTATTAAAATCTTATTTTGTTCTTCCCTTTCTTTTATTTTTTACTTTAAAAAAAAAAACATATTTAAATATATTTAATGTTTGAGAATTTTTATACTATCGTATGGGGATTTTACTATGATTGAATTAAATAATGACTTTAAAAAATAGATCTAAGAAAATTTAAATATTTTCCCTCCTTAATAAATAATATTTACTAAGGCTGTAACCTCAAACATGTGCATGTAAAATGCGATAGTAGGGACCTCTACAGGTCTTAACCACAAGCTTACGTTTTGGAAGAAAAGAGGGGAACCCAAAGGGAACCCTTCTTTACTTCAACCTACTTTCTATATAAATAGCTGAAGCTGAAACGATTAGATCTGACAGCATTTCTCAAACCTGAGGAACATGCTGCCAAATATCTAATTATTGATTTTTCTAATATAGCTATGTAACCAACAGGTTACAATATGTATGTAAATAGTAAAGAGAATGTTATTTTGTGAATTTCTCAATTATTAATGTGTTGTCTTTTACACGGTTAATAAAGATACTGCATGTATATTCTAATCACATAGGAACTTAATTCATTTTATTTTATATAAATCTTACTAATTGAGGTTATATTTTATGAATATAATTTATATACTAATAAAAACATCATTTATATATATATTTATGTATGTGCAACTTTTTGAAGTTCTAGATTAAAAAACTCCCATTATGCACAATCAGTGTTAAGGAAGTCATGTTGTCACTTACTCGAGGTTGATATTCCGCTTTTAATTCAGCAAGAATCTGAACAGAAAGCCGCTCAAATAATTACGGGTGATTATGAATTGAAACTTATTCGGCAGGATTATTTTACTACTAAACAAGATCAGGTAGCTTTTTTTTACATTCCAAAAGTAAATGACTTTTTATTTTAATCATTGTTTATATTCATTTTATCGAGTTTATCTAATGCCTTTATTGTAAATTGTTTATACCACATCTTTTGTCTAATTTGTTTTTGAAAGTTGTTAATTTTAAAGGTATCTAATTTATTTAGGTCATTCAATATTTGCTCAACCAAAGAACTCGTAATGAATTTCTGTTGTTGGTACTAGATGTTGAAACTCAGAAGCATAAACATACAAATCAATTGATTAAAACGCTGGTTCAAGATATTGAATCGTCTTTACAGTCTCTGAAAAATCGTCTGGTTAGTAAACAATTTACACAATCATAAATGTAAAATTTGAAATACAGGCATTCTTCATATATCTGTAGCTTAATTGTAAATATAGGGAATTTGAACACAAGACATTCAAGCACCCTTCAACTATCCGCCCTATCTCACAACCACTGATGCACACCACACACATGTAAAAAAGATAAATAATCAGCAATATACATATTTCATGCTGAATCAGCAATCAGTCAGTCCAGATTATCATTTCCTACACACACTATATATATAATTGGTGCTCAGTTTATATTAAGATAGCAAATCTCACTTTAATGGACAGGTTTCAATCCACTACAACTCTTCAGTCATCCACACCATTGCAAATCTGATGATGGAAAACCCAAATGGATTGAAGCCTGTCCATTAAAGTGTAGTGATTTGCTATCTTAATATAAACTGAGCACTAATTATATATGTGCATGTGGTAAATGATAATCTGGACCAACTGATGAGTCCTGGTTCAGCATGAAATACGTATATTGGTGATTATTTATCTTTTCTACATGTGTGGTCATGTGTATTAATGGTATGAGATAGTATGGATAGTTGAAGGGTGCTTGAAAGTCTTGTGTTCAAATCCCTTATATTTACAATCATATATATATATATATAATATAATGAGCATGTTAATAGCTCTAAATAAGCTTTTTTCGATAAATACCGCAAGAGAAAGCATTTAAAGTCTCTACCTTGAATTTGAGATGTCTCAAAATTTCAGATTTTCTTTTTAATGGTTAAGTATTCGATAAATGCTAGGCTAGAATTTGTATTTTAGATCTAATGTCTGAATGTCCTAGTGCTTCACTGATGAGAGCTATTAACTTGAAACTGGTTTGGGGTTAGAGATAATTCTAGATAGATTTTAAATGTTTTTTTCTTGCAGCATTTATCGAGAAAAGCTTGTTTAGAATTATCAGCGTGCTCATTATATTACATTTGTAAATGCAAGCTAATTAAGTCATGTGATGTATGACTTGGTTTCCTTAATATATATATGATTAAGTAAATAATGTATTTATAATATACACATTGGATATTTTCTTTTATTGAAAGATATATGGTACAAATTCTGAGTCATTTCTCATATAATTTGAAAAATATCCACATTAAATTCAAAGTTTGTGTTAAGAAATTTTTATATTTAATAAAAATACCCCCCCCCCCCAGCACTTTTTTGATCTCTAGTGATAAACATTAAAACTTATTTCAATGTACTTTTTTCGGTTTTTTGTGAGAAAAGCTTTAGGAAATAATGGAATTATTATTGATATCTTAAAAGAAGCTGATGAAAAAATAGAAAAAAATTGTTAGCAAAAGTATATTTTAAATATTTTAAATGACAAAGATATACCAGAAGATTGGAAGAATGAAGAAGTATTATTGATATTTAAGAAAGATGATAAAGACGATATTAGAAATTAGGGACCTATCAATTATCTATCAATTCTTTACAAAATTTTTTAAAATAATTACCACTCATCTACAGTGAACTTTGGACTCTAACTGACAAAAGAACCTGGATTTAAAAGTGGTTTTAACATAGTTGATCTTATTCAAGCATTGAGAGAAGGTATAGAAAGAATTAATGAATATGTCTTGCCATTATGCTTCAGGTGATTATGAAAAAGCATTTGATTATTTAGAATTTTCACAGTGATTAAAGCTTTGCATCACTGAGATATAGACTTGGAACATTATCATATTCTAAAGAAGATTTACAAAATGCTACACAGCATTTAGATTATATGGTGATACTAAGATTAACATTGTTATAGGTGTTCAACAGGATGATTCCGACATCTCCACAACTTTTTATAACAGTTTTGCAAGTAGTATTTTATAGATGAATAAAAATAAATGGAGATTATTTAAGTCATCTATATTTTGTTGATGATATGGTTATTTTTGTGAATAATGCTTTAGAGCTGCAGGAAATGTTGCAAGAATGATCATACAAAAATAAAGTAGAACTAAAAGATAAAATTAAAATAGTGTTTAATGAATTTTCTCAGAAGAAAATAATGATTGATACTCATTTATTAGAACTTAATAACTACAAATACCTTGATCAATTTATTAATATGGATGGAAACATAATGGATGGAATTAATCATAGAATTAAATTTGGAGTGTTTTCATAGAGATAACTTGATATTAAAAGAAAATATGTATTGGAAAGAAAGGTTTTTAGTAGATATATTTTATCAGTTCTCATTTATGAATCAAAGATTTGAACACTTACAGAAGAGCATGTGAAAAGATCTATGTTAGAGTAACAAAAAGAAATTGAAAACAAAATATGTAGCTGAGAGAAAGAAATTAAGAGGCTGAAATGGAGTTGGGCTGGACATATTTCTAGTAGAGATGATAATTGATGGACAAGTAAAAAGTTTTAAATAGGATCTCAAGAGATTCTAAGAGTCTTAGAAAGAGATTACATATGAGGTGGATGGATAAAATAAAAACTTTTTTTGGTATGATATGAGAAGCCATGGATTAAAGTAATTGGATTAAACTTGGAGAGACCTTCATCCTGTAGTGAACCAATAATGGTTGAAATTGGTGAACATCATTATTAAATGTAATGAATTTCTTTTAATCAGGTAAATATCATAATGCAGATAAACTTTGATTTTTATATACAGTCATGTCAACTTGAGAAATAATCATGTATTTAAAATCAGTCAAGTGAAATAGAATATACTATATATATGAACACTTTAGTAATACTTAATTTTTGTATAATACTTGAAGTCATAAAATGTAAATCCTTTCAGTAGTATCAATAATTAGAAAAGTTAGATAATCAAATTTTATGATATTAAATAGGTAGAAATATTGTATACCAATTTACATATCTAAATTGCATTAATCTTATGTATTTTCTAATAAATCAATACTCTACATGTTTAGAATTTTTAAATAACTGTGAAAAGGTTTGGAGAAAATACCCTTGCCACCAATTGATCTAGGTCTGTAATTAATATGACTACATGACATCATAGCTACATGGAAGGGTAATACTAAAGTGTAATGGATGAGGAAATGCATGTTTGGAAATGTTAATGTTTTTTTAGTATTTTTAATTTATTGATATTTGATATATACAGTGATATTCATAAGGAATGATTAAATATCTTAGGATTACCAGTTCCTTTTTTTAGGAGAACTGGGTGATACCACAAATGATGATCAAAGTATTAGCATGACTTCAGAATATTCAGATTATCACTAACAAAAATTTTATATTCATTTTTCATTCATAGATGGATTTATAACACTTATTTCAATGCTGCATCCAACTCCTGACATGTCACCATGCACTTCATGAGATGTCACCATGCACTTCATGGTAACTACCATAAATATGGGAAGCATTATCATGTCAAACATATAATCTTAAACCTCATAAATCCTCTTCCTCTTATATACTCATGCTATTAAAGCTTTGCACAGCAAATATCCTAATTAGAAATTGTCCTATGCTTGTTTTTTTTTACCTTTTCAGCACTTAAGCATTTTAAAGGTTAATCTGTTACAGTATAAAACAAAAATATATAAACTATTAGTGGTTTATGTTAAAAATAGTTACAAGATGTAAGAAACACTACATAATATTGAATGTTGTGCTATAAATTATTTGTTTAATTATATATATGGTTGATGGTTAGTTTTTTGCATTTTCTTTATTACAAAATATGGTTTTATGCATAATTATAAATATTTTAAATCAAAAAAATTATTTTTTTATGGTGAATATTTACAAGGGGTGTCCCAAAAATAACCGGAATTTTGTAATAAAAAATTGTATATTTATTTTTAGGTGTTGCAAATTGAATCACTTTAAAAAGTATAGTCTATTTAAAGTAACGCATCAGTCTAAACTTGTTTGTCACTTTTCGAAGTAGTCCAGAAAGATTTGCACAGTGAAGCATTTTAATGCGTCCATCATTCCCCCCTCCCCCCAAGTTCTAAGTTCATAATTAAAAAAAATTGAGTCATTTTTTCTTTCAAGAGAGATCGAGTGAATACAACTGATAGATAAGTTGGGTCATGCTGAATTTCATTAAAAAGTGTTTCACATTCAAGACTTTGAGAGATGACACTTGGTTGGGGTAGAGCTTTGCACTCTTTTCTTTGCCAAAAAATGGGATGTTTGCATTTCACCCCATCATGTAACATTTCAGAACTTGCAGATAAAATGCCTGATTATTATAGACTAAATTTGAGAGAAAAATACCATTTGCTTAAAAAAAAAAATCACCATTGTTTTGACTTTGAACTTCACTTGCGACACTTTTTAGGGATGTTGATAAATTTAACATTTCAGTTAAACCACTCATAAACTTGTGTTTTTACAAGATCAGCTAGCTTATAATCTGTTTCAAGCATTACAACGGTTTTCCCTGCCATATATCTGTAAACAAAAACAGAATTTTACATTGTTTGAACTTTTCAGCCATTATAAAAAAATTGACAAATGTGCAAAACACATTTTATAAAAAAATGTCTGGCATGGCCCCACAATTTTATAAGGTAATGTCATTCGGCAGATTAATGCAGACGGGTTGTTGCAAAAGGTATGTAACAGCAGAAGTATATACTATAACAGACGTGCAAACCAGAGAACGATTCTGGTTATTTTTCGATCCCAGCTCATATCATTATGAATTGTAATATTAAATTGATAAAAAATCAAGTCAGATAACCTAATTTTAATAAAGCTTCTATTTACAAATGTTATATATAGAGTAAGTTAAAAACAAACTCTTATGAAGCTTCAAAAATACCCTCAACCTCAGACCTAGGTTTCTGCCTCTAGCGTCATCAGTGAGGTGCTAGGGAATTTTGAACATTTAAATGTCTGAAAGTTTCAGATTTTCTTCTCAATAGTTAGGCATTGATAAAATGCTGGACTAGTTCTAGTATTTTTATTCCCTAGCACCTCACTGATGACGCTAGAGGCAGAAACCGCGGTCTGAGGTTGAGGGTATTTTTGAAGCTTCATAAGAGTTTGTTTTTAACTTACTCTATATATAAGAATTGTAATATTATAAAACAAAATATTTATAGATCTCTGAGAAGGTTTCAGATTCAGCCGAAACTTATTAGGAAATAAAATTGCTTTTTAAAAAGTGCGAAAAGAGAAGTGATGCTTTATGTCATTTTAAATTGAGCAATAAACAGAAAACGAAGACATTAATTTGCAAATATCATTAGATGATACGAATTCAGTTTGCAATTTCATTTTTTAATTGGTACTTTTGTCTGGTTACTTCATAGCTGAAATTTGTCTAACAAATTTTTTTACACAAAATAATCTCATTAAAATTATTACTATTTATAATTCATTTATATATGTAAGAGTGTTTGGCATAAATTGCTACAATAAAGTATTTTAAGAAGTATTGAATTTTAGCAGCTGTAGGATTGATATCTCGATGCATATTCCACATGCCTAGTATATCCCAGTGAAAAAATGACTGGTTTTTTTCTCTTCCAAGATGTTTCCAGCGCCATCTCTGAAGCAATGTGTGTATTATGTAGTGTTATAGTTTAGCTACCACAAAAATTCTCAGTATCATTGTGTCTGAATTGTAAGTTACGACATGAAATGCAACTGTGTTTTATGACTTACTTCATTGTCTTCAATGCTCTGCATGTCATCATAAAATTGTGTGAACTATTTAATGTTTTTGTGACTCATGGCTTCATTGCTGTGAGTCACAAAAACATTAAATAGTTCGCACAATTTTGAAACAAAATATAATGCTAGTATGTTATTCCATAATGGATTAAGGTGTGAAACACACTGTCCCATTTCGTGTTGCAGGTTGTGATCCAGAAATGCTAGTGATATAAATTTTTGCAGTGAATAGTTAAGCAATGTCATTGAGTTATATATGCATTGACTCAGAGATGTCGATGGAGGCAGTTTGGAGAGAGTTAATCACTGGTCCCCACTTTCACTGGGACACACTGTACATATGAATGTCTGTCATTTATTCAATTAGTCTTTATTTGATTTTAAATTATTTTCTAATGCATTTGCTTTATAAATTTATAGTTGTTTTTTATTTATTTAGACAATGATGTCAGAGCTTAAACAGAAATTTCAAAATGAACCGCAACATATTATTAAACCATCCAATTTGTTTGCCTCTAATATGTATAAAATAGGTAGGATGTATTTTCTACTATTTTAAAAATAGTTTTATATTCTTTTTTGATCAATAACAAGTGTAATGAGTATATATGTAATTGGAAAACAAGGAGACTTCAGAGTCAGTAAACTCTCTAATAATAATAACAGTATTACATGAGATTCATATGCTTCCAATAACAGATCTCATCTTACTCTAGAGCCATCTAGTATGAGTTTTAATAGCTTGGAAACCAGATGTTATAATGCTATAATATATTTAGATCAGTTTCTATTTTTACTTTTGCCTGCTAGGATTAATATTATATTATCTGGTGTATACCAGTTATTCAAGCTTACAGTGTCTGAGAGAACTGTTATTAGAAGCATATGGAAAAGTAATGTGATATTGTTGTTAGTATAATCTTTTTAGCCAAAACGTAGAAGATTACAGTTAGCACAAAACTGACTTCTTTAAATGTATAGAAACTGACCTCATATATATTTATGCAACTTTATAAGCAACTTGGGTTATATTTTCATTGAATTTCATAACTAATTGACTAAAAAGTGTTTGCAGTTAATTAAAATAGAAGGAAAAAGAAATGAAAGTTGAAAACTTAAATTCACTTAAATGTTTAAGTAAAAATTCCCTTTTTTTTGGAAACGCTGTTGTGAACCCAAAAATGTTACAAGAGATTTTTTATGTGCATGAATTTCATTTCAAATTCTGGAAAACTGTGTAGATTTTCATTTTTAAAATTTGAATATGAATAGTTAATATATATAAAAATTATTTTATAGGAAAACACTTTTATTTAATTTGATGAGTAATGCATTACCCCCCCTTCAAATTTTAAACATAATTTTAGTTAAACCATTAAGCATCACATGATCACCATCTCTTATACTAGCACATAATTGTTTATAAACAAGGCAAAACTCTCCATACATATTGCCATCTAGTGCAAGCCATAGTATTCAATAGATGGTAGAAGGTAAATGCATCAAAATCCTTAGTGTCTACTTATCCAATATTCTCAGACTAGTTTCTAGCATATGGCTTTCATCAGTAAGTACCTTTGGATCTGAGAGCACTCACCTAAACCTTTGGATCTAATTGTAGCAATCGTTTAATGACCACCTTTTACCTTTTTAGGTAACTATAAAGCTATGACCCCAAATCGAATCCAAGTATAGTTCTATAGATCTGAACCCAGGCCAATATCTGTCTATTTTGGTGTCTTTGGTATTTTAATAACCATAGTTACCACTATCCTTGGTTTAAGATTGGTATTAGGAAAAGGAAGTAGATAATATTGATTATTAAAAACCAAAGATACTGAACTGGGCTCAGATCTATAGAACTATAAAAGTGAATTAGCTTGAATTGGAAATATTATTGTGTTTTCAACTTCAGCTCATAACTTTTAGTTAGCTAAAAAGACAAAAGGTGGCTGCTGTAGACATATCTTAGATCCAAAGATCTAGGTGCAGTACTTTCAGATTCAAGGCTTCTCCCTGATGAACGCCATAAGCTAGAAATTGTAAGGAGAAAATTGCTACTGTGTTACCAGATTGTGTATTCATAAGAAATAAGGGTCAAATGATGTTATAGTAGTTATTAATTAGTAAATGATATACTGATATACTTAAAGAATAATGATCTTAAAATAAAGAATGGATGTGCTGAGAATAAATAAATCTTACAACCTTTACTGCTTATCTATCATGAGTCTTTAATCCTTAGCTCACAGTTTATCTTTATGATACAGATCTTTTTTATATCTCCACTTAATGTTAACTTCACTGCTTTTTTCATAGCATGATTTTTTTTGTTTTCAACTAATCATCTCTTCCTAATATTCCTTATATTGTCTGAATAATAGTATTTCATTTTGTTGCTGTTTTATTAAGAAGGCAAAATTCTCTCCATACAGTAGTGCCACCCTGTGCCAACCAGAGTAATCAATGAAATGCCAGAAAGGCTTGTGCATAAAATCCCAATCTAATGTCTACTCATTAAATATCCCCAGACTAGTTTCTGGCTTGTGGCCTTCGTCAGTAAGCACTGCACCTAAATCTTAGGATCTAATGCAACCCTCTAGCAACCATCTTTTATCTCTACTTAACTACAAAACTATGAAAATAAAATTTAAAACACAATAGTATTTTCAATCTAAGCTCAGAAGCTTATATAGTCATATGGGTCTGAATTCAGTTCAGCATCCATACATTTTGGTGTCTTTGGCTCTTTAACAACCACAGCCATCACTATCCTATTAGGCAGGATTGGTGTTAAACCATCATGCACCACATGATCACTATCTCATACTAGCACACAATTGTTTATAAACAAGGCAAAACTCTCTCCATACAGTAGTGCCACCCTGTGCCAGTCAGAGTAATCAATGGATGCCAGAAGGCTTGTGCAAAAAATCCCTATCTAATGCCTACTCATCCAATATCCCCAGACTAGTTTCTGGCTTGGTTGGCACTACTGTATGGAGAGAGTTTTGCCTTGTTTATAAACAATTGTGTGCTAGTATGAGATGGTGATCATGTGGTGCTTGCTGTTTTATTCTCAGTAATCTTATGTGTTTTTAATTCATTGTTATTTAGTGTATTCACACTACGCATGCATTTCTGTTAACTTGTAATTAATGAAATGCTGAAAAGTTGTGGTTATTAATTCTTTAACGATATTTCAGATTAATTGTTGATTTAGTTTAGTTTTTATTATATTGCAAATAGAATCCAATGCAATAAATGTGCAGAAATAATAATAAGAATTATAATATTACTAGTAATAAATTCAACTTTTTTATATCTTTTAAGTTTCCTGGAAGTCCAATAAAAAGTCTCAGCCACTTCTTCTAGGATATGATAATCTCCAAGAAGAAATGAAGACTTTACATTACAGTTTAAGTTCTCTAAACTCAAAGTGTTCTGCCTCTTTCAGTCAGCTTCTACATCATCTTTTTGATCTGTAAGTAAGAACTAGAAATTAAGTTAAAGTTTAATATGTGACAATAATAATCTGGTCTATTCTAGAGACATCTATTGAGCAGTGACAACCAAATTCCGAGATTAGGGTCTGGTATTTGGATTTCTTGAATGAAGAAGCATTGAATTGCAAATGTCTACCTCAAATCCTCTTAATGACTTGAAAGTTTTAAATACTCTATGTCCAGATCTGTGTTGTGGACAAGGAGGTTTATTTTGAGTTGTTTGAAATTTTCAAGTCTTTAACTTGACTGGTATAACAGAAATAGAAAATGGCTGATGGATATTTGCAATTTAGTTCTTGACATTCAGAAAAGTCAATATTTAGAAGCTAGTTTGGTGGTCTGTTTTATAACTACCATATAGTGGTCACTAATATGAACATAGATGTTGTAGAGTAGAATAGATAATTGTAATGAAGATTTTAAATATTAGAAAGACATTTCATTTCAATAAAACATACATTGGATGTATATTGCAGATGTTGTTATTCTAATCGAAATGCTATAAAAGCAGATTGTTCTTCATTTTAATTAGCAAACAAGTAAGCCTGATATTAATATTTACTTGTATCTTTTTCTTATAGTTCTGGCTTGAGTTCCATGTTCAGTTATTGTTACATCTGATTGGCTGTCACCTTAACATTTTTAAAGCGTGTCTGCAGAAGATTTTTAGCCTTTCACGTTATTACTGTCAACTGTTTGTGAAATTATAAGATCAGTTTCATGAAATCTGAATAAAGAGCTGATTGAGAATAGGTTTCATACAGCCGTTATTGAATCAAGTGTAAAATGATTAAAGATGATGTTGTTATTCTAGAGTGATTTAATGTAAACTAAAGCTGTGGTAACGAATTGATATGGTTTCGAGATTGGTGTCCCATACATGAAACTTTAACCTCTTGGTTTTTACAAGATAGTCAGTATTAAAGCACAAGAGAAGAGAGCCTACTAGTTGTTCAAAATGTTGAATTGTTAAAACAGTTTAATATACAATGTGATCCAGGTATTAATAACTGGTTTTTTCCCTCCATCTCTGAATCAACACATGTATTATGTAGTGGGTGTTTGGATCATGAATTACAACAGGATCCTTACGCAGATACTAACATTAAATTTTGTTTAAATTGGGTAAAACTGCTATTGAAATTATTTGAAATTTTCAATTGTGTACAGCATTGAAGGCATGAGTCATGAAAATGTTTTCAAGTGATCTAGATACATTAGCGTCTTAAAATTTTAGCGGTGAATAGCTAGACTATATATCACTACATAATATATTGATTTATGTTGCTTCAAATCGCTTGGAGAGAGAAATAATATCTTTTTCACTTGGACGCATGGTATACATCAGATATCTTCAATAATTCTCAATATGATCACCTAATATTTTGCTTGTTCCCACAATCTTTTTTTGCATTATAAAAACTACTTTGTGAATGAATGTCTTAATGTAAAACTTCTTTGTTCAAGAATTAATAAAGTTTGTGAAAATGCAAAGCTATGTGTTAATGCAAAGTTATTCATTTGGAGCTTCAAAAATGTTGCGAAAGTGTCAGATATAGAATAATCCATACCCAAGTCACTCTTCCAGATGCCTGAAAAGCTTTAAAATTAAACCAAGGAGAGTTTTTGCTTGATGTTTTCTGATTGTTATGAAGATACATATGAAAATTATTTTAAAATTTGATAGAAATGGGAAACGAAGGGAATTAAAGTAAATGAAGGTTATTTAAATCATCTAAATTTTTCAGATTATGCGGCTGTTTTACAAATAATACATCAGAGATTCAGGTAATGCTGCAAGAATTCTCAGATGAAAGTAAGAAAGTAGATCTAATATAAATTTAAAAAAGACTACGGAAGCACACAATGCATTTTCTCAGAAGAAAGTGAAGATTGATAATAATAACTTAAAAGACATTAATCCTATAAATATCTTAGTCAGAATATGAATATAAATGGTAACATAATAGATTAAATTAGTCGTAGAATTAAACTTGTCTACTGGTAACTTTGTTAGAAATAATATTAAGAGGAAATGTTTTTGAAATGGAAGTTTTTCAGTAGATATGTTTTGTCAGTTTTTATTTCTGGATCTCAGACTTGGATACTTAACAGAAGAGCAATACATAATTTACACCATTCAATGAAGTTTGAAGAGATGTAAATTAGAAGTAACAAGAAGAGAACCAATACAAAATATGAGAGTAAGAAAACAAACCAGCATCACTGACATCATTGGGCTAGATATATTTAAAATATTGATAATAATAGATGGACAGTTGAACTTTTAAATTGAATTCCAAGAGATTGTTGGGGTGATGTGGAGAAGAGGCTATGAATTGGAGAAGTTGGATTAAACTTGGAGAGATCTTCATTTTTCAGATTCAGTAATGGTTAAAAATGGTGAACAGAACTCTCACCTATTCTGATTTAGAAGAAATATAGAGCATAAGAAAAGCAGCAATTAATTTCAGAAGCAGATGTTGTAATCCAGGAAGATGTCACATTTTGTTTCTTGATACAAACTGAAATAAATTGGAAAATTCAAGGTAATTGTGATTATGATTCAGTCAAATGTACGATCATTATTTAATTGAAAAAATTTCTGGAATAAGTTTTTTTTTCCAGAGTTTAATGGTTCGATCCTTGATAATCCACACTATTATGCATAATTGATCAAAACCATCATTTGTCTTATGGTGATAATAATACTACTTTTACAATCAATGATTCATTTCTGAAGTTTATGTTATTTGTACATCGATTTTCAAGATATTTGAATGGAATTTACTATGTTGCAAAAATTTACTAAATCATATCATGGTATTAGACTTGATATTATATATATTGTAACTATATATCTGGCCGTGCGGACTAATTATATATTCTATAATGAATTAAAAAAAATTGTAGATTATAATGAATAAATTTTTCTATCGTTATTAAACTATAGTCTTAAGCTAAATGTTTTAATGTTATTTATTAAAATAATTTACTTGGCCTATTTAATTAACTCTTAGTTACTTAAGAAATATTTAGATTGTTCAATATTTGTTTAAAAATCTAAAGTTAATAATTTGAATCTAAAGAAGAGTTAATTTAGTTTGCCATATTTTAAGTAGATGCAATAGATAAAGTTTTATTCTGTTTAAAATATGCTTGCTTAATTTGGTTAGGATTTTTGTTAGTTTTTAAAATAAATCGTTTTAAAATAATTTATAAAAATGTTAGTTTATTAATTTTATCTGCAATTAATTGGGGTAAGTTTCACTTTAAATCAGTTTTAAATGTTAGTCATTAATGTAGCTTCAGTATTTTAAAATCTTGGTTTTATTAAGTGTACATGTGTGTGTATGAATATCTAGGCATGCATGTGAAAAATTGATAAAATTTACAAGTTATTAAAATTTATATTTTAATAAAAAAAGGGTACATTAAATAATTGCAATATTAAAAGTTCTTTTATAGAGAGTATATTTTGAATAAAGGTGTTATTTAAAAAAAAAAAAGTTTAAATTGATAAATCATTTATTTAACAATTAAATTTAATTAAGTAAGTTCATTTGTTTTTTAATCGCCTGTCTAGACATCACATGATTAAATAGTCTTAAGTAAAAACTTGAAGGTCTGTCAGGTCAATTATGAAAGATAAAATGCACTAATAGTTTAAATATTATGATAGAGTACATATGTGGGATTAGTTGAACTATATCACATTACAGGAAATGCAGTAGAAATCTTAACATGCTTGTGTGTATAAAAGAAACACATACCTTATTATTAAAGACACACTTTATTTTAATGAAATTGATTGGTTTTGTTTAACTTATTTTCACATTTTATTTTGAATCAGTTTAAAAGTTTTAAATTTTTTTTGTCATTTCAAATGTCTGAATAGAAGGTTAAAAAAATTATCCATTGCAGTACTTCTAAAGTATATGTTTAGCTGGCTTGTCAGACAGTAAATCCTGGAAAGTTGCTAAAAATCCTAATAAGTTTTACAAGAAATCACTGGTAAACTGAATGCACAGTAGGAAGTGTATGTTATTTTATTATAAAATGAAATATTAGTTAAATTCGAACTTTGGCTGTAATAATTATCTTCAACAGTTTAAATAATTTTTTAATTAGTTATTAACACTAATTTTAATTACTAATGAAGTAATTATTACATGTTTAATAGAACTCTCACCTAAAGGTGAGTAATTTATAAATCGTTATGAAGAGAGTCATTCTTAGTTTGTTTTGGAGATATGTGAAAAAGTTATTCTACTTACGTCAAACTAAAAATATGATAATGATGAACTATTATAAATGTATTGCGTATATTAAAAATAGAAGAAATTATAATGATTTTGACTTGTAACATTTTAAAGAAAGAAAAAGACAATAAAAATTAACCCTTTTAAGTATTTTGGAAAAAAAGACTTTATTGAGCTACGTTCATATTAAGATAGATAAGCTAACGTTGAATTAATATAATTATCTGTTCCAAGTTCATCTGTCGATTCAGTTAGAACATTGTTCTAAATTGCTTTGTTGTTTTTCTGAAATATATCCTTTACATTAAAAAAAAAGAAAATAAATTTAGACTGACCTCATACTTAATGTTATAAAATATATAAATTTATAATATGGGACTTTATAAAGAACTGTTATTAATTAACATCCTATTTCTGCTCATTTCTTCTCCAATTTGTATTACAATTAGAAATGTTGTTATAAAGGAAGTGTATATTATTTAAAGTATCTACTATCAGTCTTGTCATCTTTAAATTTGTTAAATTTAACAACAATATGCTATTTATACAAAAATATTATTTACATACGCTGCTGATAACTTATATCAACATCTAGAAAATTATGATTTTGCACTGTACTATCGTAAATTCAGAGTCAGTGAGTAATATATAAATATATTTATAGCTCATGCTTTCAAGTCAAGATGCTTAAGACTGGCTTATTTTTAAGAGAAGGGTGGGACAATCCTTTTCTTATCAAAATCTCTGTCATGTGTTGAGGCTTGATTGCTTTTCAGACTGCTGTCTTAATATCTGATTGGCTGTCTGAGAAGCAACAGACGCATGTGAGAGACTGGCAACCTTTCAATTTGTTAAATTTTATATTGCAAACATTTTTCTCAAAAAATTTTCACCATAAATCTTCGTATATGTATTCTCTCTCTGCCTAGGTGAAAGACTATATTGCTGTGTTTTTAAAGGAAGAGAAAAAAGAACTTGAATAAGATGGAAATCATAGTTTGATGTTTATAATTTAATACTGGTTTATTTATTTTATTTCAGTGACGCAAACTGATTTCAACATCAAATTTATGATTTACATTAAATTATTAGATGCATTGTGATATGCCTTGTAAGAGATTTTAGGTATATGTCACCTTTCTTAATGAATATTTAATTTCTTTAACTTTTGTCTATATGTGATGTGATGCACTGTGACTTTTCCTTATGTGGAGTCAGGAATCTCTCAGCCTCTACGCTCAGAGAAACCTGTCAATCACTTTACCTTTCTTTCCATTCCCCACCCTAAGTTTTGCCATATTTTTCTCTATCCTGCTCCATCCCATTTCCACAACATAATTTTTGTCAAGTCCATGGTCTTTATATTTAAATCCCCCTTGTCTTTTCCCAAACTCAGCAAAAAAACCAATAACTTACTTTCTGTATAATTTCTTTGTTTATATTTATTCTTCCACAACTTCATTATTTGCACTCTTTCTGCTTTCAGACATTTACATTCAATTAACAGATGCCTATTATTTTCTATGCCTTCCTTACATATCTTGCAGACTAAATCACCCACATTTTTCCATTTATGTGTATATTCCCTTATCGCTAAAGATCGTATTGAACTTTAAACAATAAACTACTTTTCTTGCTATTATCATAAATTAACCTGCACCCAATATTCTGTTTATTTGTATAAATATTTAAACTCTTTTTACTCTCCATACTTGTTCTCCAACTCCCTATTCTTTATTAATGCATCTATTCTTCTATCCCATTCCTTGCCACTTTAACACTCAATAATTCTCTCAACACAATCATCCCACCTTTTGTATAAGTATATCCAAATCTTCTGTATACTGAACTCTCACCCTTTCTATGGCTTGTCCTTTACTCATTACTCAATTAAATACTATGCTGAACATTTTCATTTTGCTTTTTGCATCTCTCATATAAAAACTTGACCATTCTATTTCTTCTTGAATTGCCTTCTTTGCCATCCACACATCTGCATCTAATGCATGTCTTCCTACTTCTCTTTGTACTCTTTTTCTAAGTTATCTATTACCCCTTTACTAACACATAATGTATCATTATCATGTATTAACCCTGCTACTGCCACTCCCTTTTATACAATTCTAGCTATATCATATTTAGTATATGAAAGCACTGTTAATTTCTTTATTAATCCTTTTTTTTGCTTCATTTATCAATTTTTTTCTCCCATTTATCCAAACAATTTCTCTGATTACTTAAGATGATTCCCAAATAGTTATACCTATTCACCACCCTTAACTTTATATTCCCCAACACAAATTCTTTGTCTTCTCTTTCCCCAGTATTAATCATCATTACTTTTGATTTTTCCTCACTAAATTTAATCCCCATCTCTTTACTTACCCTTTCCCATGTTCTCAGCATAACTTCCATATCTTCCCTTCTTTCTGTGCATAAGAAGATATCATCCGCAAATAGAAGACCCGATACTGTATCTACTCCCTTGCCACCAATTAATGGTATCTCTACCCCTCTTCCTAATTTTTCTATTGCTCTCTCCATTTCTTTCAAATACAACAACTACAAAGTTCTTAAAGATGTTCCTGACATCTTGTGGCAAGTGTTTTAGTTGTTTTTTGCTCTATCAAATTTTCTTTTGAGATTGAGTTTAGTCATTGATTTTGTTATCTTAAATACTCAATTTGTCCTACAGTAATTTGTTGTTAATAAGAAATAATCTATAATCTATTTTATGAAATTTCTCCATTAATCTTAATATCTAAATATAACTTAAGGCAACACTCTTAAATATAAAACTGAAAAAATTCAAAAAGTAGCATAATTTGATTACTACTTCGTAATTTGCAAGATCTAGATCTTGAAGATAATTTGAAATGAATTGTAGCATGCGTTAATTTAAAACTTTAATAAATTAGTAAAAAAAAAGAAGTATAGATGCTAACGAAAAATGCTAAGTTTATTCTTTACTAGGTAAGTACACAAAAATACTTTTATATACATAAGTATTAAAATGTTTAAAAGCTGAATAAAAACAATTTACCTATTTGTAAGAATACAACAGTTCAAAATGTTGCACTGGGACTTTCGAGAATAAGAATACGGGGGGGGGGGGTAGAAGTTTGATGCTAATATTGCTTATTGGAAATTATTTTATCAATTCCACATTATTAAATCATTTTAAATTATCCTTAAATTATTTTTTCCTCTCATAAATGTTAAATACAGTAATTAAATTTTATAAAGCGGAGTAAAAGAAACCTATCTATTTGTAAGCCTACAACAATTGTTAGAAATACTGCACAAGAATCTCTAGAATATATTGTTTTAATAGATGGTACGATAGTAACATATCAACCTGATGTATCCGAGATCTGGTTTAGAATCTGGGCCATATAAACTTGAAACTGTTTTTAATAAGCTTAAGATTTTATTTTAAAATAAGTCCCCCATAGTCGGTCCAGCTAATTATCCAATAATGGTTGATAAATGAATATCTATTTTTAATTTGAGGATGAAACGATGATGAAAAATAACCAAAGTCTTACTGCCTGTACTGTTTTTTCCTTCAATAAAGAAAAGACAATATTTATTTAAAAATATTTTACTTGCTATATTTTTTTTGTTTGCTTTTTTGACAGGCAAAGTTGTTTTCAGTCTTGCGAAAAAGTTATCTACTCGGATGCCACAACCACATCAGGAGTGTGTTGTCCCAAAGCAGTCACTGATAATATTGATCATTTGAATGAAGCGTTAATAAGTCTGGAGAAGTCTGTAAAAGATGCCATCAAAGAAATTGAAGCAAAGAAAAGCGTAAGTTGCATATATGTTATTTTATTATTAACAGTATTTGAATATGATTCAAGTATTCATGTAATCTATTCTAAATTTCTTTGATTTAAAAAATATCAGAAAATAATTTTTGCTGTTAGTTTTAAATATTAATTAAGAAACTTCATTATGTTTGTACCAACAGACATAAATTTCAAAAGCAGTTCTCTTTATTCTCTACTATAGCCATCTACTGTTAACTTGAGTAATTAATGGCCATTAAGTTATAATGCAGTTATGCTCACATTCCCAATCTAGCTATTTGTTTATGATCTTCATCAATAAATATTTCAAGATAGGTTGTCCAATGTGTGAATTAACTTCTGCTTTAAATCATTCTCCCTGATGAAGGCTATAAGCCAGAAACTAGTTAATATTGTTGGATATGATAACACAATCATTTAGCATCCATTTATACTGAAAATTACAACCAAAAGCTAAATATCATGTCTAATGCTATTTAGTAGTAAGATGTTTTTATTTTTAGGATCTTAGAACTTGGTTTTCTGCAACTTCATAGTATTATTGTGCCTGGATTGAAATATCTAATATCTAGAAGCCACCTTTAACCTGTTAGCTATCGAACAAGAAAACTTGGTTTTAAATCCAAACGAACCAGCTTGTGTAGTTAAATTAACAATTTTATATTAACTATGGGCATCTTTCAATCTTTGGATATGATGATTTTTACCAATCAAACATCGCATGATTTTTTCTGCTTATACCTAATATATATGGAATAGTTCCAGTTTTTAATCCAAAGTTCTCATTATTGATTATTATAGGCCAAAACTAACCTAGGATGTGGACATAATGGCATTACCAGTTTTACTGTCCATTAATTATTAAAATTTACAGGATGTGGCTCTAGAGTAGAATGAAGAGGACATGATGTTTGTTTTTAAAAATTATCATAGTGAAAAATTGAAAGAAATCTATAGTTGTTAAAACAAAAGTCGCTAAAATATATAATTGCTATTAAATCAGATTAACTTGGGTTCAAAACTAAGATTTTTTTGAAATACAAGCTATAGTTTATTATAGTATTAAGGAGTTAAATGTGGTTACTAGTTTCATCCTTGAAATGTGAGTATAATAGCAATCCTATTTAATGTTTATTGTTTACTTATTATGTTAAGAAAATTATCAATTATAAATATTCATTTAGCAGGCAAGATTCTTACAAAGATTATTATTATTAGATTAAAGGTTACAGAATTTACTTGTTAAAAGTTATTACAAATTATTAATTATGAACGTTCAACATTTAACTAGCTTTAGAATTATGAATTAATTTAATAGTTGTAAGTTTTAATTTTATAGAGCTCTGCGGGAAGAAATTTACCAATCTTTTAGCTGAGGCATTTCATAGTGTTTGGCACTGGCATTCTCCATTAGGCTGGCTTGTCTGATGTCTACTTGAACTCCTCCGGCATCCTGTATCAATTTTTTAAAAGGAAGGCGGCAGTAGTTGCTCTCTATCCCATCATTTTCATCATCGAAAAGAATGAGCGAGTGAACCCTGATGTCTGAATTTTGTTTTTTTTTATTAACTCTTTTTCATCTCCCCTCACAAGCCATTAAAAGTTGTTTACAACTTTCAATTTTAAGTTTTAATAGCCAGCATAACTTTTAACAAGAACAAAAGATCTGGCTTAGCTATTGACAAATGGTGCCGGGTTAACAATTTTGTCTTTTCCCTTTTTGACTTTATTTTTAAATCATTAAAAATCTTCGGTTCTTAGATTACAATTTAGTGAGAGTTATTTCTGAGAAACTGATGTTCTTGATTCTCTCTTTTTCTAAAAGAGATTTAAGTTGTCAACATTCTGCTATATGTATAAGACAGTCACCCCTGAATTTAAGATTTATGTGCAAATACAAGCAAATTTATAAATGTAATGACTTAAAAGATAACTTAGAAATAAATGAGAAAAGTTGTAATGTTTACTAAATCTATCACATTAGTTCCCTTCGCATATATACGTAGGGGTGCTCCCACACATACAACGATGTTTACAACTTACTTTAATTTGATCATTTTAAAATTATAACTGTGTATACATTATATGCATACAAACATTAATACTACCATTAGATGTGCACACATATCCTCACATACACGTAAATATACACTATTACATATCAAAATAAATTATTGTAAGGTTATATACGTGGACTGGGATGGATTTGAACTAGGAAAGAAGACTACTATGGTATATAGTAGGTGAAACAGGTTGATAGACAAATAATACTGTTCCATTATAGCATGAATAACAGTTATCACATTTAACAGTTTGAAGTATATTACCGTTAGCATTTTTCTTGATCCTAGGGCATTTTCAATTTGAACAATGAGGTAAAGACATTTTAGAACCTAAGATGAGATTTTAAAATAGTAAAAGAACCTATATTTTATGTACAGTAAAAATAAAACCTGAGATAAAATTTGGGTTTATGTAAGAACATTGTATTTTAGTAATTACAGTTAGTTATTATGTTGTCTATAAATATATTCTATGGAAAAATCCATAGATATTATGGTGCCTGCTTCTATAACGTTTGATTCCAGAACTTGTTCCAGCATATGTTGATTTGTTCCATAGTTGGTTTGTGGTGACCAATGTGATGGACTTTTAATTCATGACCTGTGACAGTTTGCCAGGTTATAATATATATGTACTTAGACTGATTCTCTCTTCCAGCCATATACAGTTTTATCTCTAAATCATCACTTGTGTTATTTAGCAACATAGTTTAGTTATTCACTGCAAAAAATTTTAAATGCTGAATATTTGGATCATGAATTCCAGTGTTAAATGTGACAATATTTTCCATATTTTAAACCCAGAGCAGAACAATGCACCAATCTTACATTTTGTTTTAATGTTTGAAATGAATCAAAGTGTGTATGGCGTTATGGCACACGGATGTTTTCGATTGGTTTGGAAGAAATCATAATGGCAAGAGAGCTTGAAAGTGGATGAAGATATTAATTAACATTTCATGCTAAACACTCTAGAACTTTTTTAGTGAATTGTTAAACCTTGTCATATAATATATGCATTTACTCACAAATGCTGCTTTAGGAAACTTGGAGAGAGAATCAGTTACCTTTTCAGCAAATACCTTGGTCAGATTATTAATACAGATGGAAACATAATGGAGGAAATTAATCATAGAATTAAACTTGATTGGAGTGCTTTTGGTAGAAATAACTTGATACTAAAAGGAAATATGCCTATGTGTTTGAAAAGGATGGTTTTTAACAAATGTGTTTTACCAGTTCTTACTTATGGATCTGAGACTTAGACACTTAATAGAAGAGCAATACAGAGACTTCAGACCACTCAAAGGAGTATGGAGAGATGTATGTTGGGAGTAACAAGAAGAGATCGAAAACGCAATGTATGGGTAAGACAACAAACAGGTGTTACAGACCTTATTGAAAAAAATAAAAGATTGAAATGGAGTTGGGCTGGACATATTGCTAGAAGAGATGATAATAGATGGACAATTGAAATTTTAAACTGGATTCCAAGAGATTGTAAAAGACCCAGAAAAAGACCACATGTGAGATGGATGGATGAAATAAGAAAATGTGCAGGGGTGTTGTGGAGAAGAGAAGCTAAAGATCGGAGAAGATGGATTAAACTTGGAGAGACCTTCATCCTGCAGTGGATTGATAATGGTTGATGATGATGATGATGAAGCTATTTTTAAGGATATTTGTAATTTTAATATGGTCACTGCTATTGTTATTATAAAATATTAATCTTTATTCTTTTCAGTTGCTGAAGAATGACAGTTTGCTGCAAAAGGAAAGACAGCTTTTTGTATATTTTTTTACAAAGCCTAACCAGCTGAAGGATTTATTACAAGATATGAAACACAGAATTGAAGATGCAAAGGATACTCTAAAACATAAAGACACATTATAAATATATTTCATTTAATATATTAGCTTAATACCATTAATCTAGTACCATTTCTGGATTACCAATTTTTCCAGATTAAAAGCAATTCAATACATTTTTTAATCCTACTTTCATTATACAAAATATTCCATATATTGGTGGGAATCTATCACATGTATTAAAAGTAATTGTAATAAATTTGTACATATAAATGTTCATTATATTTATTTTCTTAGAGAAACTAAAAAATGAAAGAATAAAGATTTATTGAACAGTTCGTACTTTTTTAAAATTGTATTTAGGAAAACCAAAACTAATAAAAATAATTAAAAGAATAATTCATGTTAATTATGTCTATTATTTAAATATGATTTTACTTCGATAATATTGTGAAATGTTTGTTTATATTAATTTATTTATTGTATTGTGTTGGGATTTTGTATGCAAATTGTTGCAGTGAAAAAAGTCACCAGTCTTTTTTCCTGCAGTCTGATGTGCCATCTGTGAATCAACGTCATGTAGCAACATAGTTTAATTATTCACAAAAACTTTAAGATGCTAATATGTTTGGAGAATGCTATATAAAATGGGACATCATATTTCGTACTTTAATCCATGATGGAACAAAGCGTTAACATTAAATTTTGCTTTAAATGAAGAAAAACTGATGCCAAAATGCTTGAAATGATTTGTATGATAGTGAAACCATAAGTTGCAAGAATGGTTTAAAGTGATTTGCAAGATTTTGGGATAACAGGAAACGCATTAAAGTGATCGATGAAGGCATGAAACACATTATCACATTTCATGCCACAATTCATGATCCAAGCATGTTAGCACTATAAAATTTTTATGATTAATAACTAAACTTTGTCACTACATAATACTCACATTGATTCTGAGATGCTGTAGCACAGGGGTCCCCAACCCTATGCCCGCGGGCAACATGGCACCCGCAGACCATTTTATGTGTGCCCGCCGCTATCCTAACATGATAAAAATTATTTATCTGATACAAATAAATTTAATTTTTAAAATTTCTTATAAATTATTGTATTATATTGTAATCAAATTGTAGGACATACTATATTTTAGAGCGTAAATAAATATTTTTTTGTACATTGTGTATTATTAACAATATCCAACTATAAATTTAGATTGAAAAAATAAATGGTGCCCGCCACCTGGCTGGTATTATAGAATGTGCTCTTAAGTGCAAAAAGGTTGGGGACCCCTGCTGTAGCAGATAACATGGGGACATAACTAATTACCTTTTCACTGGGATGTAGTATATATATACTTTTAAGTAAATTGCTAAAATAATAAAATCTGGTGATTTTGAAATTTCAAGGTATTGTTTGGTAAAAGTTGCCAAACTATAAAAAACCTGACTATGGGTATTCTTTTGGTATGTATTAAATAAGTAAACATTCATTGGTACCTATTTAGAAAAGTCAACTAATTTATATTCAAAGTAAAACTAACTAGAGGAAACAATTAACTATCATAAAATGGGAATAACTGTATGATTTGAGTTTTTTTAAAAATTATATTTAAGCAAATAAATAATACTTAAATGCATTGTTTTACATTAATTTAACATTATATCATACACAAAAAAGCCTGGATAAGAGATAAACTGCTAGACACATGTAAGTAATAAAGATCTACAATCCAGATAACTAATTCCATTGGTTGTGTAATGATGCCTTGTTTTTATCTTAATAAATCTTGCTGTTTTTGCTTTCAGCTTATGATTGTTTGTTAGATAGCTCTGATAACAAACTTATTCTGTATTTCTATTTGAGTATAGCATCTAACGTACTAGTATTAAATTTATGCTGTAATTACATTATTTTTGTTACAAAGTTAATCTTCTTGAAGATCTATTATAGTAGGAAAATCTCTTAGCATCACAATACATGGTTATAAGATAAGTTGTTAGTCATTTAAAAATTTATAAATAAATCTAATCTCACTCTGTCATTGACAGAAAAGGATTATTTAATATTAAAGATTATACAATATTTATTTATTAGTAAAATTGTCTTATTTTTTTATAAATGATGTGATAACTAATATGTAATAATTACGTTTTTAAAACTCTATTTTAAGATGAAGTGATTATACTGGAGAGTGCGTTTTAAAGTCATTTATGCATTTTTTTGGGAGTTTGCATATTTTTTCTTAGTTTCTGCTTTGCAAAATGATTTATTTTACAATCTTCCAGATGTGGAAGTTTCCGAATACACGAAACAATAAGGAATCAAGTTATGACATTGATGAGGAAATCGAAAAAGAAATTATTTGTAATCTGGAACTATAAATGCGGCATTAAATGACTATTTTCATTTACTAAAAGATCACAATTTTAAAAATTCATTGATTTGACATCAAATAGCTTCATAAAAGTTTAAATTTCAATGGAAGTTTCATTAAATCAGTTTTGGAATAACTTAAAAGAGGAATGTACAGATTTTTTCCCCCCATATGTCATAGCATTGGCCGGGAGACGAACCCGCAACATCCGTCTGCAAAACTGCTTGCTTGAAAGGCGGCTGTGCTGACCTCTGCTAACAACGCTTGACGAGGAATGCACAGATTTGTTCAAAAAGCAATGGATAATATATTGCCATTTTGTACCTCATTTGGATGAAACTTTATTACTGCTTTTCATATCCTGCGTGGTTTGCTGTCGTTGTAGAGTGCTTGACTTGGGATTAGAAGTTTCCAGGATCGTTTTTGGTACTTGAAATGGCACTCAAACTTCTTACGAACTCCCGAGCAATAGTCGTATGCATTTTTTTATTGCTTTTCTTTACAACAATAATGGATGCCATTCCTGATATTAGAATTTGGCTATTTATAATTCAAGGAAATTTTGAAGAAATATTGAAAGAAAAGAAGTTTATTTCTACATATTATTCATTAGTTTAAATTAATATTCACTTTTTCATATACATATAAATTGTAACTGTATACGAAGAAGTAGATATTGGTTGTCTTCAGTGTTTGACTTCAAATATTATGAATCGTGAAGGTTCAATATTCGTCTTGCTCTGATTATATGCCATATGTAATGGAACATGAGAAAGGGATGAACATTAGAGAAAAATAAATAAATAAATATTTACACTATATTCACAATGTAACAGAATTAAAAACGTCCTTATATGATTGGTTTTTATTCAGACCATTCAACAACCTATTGAGCCACTGTTGTATTAGTTATATGAAAAATACATTACTCTCCAATTATATGTCACTGAAAAAGTTAAATTAATAAATCGTCTCTCAACCAATCGGTTTTATAATAATATATGATGGCTTGAATTTATTATTGATGATGATATATGGTCATCACCTGTAATCTTGATCTAAGACTATAACCATTCCATAATTAATGTGCCCTGACTTTATGCTTATTGTTTTTCCCATAAGACTAGTTTTATTAACAATGCCAACTAATTACCATTATGCTAAACATATAACGTAATATATGAGTGATGCACACATCAAGTAAGATTTTACATTTCAAATAGTGCGTAAAATTGTGAATAAAGAAATGCAAAAGTTTTTTTCAGTTTGTTATTTATATATATAGAAATTTAAAAAAAAAAAATATTTTTTTTGTTTTATTATTTATATATTGTTATTTTATATATAGACATTTTTTTTTTAAAAAAGTTATTTTGGTCATTAATTTTTAGTAAATTTGTTATTAAAAGATTTTTTTAAATTTAAGAAATACATATTTACTTTTAAGAAAAAATATAATGTTCGAAAAATATGTAAAATAAAGAATATGGATTGCATTTGTATTCCACAATGTATATATAATAGGAAGAAAGAAATTAGGCATGCTGTGGTAGAGTGTACTATATGTGATGAGGTTTATCACTTGAAATGTTTAAATAAGACTAGGAAGGATGTAATAGGTTTATGGTTATATAGTCAGTGTGTAAATATGATAAGAGGTGAGAAAGGGTTTTCAAAGTGTAGATAATCGAAAGACAGTAGAAAGGGTGCATAATGTAGTTAAGGAAGATAGGTTAGAGTATGGTTTTAGTGGAGTGTTAGGAAATATGGGTGGAGAAAGCAATAGCGCAATGGAGATGATTAGTCAAAGAATAAATAAGATAGAGAAAGAATTGAAGGATGTAGAAGAAAATTAAAATCATTAGAGATAAAATGTGAGGAGATAAAGGAATTATTGAGTAGGAATGATAAGGAAGAAATAGATAAGGAGGACCAGAAGGTATTAGAAAATGTTATGGATGAAATAGATAAAGTAGATTATGAGACAGTATTGATAGGAGATTCACTACTTAGGGAATGTGGGGATATAATTGCAAGGGAAAATAAAAGCAGGTATGTAAGAGTATGTTTGCCTGGGGCTAGAATTAAGGATGTAGCAGATAAAGTAAAAAAGCAAGGTAGTAGAGATGTGTATGTTACGGTTTGGACTAATAATTTATCAGAATTATCAGAGAGAATAATGGATGAATATATAGATTTGTTTAGGAATTTGACTATGATTAAAGGAAGAGTAGGGATAGTTGGATTATTACCAAGATTTTACAAGAGTTATTTGTTAGATAGGGCATGTTCTATAAATGAGAGATTAAAAAAATTGTGTGAGAGAAATAATGTTATGTTTGTGGATGTGTGGGATTGTTTTATTGGAAAGAGAGAGTTATATAGTAAAGATGGGTTGCATTTAGGAAAATAAGGAAGTGAAGTTTTAGGGAGTTTGATTTATAAAGAATTTTTTTCGGGAAACTTATAAAGCGGGGTGGGTTTTTAAATTGTAATATTATTAAAAAGAATGGATGGAATATAAGAAGTAAGCAAAAGGAATTTGATTTTGATATAAATATGGATATGGAGAAGGAATGGGTTTGTAAAATTAATGGTAAGAAAGTAATTTATAAATGTAATGGAGAAGAAAGAATTAAAAGAATTTATAAAAGAGTAGTTAGGAAAGAAGAAATTGTTAAAATTGGGTTTTTGAATATGCAAGGTGGTAGGAAACCAGAAAAGTGGATGGAATTAAATAAAACAATTGAAAATGAAGAGCTTGAGATATTAGCAGTAGTGGAAACACATTTAAGAGAAGAAGAACCTATTTTGGAACAGTTGGTATGGCAGGGTATAAATAGAAAAGAAAAAGAAAAAAGGGGTGGTGGTATAGGTGTTATATCAAAAAAATATTTAAATATTGTTAAATGTCAAGAACACTTGTGGTTTGAAATAAGGTTGGTAGACAAGAATGGATGGTGGCTATAGTTTATATAGTTACTGGAGATAGTCAAATTATATTGGAGTGGAATAGTAACATATACGAATGTCTAGTTAAGGATATACAAAGTTTTAAAGAAAAGGGAAAGAGAATAATGTTTATAGGGGATATGAATGGACACATTGCAGAAATTGATGATATAGATAATAAAAATGGACAGCTTTTGAAGAAATTTTGTCAGAAAGTGAATTTGAGTATTGGAAATTTATTAAATATTTATGAGGGACAATACACATGGTCTAGAAATAATATATTTCACACAATAGATTATGTATTGGTAGAGAAAGAGAGAATGAATAAAATACGAAAAATTAAAGTGTTTGATAATGAAAAAGTATGCACTAGTGATCATAACTTCATTGTAATAGAAATGGTTAGTAATGTGATGGAGGATAGAAATAAAAGTAGAAATTATAGTGAAAGATGTGGATGGAGAGTGAATGATAAGAATAAGTTGGAAGAGTATAAAATACAAGTTGAAGAAATCATGGAAGATTTTGTAAAAAAGTAGAAAAAGTGATAAATAGGGTTTTAGGTGAGAATATTCAGAAGAATAAAAGTAATAAAAAAATGAGAATTAGTAAAAGTGTAAAAGAGAGGAAAGAAGCAAGTAAAGAATATAAGTGTGCTATTAACAACAACGAAAGTGAAAAAGATATTAATGCTAAATGGGAAAAGTACTTAGAAAAGAAGAAGTTGGCTAAAATAGATAATTATAGAGAATGAAATTGAATCGTAAATTGCTGGAGGATATTAATAAAAGTGGAAGAGATGGGAATAAAATATTTTGGAATTACATTAAAAGGAGAAATGTAGGGGTGGGGAGATATAGTATTACTAAATGATGAGGCAATAGAGTGTAGCTCTAGAGATTTAGAGAGAATCTTAAATAGATTTGTAATGAATATAGAAAATATGTTAGATGTGAAGGATAGAGTGATAGAAAACATGAAGGCATATAGGATAGGGTGGATAGTTGGTGAGTGCTTGAAAGTCTGAGTTCAAATCCCCTATATTTACAATTAAGCTCCATGTTTGTAAAGAGTGCCTGGTTTTTAAATATTTACATATGAAGCTTGTATCCTGCCCATCACTCTTCTATATATTTAAATGGATAAAGTTCTATATATGAGGGTCAGAGTGACTTCAAAGTCAACATGGTGATAATGTTGGCATCAGCATGGGATTTGGGCTTTACATTATCAGATTTTCAATGATATGGATGGCTGAAAAGTTGGAGTAGATTGAAGTCTGTCCACTAAAGTATGAAGATTTGCTATCTTAATATAAAACTGAGTACTGATTATATATATATGTGTGGGAATGATAATCTGGACCAACTGGTGAGTGCTCGTTTAGCATGAAATACAAATATTGGTGATTATTTATCTTTTCTACATGTGTGTGGTCATGTATATCAGTTATATGAGATAGTGTGGATAGTTGGTGGTTGCTTGAAAGTCAGTTCAAATCCCCTATATTTATTATATAAAGATAAATATCCATATACTCATGTACTCTTTATATATATATAAAAGATAGCTTTATATATTTTAAAATCAAATTATTAAGAATTGAAATATTATTTATATTATATGCATACATTCATGTACATCTATATGCCTTTTTGTTTATCTAAGGCCATTTATTAATTATATTGTAATTATGTGAACTTATCCACCTATGATAACATTCTAAATTATAGGAATCATTATCCCCAGATAAAAAGGCAGATTAAAAAATTTAAATTAATTAAATAAAAGTAATTAAAATAAAGAAATAACACCTCAGTTTTTAATTGATGTGATATTCAGGATATAAGAAAATAAACTAAAATATGGAAATATATATGTAACCATTAGAAATCAGTCAGCACTTAGACAATGCCAATATAGATAATAATAATCAACAATCTGCAACTGTTACCAAGGCAACTTTCTTTTAACAATGTTGTATATATATAGAGTAAATTTTATTTAGTGGAATAAAAAAAAAATACGGTAAAATTTATATAGAGTTAAAATGTATAAAAAATGAAAGGAAGAGTGATATTTAAATTACATAATACAATTTAAAATTAGTATAGATAAAGGTTTCAACTTTTAATTAAAAGATAGCTGATATCCCAAAAGGGAAAGGAATGTGGCTGATACAAATTGTAATATTGAAAGCTGATAACGAATTAGAGTAACTATCGTGTTTAATAAAATTAAACAAATAAAAGGATGTGCTTTGTACTAAAATAGATTAATCAAATAGAAGTAATTGATTAAATTAAATCCAAATTCCACATCCAAAAAATTACATGTAAAAATGATACTCCAGAAAAGAAGACGCGAACATGACTATGACTGCGGGGAATATAAAAGAGCAGGCAGAAAACTCGCGGTATCTTTTTCCTTGTGCTGTCTTGATGCTGACGTGCTTTGGACATCTCAGTGTAAAGTGTTCTATGGGTTACTGTTGGGTGCACTTTCATTCACAGCACTTCTCTGCAGCAAGAACCATTGTTGGTGGACTGTGACCCCAGGATCTGTGCTTGGAGGTAATCCAGCCAATTAGAACTGAAACAGATCACACTGATCTTAAATACTGTATTTTATAAACACCCTAAGGGGCTTTTCAAGGGTATAAGCTCAAGTTCAGGGAAAGGCATAGTGAACTTTATTTAGTATATAACCATAGACTTTTGGATCTGAATCATAATCTGTTTTGATACAAGAACTTATTCTTATATTGGTAAAGGCACAGTTTATTTATTCATGTTAAGTTCATAATTATTGTCATATGCTGTTAAATTATTTCGTATTAATGAAAGTGCAATGTTTTAAATTGTTGGTCTATTTACTTAATGTATATTCATGTTTGCTGGTCACACAGCCAGAGCCGGGACACAGCAAACAATAAACATTTTCAGTGGTTAATATTATGTAATACACCAAGATCGATACTTAAAACACTGGTTTATTAATCTCAGATGAAATATTCTCAATCCAAAGTACGAGACAAAAAAATTTTGAAAGAAAAAAAAAAAGGACTTTCGCTTTGCCTCTATTTCTTTTATAGAGATTTGTCCGAAGCACTTTGGAAAGATGAATATTTTTAAATCTGTCATATTACTTTTAAACCTCTATTATCTTGTGCTTTGGATTAAAAAGTATTTTATTTAATTAATAAATGAGTAGTTTGAGTATTAATTTTGATGTATATAATATTAATCACCACAAATGTTAATACGTACATATTTCATTATTTGAAGCGTTATTGATAAGATGTAAAGTGAAAAAATTTACAAATGTCAATTGAAATAATATAAATCAATTTAAAATGTAGCTTTAAAAGTAAAATAATCGATTAAAAAATATTTGTGCATTCTTTCCAAAGTGCTTCAGATAAGCCTTTATAAAAGAAATTGATGTAAGGAGAGAAGACAGCTCATTCTTTTCTTTAAAAATGTTTTGTCTTGTGCTTTGGATTGAGAGCATCTTATTTATTTAATAAGCCAGTAGATTAAGTGTTAATCTCAATGTATTACATAATACTGATTACTGGGACTGTTTATATATATTGCCATGACAATTTATGTATGGTTTTAAAAAAAATGAATATAAAAATTATTATGCACTTTAAAATGTCTACTATTTATTTTAAATTATTAATATATTGATAAATTAAAAGCAAAATAATTGTAAAAAAATGGAATGTTTATTTCTTTGTTATTATAAAATAATAATTGAAAATAAAATTGACTGTTGCCAGAGAAGGAAGTAAAAAGCCCCAGAATATCACCTGCTTTTCAAAATTGGAAGAGTTCAATTAAGTTCTTTTTTGTACTGCTTATAAAAATTCAAGCCAGTAAAATAATTTTGATTTTCACATGGGTATACAATGAAAATAATGGGGTAAAATATTAAGAGAGTTTCACTCTCATCTTTATAGAAATGTAGTTTAAATCATGGAGTGGCAAATGCATTACCATTGAACGATGCTTCGATATACCTGCCAATACTGTAACCTATTATAACTCATCTATTTAATAGTATAAAGAAATTCAGCAGACAACTAAGTGGTATAAAAATAAATTATCCAAGAAGAGGATGTATATGTTTGGCATATTGAATTCCCTCAATTATAAGGCACAACAATTATAAAGGAAGAGATTTACAGAAACATTGTCAAGTAAATAATTTATAAATTACATTAAGAAACTATGATTTGAATTTTATATGTTTTATTGTTTACAAAAAGTTGAGCTCAACAGAAATAAAAAAGTAAGATAAACTGCAAGACTTTTCTTAAATAATAATAATTAAAATATTTTCTATTATTTACATTCCCTACTTTATAATTCGAAATTGCTTAGAAAACTTTGCGTGCCAAAATTATACGAGTAAAACAATATTGGCACTATTAACACATAACCTGCAAAGCTACTGTTTACTTTATTACTAAATTTCTCTGCTGAGCGCTTTCGAGAGGCATGATCTCATATTCATAGCTCTGAGAGAAGTAACTGTGATTATATGCAAATTATACAAGGTTAATTGTTCCATTTCTTTGATATCAAGAAGCATGTGTCTTTATGATTGATAGCGTTGCAATCCCTAGTGATGAAGCAGGCCTCTTTCACTTTTCTTTTCACATCATGTCTCTCTTTGCAGCCAGGTTGATCTCTTGTGGTTCACACTGGTGTCCTGCCAGTTTCTGATGAAGTGCAAAGTTGGAATAGCATGATGGATTATATAAAAGTTATATTGTTTTTAGTCTATTGTGTTAAATAAAACTTGTTATAGTTAATAATTGTTTCTCATCTGAATTACAAGTATACCACTTTATATTACATTAGAATATTATAAATGTGGAAAGAGTACTAATTAGAAAATATAGCCAGATCTGCATAAAGATTTGTATTTAATGTAGCCCAATCTAATCATTATCCATAATTATTATTAAATTTGATTAATAAAAAAATTGTACAGTTACTCCACCATATATGTGGTTGCCCGTTTGTGATAGTATTCGCTTAGATCAAGAGTTCCCAAAGTGATCAATATCAAGTCATTGGGGTTGATTTGAACTTTCTAGGGATTGATAGTTTTAATAAAAAAATTTGGGGGCTGACAACAGCAAAAATAGACCCCTTTATGACTGCTATTTGTTTGTTAGTTCAAAATACCTATGATTCCAATAGGTACCTAATTAAGAAGAAAATAATTCAAAAGAACACTTTTTATAAAAACACATTACACAGCAAACTTGCAAATGAAAAGGTTAAAATGTGTCATTAAAAGAACCACACATAAAAATGCATGAAAATACATGTAGCACAAACATGTCTGTGCATTGTCTTATTGAACATATGGACAAACTTGCTCATGGTGGGACGAGCCAATATTCGATATTAGCAGAATCTATCAGCCTTATACGATCATGCTTTCATAAAATATTATAGATTGGTTCGTTTGATGTAACATGTACTTATTTGAGATTTGAACTTTAAATATAATTATTTATTAAGAAGTAGTACTATGAAAAAGAAAACTAATGCTTATTTATTTGATTGAACAAAAATCTTCTGTCTCACGTAAGTATATACCTTTACTGTTTTTTTTCTCACAGGGGCTGTCAAAATTTATTTCTTACAATAACAATATGACTGAACCAAAAAAGAAATGCAGATAGTACAAACAAACATTTACCAATGTGCTTCATATGCAAAAAAGTCTTTAGCAATGATGCTATGAAACCATAAAAATTAGCAGATCACTTGGATAGAATTCATTCTGACAAAAAAGAAAAAGATTTGTCATACTTTCAATAGTTTAAAGATACAATTACAAAAAGAATTACGATAGATGTTTGTTTCATCATCAAAGCAAAATGATGATGAGTTAAGGGCATTGTTTAACATATCCCTACTCATTGCAAAGTCCGGTGAGTTGCATATGTAGAGGAAAAACTGATTCTACCAGTCATCATGGGGCATTGAACACTGTACTCCACAAATCTGCCCAAGATGTTATAAAAAGGGTTCATTTGAGCTATAACACACTTCATAGATGTATTGACAAAATGAGTCACGGTGTGGAAAACTGTTTGTGTAATCATTTACAAAAAAACGTTTTCCCTTCCAATTGCATGAGTCAACATTACCCAGTAATGAGGCTTTATTGCTGGCATATGTTTGTTTTATTCAAAATCAGGAAGTACATGAGCTGCTTTTTGCTAGAACTTTAGAAACTGACGCCAGTCATGAATCAATTTTTTAATTTTATGCAGCTATTTTTCAGGAAAAAAGTGATTCCATTGACAGATATAATAACCGTTGTGACAGATGGAGTATTAACTATGGTTAGTTGTTATTGTGGCTTCATAAATTACCAGAAACAACGCACACCTGAAGTGCTTGTAGTTCACTGCATAATCCATAGGCAACATTTAGTAGCCAAGAACCTTAGTGACAAATTGCATCAAACACTTCAGTTTGTCATAACAGCTGTGAACAAAATTCAAAATGATGCTTTGAACACTAGACTGTTTGCTTGATTATGCGAGGAAAGCAAAGATTTCTATCGATTGGCTCTCCATACCAAAGTCTGCTAGCTTTCAAAAGGTTTATGCTTGGCAACCTTTTTTGCACTTTTTCAATCTGTTTTAGAGTTTTTGGAAGACGAGGATTCCAGTTTCAAAAAAATTAACTTAAAACAGATATTGCTTATTTAACTGACTTATTTGGCAAATTTAATGTTAATTTACAACTGCAAGGAGTCAATTTGATTCCCATCAAAGCAAAATCGATCATATTGGCTTTTGTTGCCAGATTGTTTTTTAAGAAAAAAATTGCAAGATCTGAGCTTTCTCAGCTCCCCAACTTATTTAAGATAGGCACAATCCAAGAAGAAAACATTTTGCTGTATGTCAACCACTTGGAGGGTCTTCATTTAGATTTCAAAACTAGGTTCAAATATATTCTATCATTGGAAATACCAGACTGGATAATAAACCTATACTCTACTAGTGCAGAATCAAATATAATTTTCTAAGATGCGCTGATAACCATCAGTATGAATGAGGATCTCAAGGTACAATTCAAACAGTTGGCTGCAAGAAGATATTCCACTTCTGTACCCAGCTCTATGGACTGTTGTACAAAAGTATTTGCTGGCATTTCCATCTTCATATCTCATGGAGAGAGGCTTCATTGTAGTTTTAAACCTGCTTCAAAACAAATATCGATGAACATGAAGATTTAAGAATGTCACTAATTTAAAACCAGACATCGATAAATTATTGACAGATTACCAGATGTACCCATCTCATTAAATTGTTTTCCAAGCTAATTTATATGCTATTCTAATTTTTATAATTCTGATTAAAATCTTTCATTCTTGTAGTTTTGTTAATGTTTAATTCTGTCTGAATATGTTATTTTTTTCACTTCATTCTTATTTTTAATAAAGTGATTTCAATATTTGTAATAATTTTGAATTTACATATTTATTTTATAAATGTCAAAAATTTAAAAAAACTCTGTTGGTATATATTTTTGCTTTAATTTTCATTAGTGCAGGTTTCAATATTCAATGGTGCACAAGATAATGCCATATTCCGTAGTCCTTTTATCTTTTTCAATCATTAATTACAGGTGATTAAAATGAAGAGTTTGATATCTAGTGAAATATTTAATATCAAGTACTGTACAAATTTATTAACTTGAGTAAGTAAAGTAAACGACTAGGGATTTGACGGTTTTAAAAGATTTTGGTAAAGGGGTCTGCCACTGAAAAAAGTTTGGGAAATCTTGCTCTGAATTAAAATCTTTATATTATTTTATTTTATCAATTATTACTTGTTAGTGGATGATTCTCATTACACTGTGTATATATATATATCTGAATATAAGCTATCTTTACTAAAAATAGTACTGAAAAATTATTTAAGGTAAGAGACCAGATATCTAAAAAAAATCTATAATCTTATTATTTGAAAGTTCACAGGTTAAGCGGGTTTAGTCAAACGTGTGTTAATGTGCATAAAATATCATGATTGTAAGATGAAATTTTCATTATTTAGCGAGGGGAATGGTGTTCCTCTATTAGTGCTAAGACCATCATGCACCTTCAGTTTGGCAACGCTAGCTATTGGGGGACACAGTCAACATTGTGTCGGTTTTATTAGATAGAGTAAATGACTGAAGAGAGCTTGAAAGTCTAGGTTCAAATCCTCTTTAATTACATCTGGCTTAAGTATATATACTATACTTATATTTAAAATATTAAATAATTCTAAAGCAATAAAGAACAAGTAAAGAAAGCAGTCATTACAACTATTACATCTTGTGAATTGTCACATTTTATTACTGATATCTTAAAAGGAAATGAAACAAAATTATTGTTAAAATTATACACAGAATATCTGAATGATAAGATGTATCGGATGATTGAAAGAATATAATATGATATTTAAGAAAGGTCGTAAAGAAAATATTCAAAATTACACCTATCAGTTCTGTACAAAATCGTTACCAAAACAAATACACGTCTATAGTGAACTTTGAATAAGCTGAATTTAAAAGTAATTTTAACTTAATGGATTACACCTAAGCACCGAGAGATTATAGAATAAACCAATAAATATGAGAAACTATTATGCTTTGGATTGGTAGATTATGAATAGACATGTGATTTTATAAACCTTTCTGTAGAGATTAACACTTTGCATTATCAAAATATAGACCTAGAATATTGTCATTCTGCAGAATATTTATCAAAATACAACAATAATGAATAGATTACTTGATAACACTATGAAGATTGATAATAATAAAAGTATACGTTATTTTACAATGAGTATTTTGTGGATTAAAATAAGAACTAATGAAGAAGAATAAATGGAGATTATTCAAGACATAGATTGAGCATATTTTGTGTCTGTTTTTGAAAATAAGGCTTTGCATTTCAATAACTAATAAACATCACATGACCATCACTTCTTATGCTTGCTTATAACTGTTTTAAAACAGGCAAAACTCACTATACATATTGCCACACCCAGCAAGCTAGAGTAATCATTGGATGCAGTGTCCATTGATTACTCTAGCTTGACTGCGTCCATTGATTACTCTAGCTTGCTGTGTGTGGCAGTATGTATAGTGAGTTTTGCCTGTCTTAAAACATTCCAATAACTGTGTCATGAAAGTAGGACTAAGATGAATACTAAAAACATGAATGTTCAATGGATTTTAAACAACTAAAACATCATATGATCACCATTTCCTATTCTAACACAAGCTGTTAAAATAGTAATGTGATGTACTGTAGCTTCTCCTTAAACGAAATCACGAATCTCTTAGCAATTATGCCCAGAGAAATCTGTTAGCCACTTTATTTTCCATTCCCCAGTCTAAGTTTTCCCATATTCTGCTCCATCCCATTTCCACAACATAATCTTTGACAACTCTACAGTCTTTATATCTAAATCCTCCTTATCTTTTCCCAAACCCAGCATAAATATCAATCCACTTTCTGTATAATCACTTTTTTCATAATTGATTCTTCCATAACTTCATTATATGTGCCCTTTCTGTTTTCAAGCATTTACATTCAATTAACAATGCCTAATATTTTCTATTCCTTCCTTACCTAATTTACGGACTAAATCACCCATATTTTTCCATTTACATGTATATTCTCTTGTTGCAAACTATCCATACAGTAGTGCCACCCAGAGCAAATCATAATAATCAATTGAAGATTTATGCATAAAATTCCTATCTAGTATCTACTTATTCAATATCCCCAGACTAATTTCTAGCTTGTGGCTTTCAGCAGTGAGAGCACTGAATTTGAGAGTACTATACCTAGATCCTTGGATCTAATGCAACCCTCCAGCATCCACCTTTTACTTATTTAATTAACTATAAGGCTATGAGCCCTGAATGAAAACGTTTTGAATCCAACATAATTCACTTGTATAGTTATACAGTTATGAACCCAGTTCAGCATTACATTTTGGTGTCTTTGTTTTTTTAATAACCATAGTCACAATCATCCTAGGGAAAGTATTGATATTAAATTACTAAAACATCACATAATCACCATTTAAAACAGGCAAAACTCTCCATACAGTATTGCCACTCGGTGCCAACCAGAGTAATCAATGGATGCCAGAAGGCTTGTGCATAAAATTCCTATCTAGTGATGAAGGCCACAAGCCAAAAACTAGTCTGGGGATATTGGATGAGTAGGCACTAGATAGGGATTTTATGCACAAGCCTTCTGGCATCCATTGTTTACTCTGGTTGGCACTACTGCATGGAGAATTTTGCCTGATTTAATAAGAGTAATGTGCTAGCATAAGAAACAGTGATCATGTGATGTTTAGTGATAATCACAATTTCCTATGCTTATACAAGCTCTTAAAATAATAGCAAACTACAATAGATATTGAAAGGAAATCTTAGTAATCAATGAATACTAAAAAGTTTGTGCTTAAAAGGTGGCTGCTGGAGGATTGTATTAAATCCAAAGACCTAAGTGCAGTTCACAAGTTAGAAACTCATCTGGGGATAATGGATGTGTAGGCACTAGATAGGGATTTTATGAACAAACCTTCCTGCATTCATCGATTACTATGGCTTGCACTGCGTGGCACTTCTATATGAAGTTTGCTGTGTTTAATAGAATTTCTGATAAAGTAAAAAAAATTATCTACAACTTTGATCAGATTTTTAATACTGATGGGTACATAAGGAATGAAATTAATCACAGAATTAAACTTGAATAAAGCACTTTTGGTAGAAAGAACTTGATATTAAAAAGAAATATACCTATGCCTTTGAAGACGTTTTCACCAGTTCTTACTTAACAGATATGAACACTTAACAGAAAAGCAATATAGAAACTTTAGAATACTTATTTTTGTTAAGAATAACAATAACGGATCAAAAGCATAATACTTCGTTGAGAAAGCAAATTGGTGTTACTAATATCATTGAAAGCTTTAAGGTACTGAAATGAATTTGGGTTGGACATATTGTTAAGAGATAATAATAATGAACTAATATCCTACAATAGTGTAAAACATATCACGTGAGATGAACGGATGCAATAAGGATTTTTTTTGGTAAGAAAAGAGGCTATGCATTGGTCAACTTGGAAATTTCATTCTGCAAGGAATCGATGATTGAAAATGACATATGTAAATGAAGTTTCTGCCCGGAAACAGATTAAAGTAATTAATCAATAGGTTACGTGATAACACCTGTTGACCACCAAGAGCGTACAAACAGTTATATCCCTTTAAAATCATTAGGAAGCGTAAATAATTTTAAATAAACTTATAAATACATGCATTGATTTCGAATGATATTTATTTTCTTAAGCACAATATAAAATTTGTGACAATATACTATGGTCAAAATAACTGAAAATTACGGTGCTCAAGAAAGCAAAAGATAAAATGACTGAGAATAAGAATGTTAAATTTCTTTCGTGGTTCTGAAACCGTGTTTATACTACTGTAATAACAATTAGAACGTCGTATTAGAAAGAATGTTTGTTTTCCATAAACAGTATTGCATACTTTTTAAAATAAATATTTATCAAATCCTTAATGAAGACTATTACAAGCGAATTTTATTTTTACGAAACTGCGTTTTTGAATTAAATTCAATAATTGATGCGACCGCCCTCTAACGGGATATTTATGTTATTTTGGAATAGTATTTTATAGTATATTTTGTACAAACACGATGCTCAAAGCTATTATTTTAATAGGTGGACCACAAAAAGGTGAGTTGTGAATTATTTTTAGACTTTGTAATATTTATATTTTAATGTTTTTAATATTTAAATTTCTTTCTGTCCTGAATTGTTTACGTGGAAAGGGGCGGGTTTTGTTTTGCAAGTTAATGCTGAGTGCTTTCATGAAATACTACAATCTGTTGTTAGAAACTTTTTCCGGAAAATCTTTAAAGATAATTTCATCATCTTATTTTTCTACATGAAAATTTGTGCATTTATATAAATATTGTGAATAGAATATTTGAGAGATCAATGTTATGGAATTATATGTTTTTACTTCATAGAAGGAAGTGTGTAAATTATTCTTCGATATTTTAATTCAAAAATCTTTAAAAGTAAATCTTTAATTGAAAGTACGAATAAATTAAAGTCATTAAAATATGCGTGTATTTCTTATCTAGGTTTATTTTTGAAAGAAGGAACTTGTAATAATTTTCCGGCAGTTTGTCAGCTTTTGTTATCAGCCAAATAAACTTCAGCCTTTTATGTTTCCAAATCTTTCTTCGACCCTTTTCTCGTACCTTTACTTGGTAAAATTAGATTATCCTATTTAACTGTCTTTTAATCATTCAGCATTCTTGCAATAAAATATCACCACTTTAGATTATATAAATTTACTGATTTCCAGTGTATTAAAGATGGATATTGAAACTGTATATATATAGCCTTATATATGAGTGGTTCCCATTCACTGTTTATTTAACCACAGATTATGAAGCCAATCACAGTGGAATGGATGTTAAAATAAACTGACTAATGAAATATATAATTATATAATGGATTAAAATTATTAATGAAATTTAAATGTATATAATTTAGAAATTGAAAGAAACAGTTTAAAGTAAAATAAATTATTGCATCAGCAAATAGAGATGTTAGTCTGTAAATAGATTAACTAAAAATTTAATTTAAGATTCATTAAAGAAAAACAATGTTATATAAAATCATTTGTTTATCACCTAAACAATAAAGTAAAATCATATGATGCTCTTAAGAGGCTGTAAACAATGGAAGCATTGTACCGGTCAAATTTTGTACATTCGCGTAACAGAATCTAGAATCCAGACAAAGAGACCAAAGCCGACCAGACTAGGATTGTGATATCCCAAATCCGACCACACTTCAACTCATTTGCCAGTACTCAAGACCTTGTGAATGACCACACTTGAAGTTACATGTAGTATACAATTTTATTTGCGGCCGGCATAGGGCAGGGAGAAACATAAAGACTTCTCACTACCAAATGTTATTACTTAAAATCTAATACTATTTCTAATAAAGTCTTATTAATGCATAGATTTCTAAGTGAAAAGGATCAATAATTAGAATTGGATTGAATAAATGAGATGGAGAAAGACTAGATTAATTTAACGGTATATTTATTACAATAGTAAATCATAAATCAAGCAACACATATATAGAATTATTAGAGAAAAATGCATGCAGGCCTTTGGATAGATAAAGAGATAACAAACTCTCTTCTTAGAACTTAATTTATGGATGTATTTATACGAGCAATAATTAAGGTTTATACCAGATGAGTTTAACTGATTCTCATCCTATGAATTTAATTACAAACAATACATAAATAATCATTACATTATGTCTATCAATAGAGTTATGCCAGCTCCTGTTTAACTTGTAGCTGTAATACATATAAGTAATCATACTAAGCCCTGATTAAACTAATACTTCATTTATTATTACAAATATTATATTATATTAAAGATGAGCGTATAAACCAGATCAAATAACTAGACCGAACCTGACTTTCGAGAGAATTTTCAGATCAATGCTGAAAGTGATATATAAGGAAGTAGAGTTGGCTGCATAAGATTTTACCAATGCGCTATGGCACAGGTAAATGACAATAAGAAAAGTCACTCTGTTGATGGATGAGTAACTCAAGGGTTCTTGCGACAAACGCCGGTACCCTGGGACCTGATCGTTATGCTGCGAATGAAAGGAAAATTTTGTTCAGAAGTGACGGGAGACTTATGTGCTAACCTGGCTTCAACTCAGACTTCGCTACTGCACCACCCTATAAGAGATGTGCTGGCTTCACCGTGGCTCCGTCTTAATATACGTAACATACGTAACAGCAAAACAAGAAAATATTTAATAATTAATGGATCTCATCCGCTATGCAAAGAATATTATATTTCATACTAAGAAATACAAGAACAATAGCATATCACCTCTATCAATCAAAGTCAACCCTTGTGTAGTATGATATTAAATATACGCTACTGACGGGAATATTTATAACATCTTTACTTTAACATGTTCGATTCATTTGGCTACTTTACAATTAATTAATATTTTAAGGAAGGAAAGTATATTTCTCTGGACTTAGGAATAACTTAAATGACAAATATAATTATAACTATCCTCAAGGCTAGTTTAATTCTTAATAAAAAAATATAAATTTAAGCTTGCTAATTGCTAATTGAAATGAGCCACATTTCACATTTTAAATCATAAATTAATAAGAATAATAACGAGTGCATGGCGAGTCGTTATTATCTATAAAAATAAGATTTTGAAACAGCGCGCAGAAAAGTGACGCTATAAAACAATTATGTGAAGATATTTGAATAATATCTTATGAAAAATATATTAAATTTAAGTGCTCGCTGTTTCGAAGCATTGACATATAAAATACACTAAACATTCAAATAAAATAAGCAAAAGAAATATAGACACAACTGCAGTGATATAACTTTAAATTAGAAAATGTTAATTTACTTTTTAAGTGAAAAGAAATTACAAATAGGCAGATCATTATAACTTTTTAGAAATATTACTTTTGATAACAATTTATAGATTATTTTTAATATAAAAACAAATTTAGACCATAGTTTCATTTGGGTTACAATACTTAAGTTACATTTAAATATTTTAAGGAGAGTTAGCTAACTTAGATTTAGATTATAACTTATATAAAAATTACATGGAGATCTGCGGTTTTGAAAATAAACTATACCAGTTATTATTTATCTGGACTGCAAGGGCTTGAGCTGTAGGTCTGGTGAGCTTGACTAGGCGGCTGGTGGCAACATCTTCTTCCTTATTCTGTTAGGCATTGAGTCTTCTAGCAGCATGATAGTTGATACGGCATTGAATGAGAGAAATCCCTGTTCTCCCCACAGAGTAACAGCAAAGAAATGCCCGTTTTTAGCCAGACATTTTAGAAATTACAACTAATGTGGATTTTGGCTGCAAGTGCTTTCGTAAAATGGCTATTGGCTATTCTGGGTTTAAAATATAGGGTATTTATATGTTTTGCCCTAAACGCACTTACATTAAGGAAGTCTATATTACCTCAGAACCCATAAACTGAAGAATTTGCTTTACCAATACAAGATTACATAAAATTTAACTTTAATCTATTGCAGGGAGGTGCTATAGTGCTATCAAAATAGTGCTGGACCAATGCTTATTCTGTATGGCTTTCTGTTGCAAGCATTTTTACTTTCCATTAGTTAGATTTTAAAAGATGATTTTTTTTATTATTTTTACCTACGGCAGGTACGGCAGTTAAAGTAAATTTTTGTTTACAACAAATCTGTTTTAATTACTTGACCAACCCTTTTTTATTTTAAGTACTAAATAAGAAACTCTTTTAAAACATATTTAAAAAAAATCTTTTAACTTATTTTTTTTTAAGAACAACTTTTAAACATTTTAATTACACTTTCAATATTGTAAATCGTATCACCCCTATATACATTATATATAGGGCAGATTATATATCCACATACGAATTTATAATAACAAAATTATTAATAAATTGACTTTTAACATTATATAATAAAGATTTTCTCAAAATATTCAGCGATAGAAATATACTAAAATTTGATTAATCCTGTCTAATTATAGTATTGGTTCACATATAAATATATAATGCTATTTAGACAGACATGGTACTGGGTTACAACTTAATTTTAAGAGTGTTAACATTAAAAATAAGGTTCAAACTTTGCATAGCTGAGTGGGCCATTAGGTTGATGGTGAAACAATAAGGACTTGGAAGGTTATCGTTTCGACATTGATAGATTTCAATTAATTAATTAATGTAAAAAAAGAGTTAATAGGTATAAATACTAAAGTTTTGCTCTATTCTGGAATCATTATCTTGTTCTAAAATCTTGACCGATACATAAATCTCTGTAAAAGCCATGTCTGAGTAGAGAAGTTTTATCTCCGCCCTCCCACATTGTCCGTCCTCAGAGGGAGTCCTAGAGATGAAGTCCAGCAGAAGACTGAAGAATCATGCCTGATAATTGTCTACCTTTACTGCCAGAAAGAAAGATCTATTTAAATGTAAACATGAGTACAGATGTCCTTGATGTAGACCGTAATAGCTGTCAAGAGCCTCTAAAACGAACTCTTAATTTGCCACCCTTATAAGCACTTCTTAGTTACTGGTAATTTTTATCTTTGTCAATTTTTTTATTGTTCTGGGTAATATGTATCAACTAATTTTACCTTACGTATATTTAAAAAATTAATGTATGTATTTTAACGGTCAACTAGCTCTGTTTCTTTTTCTTGTTACATATATATTGACATATCACTAACATACATACAAAATCAACAAGATTTGTTATTTATTATTTCATTGGTAATGTGGAATAGATATATTGTACCGCTATTGAATAGTGGTACATGTCTGTAATTTTATTAAAAATTACAGATAAAAATAAATTATAAGTGGCTTAATTTAAAGATTTTTTTTTAAACAAAAAATAAAAAAATACTGCATCATAGTTTTCTCTTAGAATAAAATTTCTTAGTAGGAGGGGGGAGAAATTTATATGACAGAACTAAAGAAAGGTTACATTTTTTTCTCTCTCTCTTTTTAAAGAAAAGGGCTTTTATAAAGTGAAAATTAAATAAATATATAAAATTTAGAATAAAATTAATCTGTAAAAAATTGTAAAAAAAAAAAAAACTTTATATGTAATTATTTTATTATATTTTGATTAATAATAGAATCAAAATTAATAGTTGTATTAACCCTTTTCCCGCGCTCGACGAGACTCCTCGTCGACATCTAAAATCACTCTAACTTAGTTCGTTTTTATACGATAAAATTCGTTAAATACGTATTTAATTCGTTTTTAAAAGTTCTGTACGATGGTGACATCTTCCGATTTATTTTAGAAGTAAAAAATAAAAAAAAACGCATTTTAAACCTAAACAAAGAAGGAACATTATTTGTGATTGGTTCTTAGCATCTCTCAGCCGAAAAGACATTCTGATTGGCTGGAAAGAACAAAGAAACTGCCTGATCAAGAAAATAAAGAAAAACGCTGAGATTTTCATTTGAATACGATTTAAATTATTATTAAATAATATTTATGGAAATTAAACATAATTTTCAGAGAGAATAATAAAAAAACAAAATTATTTCGAAAAATATTGAAGATTTAAGTAAATATATTGAAGATGTAGTAAAAGAAATATTTACTTTTCTATAACGTAAAAGTCGATCTTTTTGTTTACATTATAACTTTTATGTTGCCGATATAGAATATCTTAGAATAAATAAATAGCAATTTATTTTTGAAAGAACTTTCGTTTTCTTCATGACCTGAAAAATTAATTATATACTTTTTATAAACGTATCTGAGTTGAATTTAATATTATAGACGAATATGTTTTAACAATAGGCTTTGTCTTCAGTTTGTGAGTTGGCCAATTAAAAGATTTGATTTTTATCTCATACAACCAATGATTTAATTAGCGGTTTAAGGGTTAATTAAAAAACAAACTGTAAACTATCTTATCGAGAATGCTTAGATGAATCTGAGCAAGGGATTAAGATAACCAGAAATGGAAAATTAATTAAAAGACATTTCAGGTTAAGATCTAAATTAAAAAATGATGCTAAGAAATTAAAATAATAGAGAAAAGAGTATATAAAGTCGCTCTCTCTATTATTCAGTCTGGTTTGTGATACAGTCTGGTTTTGTGATATATAGTCGGGGCTGCAATTTACTACATTGTTCATCTGTTCAGATTATTATTCAGTTCGGACAAAATGCAGAATCCAAACAACCAGAGATCCAGATATTCGGAACACAGTAATAAGCCGGTCACTCACTGCTGCGATCAGCATTAATGGAGAAGCCGCATAAGCTATGGAGGTGTCCAACAGGGCTTCATGCCCCAAACCTCCGCAAGTCAGCTATTCCACCTGGAACAAATACTGGAAATAAATCATAAAATAGATGCTACCGCTATTCTATCTCTCTTCTCCAATGCTGAATCACAGGATGTAAACAAGCCATGAAGTCATCGATGGAGAATCAAAAAGGTCAACCGGTTGGAAAATACATACAAATGAAAACCTAGGTAAAGATACTTTAAATAACTAAATATATTTTGATCACTGTCTATAGACACTTTATATTTAAATGAATGAACTTTAATTAATGAAGGATTATCATAATTTAGCCTGAGTAATTACTTATATATTTTTTATATGTAAATTTCAATATTATTGTGTTATATTATATACACGTATATTTAAAATAAATATTAATGTTTGCCTTAATTGTTATTTTGTCTATTTTCTCTTTCTCTCTTGTCACTGCATCATCAGTCAATTATTGTATAAAGTACTATATGTGTTAATAAGCATTTATTTATATAGCGCGATGTTTATAATTGTAATACATTAAATATCAGCCTTTTACAGCTATTGTACATGTGCTTTTACGAGTGTTAAATAATAAATGAATACTTTCACTGCCAATACAAGATATAGCATTTAAGAAAGAATAAAATGAATCCACTTATTCTTTCCGAACCCAAATGTTTATAAAAGGCTGATATTTAATGTATTACAATTATAAACATCGCGCCATATAAATAAATGCTTATTTACATATGTTTAAGTTTCATTTGAAAGTGATGTTTAGTAAATTTTAAGAAATTTAGTCGACATCATTCAGTCAGACAACACAAACTGTAATTTAAAGTGAATGATCTATCTTCATGCTTTCTTTGCCAATACTTAAGATTTGCCCATATATAAACATTTGGGTTCGGAAAAAATAAGTGGATTCATTTTATTCTTTCTTAAATGCTATATCTTGTATTGGCAGTGAAAGTATTCATTTATTATTTAACACTCGTAAAAGCACATGTACAATAGCTGTAAAAGGCTGATATTTAATGTATTACAATTATAAACATCGCGCTATATAAACAAATGCTTATTTACATATGTTTAAGTTTCATTTGAAAGTGACGTTTAGTAAATTCTAAGTAATTTCGTCGATGTCATTCAGTCAGACAACGCGAACTGTAATTTAAAGTGAATGATCTATCTTCACGCTTTCTTTGCCAGTACTTAAGGTTTGCCCATATATAAAGTTTTGGGTTCGGAAAGAATAAGTGGATTCATTTTATTCTTTCTTAAATGCTATATCTTGTATTGGCAGTGAAAGTATTCATTTATTATTTAACACTCGTAAAAGCGCATATACAATAGCTGTAAAAGGCTGATATTTTATATGTGTTAAGTAAATATGCTGGACGCTGAGACAGAGTATGAGCTAGTCATGGGATATTTCAAGTGCTGGATTATGGGCCTACCATCCAGGCATGTTAGTTATTTTGTGTAATTAGCTGGCACCTGAGGTTTACCTCTAAACAAATAAAATGCTTTGGATGGTAGGAGTTTGAATCTAGCAGTCGAGGTGGGCCACAGTCGGTAAATGTGATCCTCAGCCTGACTGCGGGTATCACTGATAGCTCTGCTATAGATGGTATTCTCCCCTCTGCTTGAAGGACCGATTCCTTCACATAATATTAAAAATGTAAAATTTAAAATTATGTTAAAAAGGTTAAAAACCTTAGTAAACAACTTCTTTTAAATGGACCCGGTTCAATATATTTAAGTGAGAAGCTTGTTGGTAAAATTTAAATAAGTTAAAACTTTTTATTTTATTTTCCCTCAACCTGCTTTATGAGGTGAAAATCGTTTCTAAATAATTTGTAAAGGTTATTCTGATTTTAAAAGATTTCCACCTATCTTCTCCTGGAGTTGCTTTTTTCATGAAATGTTATTTTAAAAGAGAGAGAGAGAAAGAGAATGCATTGCCATTGAGTTTAACTAAACTCTAGATTCATTTTATAATTACACTAAGAAAGACGTTATGCATCTATTTAATTTTTTGATTTTTTTTAAATAGAAAAGTACCTCGCAATTGTTATGATTATTAAAGAATTCCGTATTGGAAGATACTTTATATAAGCATCTGTTATTTTAATATTTTGTAATAGAGGAGTACAGTGCAATCTTTTTCACATATTTATATATTCAACATTCATCAAATCTATGTGCGATAAATTAGTTAAATAATGATAATTCTTGATTAATTTTGCTACAAATAAAATTCTGGTTTAATACCCGCATATAAGTTAATTAAATGACTTTAAAAGCGAGGTTTTTTTATTATTGTATAATGGATTTTCTAGCATAGTAACATAGGGGGTCATATAACGATGTATTAATGTTAATAAGGCTATAATATTTAGAGTCGTTGACCGTATTCCCAATACTGTGTTACTTGGCAATTGTATCGTGTGTCTACATTCTTTTTATTGCTTTTCTGAATTACTTCATCCAGCCAGCTCATGTATACTGGATATATCAGTTACCTGGAATAGTGAATCCTGTTAAAAGGGCAGCAAGGGGAAATAGACACTAACCTAATCAAAGTCATTTCATTTCTGAACCAGAGTCACCTTAGACGAATGGGTTTCTTTCTCTAATAACCAATTAGAGGTGAAGTAGCTATTCATTAATCAAATTGGCAAAATGATGATTTTAGTATATTTTAGAGACATGCATTTAAATATATATATAATCACTGAATACGACACCTGAATCTTATCCTTTTTCTTTATAATTATGCTTATTGATATATGCTCTATGTATGTTGCTATGCATGTTTATTGTTCAATTTTCATTAGGGTTTAAATATATATATTTACATAATTGAGGCTATGTTTAAGTCATCCTCCAGCTGGTTTAGCTAATTTAAGATATGTTAACTTTACCATGTTCTTGCACCATAGATTAATTTCCGCACTTTCCCTCTACTTAGTCAAATTCATCCCCTTATGTAATAATGTATATCAAATGTTTTGTTTTCTTTAATTTCAAAAATTGTAAGTTGCAATTGAATCTTATGTACGTACGCGGGTACTTTCTCGCTATTTGTAAATAATTCCGTTAAATGAAATATAGACAATCTTATACTAACAATAAACTATAATTTATAATAGTAACCAAGTTGTAGATGTTTATTGTTTTATATGTGTAAACCTGATCATCACATACTAGGATTCCTAAGAGTCTGATCTTCGGACTGCATCAACAAAATTAATTCTTGTGAGGTTAAGGTAGGCACTAGATAGGGATTTTATGTACAAATCTTCTTGCATCCGTTGATTACTCTTGCTTGCATGGAAAGTTTAGCTTCTGCATAAATGTATCTGTTGTATCATGAATATAAGTCGATTAATTTTAATGACGTACATATGAAACCTATTATTTGTAAATAAAATTGACATCTATAGAAATGTAGTTAAACAAGTTTATTTATAAATACAAGTATATATACATACACAATAAAATTAAATGACACAAGGGGTTTATTAATAATGTTTTAATTAAAGTGCAAATTTAACTGATTTAGAACTTGAAAAAAAAAACAATTGTTCAGTGAATGAATATTCCAGATGCTATTCGCAATACATTCATATATATTTCATGTTTTATTCAGACTAATCTTGAAATCTTTTTTTTTTTTCAAGAGTTGTCTTAGGTAATAAGAACTGAATTTTTCATGCACATTTTTATTACATTCATACTATTTTTTTTTAAGTGCTCTGTGCACAGACTGTCCCGAAAGTGCTTGGTGGTAACTTTTGATAATTTTACTTACGTTTAATAGCTTCATTATCTGTGTGCAGAGCACACACATATGTTAATTGATTTCAAACACTAATGAAGTAAAGCCTTAAGTATTTTCTTTAAGATATAATAGTTATTGCCCATGATTCAGGTTCAAATCCAAGTCAAACTTGGACATTTCCCCCTGTAGTTCTAGGATTTTCTTAATAAGTTTAGGATTTTTTCAAATAATCGGTCTAAAGGCAAACCCAGATATTTTTAATGAGAAGTAATGTCTGAAAATGATCTGGTCGGTCAGATAATGGCCACTGCAATGCATGATAATAAAATAATCACACTTATAATGTCATCACACTAGCGAGGAGGCTGTTGTTCATTAAATTGGAAACTTATTATAATAATTAGCATAGATTATATCCAATAAAATCTTTTCATATCTATTTTATTTTATTTTTTCATGAGCTGATTTTTGATTGTAATAGAATATTAATTATTTTTCTTTTACCTTATATCTCCTTTATTCTTAATTAATTTTATAATACAAATATATAATTCTTAACTTTTTTAATCAGTTTTAAAATACTACATTTTATCAATAATTCTGAGCTAACATGCTTAGGTTAAAGAAGTTTAATATTATAAAAATTATGTTTATCTGTGCTAAGCACTTTCGAAGTTCCTGGACATCATATTCATAGCCAAGATCAGACAATAGTAATGAGGAGACATATTCTAATTTATGCAATTTAGTTAGCTGTTAATTGTGTCGCATGTCTTGGCATTTTATTTTGTTTAGATTAATTAGTCCATCTTTTTGAAATGGTGAAACAAGTATCTTTTCTGTTTATTATTTTTTACTTGATCAATCTCACAGTTTCAACTGACCAGCAGAGATCTTCAGAATTAAAATATATAACAGTATATGTGAATAACTCTATTTGTATACTGCATAACTAGTTGGCCGATCAGTCGTAAGTTATAAATGGGAAATGTTCCATTGTTTGTGAATCTATTTTATTTAATATACTCTAATCTGTCGTTGAGATTTTATAGGAAATATCTAAAGTTAGAGTATAAAAATTGAATTTTAAGTACCAAAAATATATGTTGTTTAGTTTAATTGTATAGTCTTATATCCTGTAATGGAATATTATGCTTAGTTATTATAATTACTGAGATGAAAGCAAAGATGTATAAGATTTTAGCATCACAACTGAAATAATTCTTGATGATTTTGGAGGGAATTAATGTATGTCATAACTTTTTACAATTTTAATGAGGTATTTGTGAGATTTGTCACAATATTTTCAGATATTGCCAATCATTTTCACATTTACTATTGTAAAGATCAGATTTAATAAGATATAGTAATTTGTCATCAAATTTCATTAGAGGAATTATTTTTTAAATTCTAAGAGGTCATTGAATGATTGTGCTGTATGTACTGTACCAAAGATATGGGAGACTTTTTTGAAAGTCATGTATATATAAATTAAAAGGCATTACAAATTCCTGTGGAATGATTTTGGTAACTGCTTCTATCTTCTTTCTTTTGTCATCTAAATAGTTTTTTTTGTTCCTAATAAGAGATTTAGAAGTAGTAATAGGAGATCATATATGTAGATGCAATCATAAACTACTGAAAAGTAACAAATTACACTTGGATTTTTTTTTTTTTTATAATTAGAATCCTAAATTGATTATAACATATCTACTTGTTAATTGAGATATTCTCTCTGGGAATTTGCTTAAAGACGTCATATTAAACATCAAAAAGTTTTTATAAGATTTTTTAGTAATTTTGTGTTTAAAAATAAATTGATTTGCATTTAGAATGTATACAAATTAAACATGACTTAAAAACTTAAATCAAGGCAACAAATAATATTAGCAATATAACCAAAAAATCAACAAAATGAAAGCAAATCGCATCATATTGTACAAGTATTTGCATTTTTAATATTTGTATGCGTGTAATTTCCCCATTTGCATATATGTATTGTATATATTGGAATTTAGAAATTTAAAATATATATTGGAAAGTTACATGCCCCAAGAATGGGTCTGAATTTTTAAATAACACTCTTGAAGATATTAGTGTTGATATTGCTGAATTTTAAGTTATCCTTAAAGATTTTTAAATTATTAAAAAGGATACTTGGTATAAATGAGATACATGAAATTAATTAATAAGGCTCTGAGTTCAAAATGAAGTTTGAATACGAAAATCAACATTTGAGCTGCAATCCATGGATCTTGATCTCGAGTCTGTCGCTACACTATTGTATGACAGGAAACAGTTAATATGACACGAAGAAATTTATTATGAAAAAAATTGATATGCAGATTTGACAGTTAACGAATGCTCTCAAAGTATGTATCTCATTATTGCTTATTATTAAATTCCTGTGTAGTTTAAATAGTGTCATTTGCCACCAACCTGTGAATCACGACCAACTAAAGAGTCACGAAATTTTTAAGGAATTCTCAAATTTTGGATAACACTAATTTTTTTTTTTTGACGGAATTTAATTTTTAAAAATAGATATAAATCATATGAAAATAAATTGTTTTAGATGTATTATAACTTTTTTTGTAAGTATACGACTTGTTTCAAAAATTTCATTTCATATCGTAAGTGCGTAGTACTAAAATATTAGGAATTTACTATGATAATTAAAACTACTATTATTTTATTATGAATATCTTTACACACTCATGCCAATAATTTAAGCATCATAAAAACAAGTAATGGATTGCATGAAATTTTTATCCAAGGAATGGGGTTGCAAGCGTGAAAAGCCACTGACCTAGATGACAGTATAAAGTTTTTTTTAACACTTACGTTAAATGCATTATAGGAATCATTTGTTTGTAGTTACTATGAAAAATCTGTTTTTTTTTTTTATCATAATGAACTATTTTAGATTTTTTTTTGTTTTAAAAATAACATGATGACAATTAAATCTGCGTCTGATGAATAATACTAATTGGGAATAACACTTGAGAATATTTTCCTTTAAAATTGTATATTCTGCATTATAAGTTTTGTAGTATCATTTATATCATGAGCCAAAGACTTCTCCGATACCTTTAGAAACTCATCATATCCATTATAAATATACTACTATATGTAAAGTTCCCAAATAATTTTAATGGTGGAAGTAATAAAATATATATCTTAATCAGTAACACGTTTGATTACATAAGAATCCTTATCAAGTGTAAAATAATATGGAAGTTGAATATCAAATGTTTTTCCATAAGCTGTGTATGTCAGTATTTGCTGCTTGTCTATATATTGTATTATTTTTGAATCTATTTATCAATATTGCTTCCTTAATTTCATCGTGTGTTTAAATTTTCAGATTGTTCAAAGAGAAATTTATTATTGCGATGATTAACCATCCATTTCACGTCTGGTCATCCACTTCATTTTTCCTATACACTTTTTTAATGATTTAAATCATATCGTGGTATAACCAAAATAGGTCAATTTCAATCTGGCTCTTTATACCCCATATAAGAGATTAAGTCTAACTTGATCAAGGATTCATTCATTTGTTTGTTTTACTTGAACTCTGTGGAATTCTTATAAGTCATCGGTAGGAATAGTTTTTATTTCATTGTCCAATTTTCCCATCCTCAGAAAATAAAAGGAAATACTATAGCTTGAACAATTCTGAGCTCTATTTTTGAATATGTCTCTTCATCAAAAAATCTTTTCCAGATTGTACGCTACCTAGAGTTAGTTTTCTATAAATCTTAAGATTATGTGATATTCTTTATTGATAAATGATCCAATGAGGCAAACAATATCAACCATTTCTATGCTATCATCATAAATTTTGAAACCAACCATCTGCTGATCTTGTTATAATGTCTTTTTCATATTTATTTATAATCCCATCTTTACAACAAAGATTCTCTGTTGCCTAATGTAAGTCTTCTGTTGTTTTGCATCCATGTGTGGTATCATCAGCATATTTAAGGTTGTCTTTATTTCATTAAACTTGAAATGAGATTTATCTTTGTTTATTGTAGTTTTTTCCATTAGATATTCATTATATAAGTTGAATAAGTATGATGATAATGTGTACCTTTATCTATTTTTTTTTGCTAATGTGAAATCATTCTGCATTGGCAACTGAATCAAAGATTTATTATAGTCAATAAATTACATATAAACTTCATCCAAGATGGTGTCTTTAGTTCCTCAGTCTTTTCTGAAATCAGTTTATGTAGCAAACAATGGCTCTTGTTTGCATGATATGTAAGAAATGTAGTATGATAGTTTTCCTACTTTCGAAACTTTTTTTTTTTGGTATAAGAATAAAATTTGATTTCTTTTAATCTGTAGGGCCAACAAGTTTTCCAAATTAATTGGTGGAATTTGGTCAATTTTTTTTAATGATTTTTCTTCTCACATATAGTGTCATAAATTCTGGGAGCCTTGGTTTTTAGCAAATGATCTCAATATTATTATGACACAGTCTTGCATTACTGAAAATTCCTTGATCTAGGGTATATACTTTTTTAGAATGTCTTAGTGATTTGTGATACAGTTCTTGTATATATTTCTTTCACCTTTGTTCAATCTCTATTACTTCACTTATAAACTATGCATAAAGTATTTTCTGTATTTGAGAATTTAAACATGTTTTCAAATATTTTCCTAAATTGACTTAAAAAGTAGACTAAAGGCTGAAAAATGAGAACACTTATTTGTAGCTGTAATTCCATATTTCCTAAAAGATAGCTCTTGTTTTACAAGTTTGTTACCATTTTCAGAGTCTTTTCAAATAATGTTTTAGAATATCTTACCTTTTCTGGATGATCTTTGAAATTTCCTATATAATTTTCTTAAGGCTTTATATAACTTTTAAATTTATTTTCTTTGCAAATGGTATTTTATCTTTAGATATCTGTTTTGATTTTTGTAATTGTTTCATCTTTTTTAAAATTTTTCTCACATTTTTCTCTAATTCATTATCCATATCCATTATATAAGATAAAATGGATGCCTGAAGGAAGCTTTGAAGACTGTATTCAAATCCACTCTAATTATAACCAAAACTTTAAATCATTTTGTAATGCTACAGCAAATAGAAGGTATGTCTTTTAGGACATTGGAGAAACTTATAATTCTTTTTCAGCGTTATTTAAAGATTCTTTATGATTAATTCTTGATCTGCATCATTTCCTGTTAAAACGTCTTCTATCATTGGGTGTTTAGAATATAATCAGTTTGTTTCCTATAAACTCTGAATAATGATGCCCATATATTCTCTTGTTTTAGTTTTGATTTTAAATTGTATTGATTAATGGCATTTCCTTCATTTTCTGTTTTTAATTTTGATGTTCTTATCACGATCACTAATGGTATATCCTGTCTACATGAAATTCTGTCATGACCTGGAAATAAAAACTTATTATTTTATGTGCAAGTTAATAGAACTATTCTTGTATCATGAGTGACTAAAAAATTGACTTAATAACTATCGATCATTCGCAGAATCTTACAATAATAATCAATGAAAGTCATTCAGCGTCTTCCTTATTGTCTTTAACATGAATAATAGCCAATATGATTTTCTGATCGAAAATTCCCAAATTTAGTTGCTAACTTTTAAGGTGTTATTATTTTAAGGTACATTTTCATAGTAACCACATCATATCTTCTTTTGTTCATAGTTCATACATTTTAATTTCCAATTATAATTTTTTTGCAGCTTTGGATTCTTTTCTTCTATATTATGATTTTAAAAAATAACTTTCACATTGCTTTTAATCCCTTATACAAGTCTGAGAAATTACCTTTGGATTTTTTTATTTTAATAAATAAACCTCATAATGCCATGTTTCAGACATAGGTTCTGATTCATTCTGACTAAACTTGAGTACTTTCACAGTTGAGATTTTTTTTTCAGATACCCAAACCATAGCCGATTCATCCATTATAGGTTTATAAATGAGTATCTGGCTATTTTTATTTAGAAGGTAAAACAAAGATGGAATTGTTCACAAATTTACCACCTGGTAATGGGAAAGCATGGTAACTTTTGTCCTACAATGAGTTCTTTAAATGTTGTTAAACCTTTACCTCTTTTTATTTTTGCCATAGTATATTGAAAAGTATCATTATCTTTTGCTATGGTTTTCATGATTTCAACGTATAGAGGATTAGTTTTATGGTTACTTTTTTCTGTACAATTTGAAATAAATTTTAGCTCCTCTCTGTTCAGTATGTCATTGGTATTGAAATATTAAAAAGCAAACAAGACAAAGGGAGGGAAAATAAAAGTAAGATAAGAACAAAAATATAAAACTTCTCAATGAAGATTATTAGAGAAGAGCAAGTAAAACAGTAAAGATAGGAAAGATAAAAAAACCTTATGAAGATCATTAGAGAAGAAGGAATGACACTTAGTGTACTATAATATTTAATACAATTCTGTAAAAAATGTTCAAGAAAGACTTGAGCATGCATATGCCAAAAGGGCAATCATTGTCTCATTATTGAAACCAAAGATTCACCTGTACCCTATTCTTAGCAGATTTTCATTTACTTTTGGATACTCTGCCTGGAAGATTACCACAGTTTATTTTTTATTATTTTCATATCTACATTTAAAATAATCTGTTTGGGAAATAGAATGATCACATAAAACCTGTAGTATATCACTCTTATTTCATACAGGTATCTTGCACAAGCCTAGTTTATGATAAGATCTTGATGGTGTATACTGGTTTTGACCACATAATAGGAATTCTAGACTTTACTAATCATCCTTAATTGTAACTTGGGAACATTTACAACACTTGATCATATCATGGAAAATGCAACATTGTATTATGAACAAAATAAAATCTGACATTTTGATCTCTACAACATGCTATATTTATATCAACAGCTGCCATGTAGAACTATGAATTGATGGATATGTACCCCATAATAAAAACATGTAATTACTAAGATATATATTAAAGCTCTTGATTAAAAAAGAAAGATACTTTGAATATAATGGACAATATAAAACCTGACATTTTGATCTCCACAACACACTATATATATCAACAGCTGCCCTGTGGAACTATGAGTCACCGAATACATAGCTCATAATTAATGTAGTTACTAAGATATATGCTAAAGCTCTTGATTCAAAAAGAAATATACTTCGTAAGTCCACCACCACTTTTTAGAACTGAGCAGTGATCTGTATATAAAACATAATGCAAGCATGAAATTACCGGGATATCTACTAAAGACTTTGATTTGAGAAAGAAGAGGAAGACCATGTGCCAGCTATTGAAAATCTAGGGACAGCTACTGTGAAATTATTGGTTGATTCAGGCGACTACTGGTTCACTCATCTTCGCTGCCTGGATGTGGGAATCTTGTGGTAGGGAGAGTTCCCGTGGTCTGAGCCCTAGCCCTCCTCATACAAGGACTGGGAGAGGCAATACTGGGATTGTTACCGACATAGATATTTTCTCTCGGTGGTGGAGGTGACACTGTTCGTGGTGATTTGAAATCTTATAGTACAATATATAAATCAACAATTACCATGGATTGAGACCACAAGTTCATGTGTCGCTGCTCCCTGAGGAGGGGGAGTTGAGGGGACAGGCAGTTCCTGGGGTCTAACTCCCAGGATTATGGAGGTGGTCACTGGGATTTGGGTATGAGGGGATCAGTGCTGGACTGGTTTTTTCCTTCCCTCTGGGGAGTGGGGATGATGGTGTCCTGGCAGTTTTAATCTTTCTGTTCCCATAGATGAATCAATGTACACGTAGTAAAATCATGAGTTAAACTTTGTATAACACATGATGTAAGCATGTAAATTCAAAGATTTAAACCTAAACAATAAAACTCTTGATAATTTTAATTATTGAAGATAAACTTCTTTTAAAGATATTTCAATCTGGGGTACAGACCTGATTAGTGAATTAAAAGAATGAATTTTCTCTCTAAGGAAAAAAGATGGCTCTTAGTTGTATCGACACTTAATATTACACAATATAGCCTAGTAAAAAGTTGACGGTAAGTGACTGGTTTTCTTCCCAAACTTTCTGCAGCACCATTTCTGAACCAATGCATGTGTTATGTAATGACATAATTTAGCTATTTACCACAAAAATTTTAAGATGCTTGCATGTCTGGGTCACATGTTACAACATGAAATATGTTAGTATGTTTTGTATCTTAATCCACGATGGAACAACACACATTAAATTTTGTTTTAAATTGGGAAAATTGTTAATGAAATGTTTGAAATTATTCAAACTGAATATGGCCATGAAGCCATAAGTCACAAAAATATTGCAAGAGTCCATAGTGGCAGGAAGAAAATTAAACATGATCTATGAAGGTATGAAAAACGCTCACACATCTTGTCATACTCATGATCCAGATATAGTAGCTCTTCAAAATTTATGTGGTGAATAACTAAATTATATTACTACTTGACACATGCATTGATTCAGAGATGGCCCCACAGTCTACTTAGAAAAAGAACCAGTCACCTTTTCACTGGGATACTATATAAGATGTAGAATTAGGCTCCAGTTATTTTTAAATGATCACCATTTCCTATGCTTGCTCATAACTGTTATTAAAACAGGCAAAACTCTCCATACAGCAGTACCACCCAGTAGCCAGAGCAATCAATGGATGCCAGAAGGCTTGTGCATAAAATCCCTATCTAGTGCCTACTCATCCAATATCCCCAGACTAGTTTCTGGCTTTCTTGCACTGGGTGGTGCTGCTGTATGGAGAGTTTTGTCTTAATTTATTTTAAAATGTTTTAATTTTATTGGATAAAATATACTTAACATTGTTGAACTCATTGAAATTAAATTCTGTATTTCATCCATTCGCTTTCAAACATTTTATCAATAAACTGTAGAAATAATCATCTTAGTTAGCACAACTGAAATAATATTAATTTTTTAATCTTTTTTATATTATTAGAAAAGTTAAAAATATTTATTTTATACTGTATTTAAAAGATTTTTACCAATTTATTGACTTAAGATTATTATAATTGGAGATATTATTTCTAAATTCAATCTTCCAATGTATTTTTGGCTTTTGTCTTACTCTGAATATGTAGTTTTTATTATTACTGATCTTCACTCTATAGTAAAACAATATGCTTTTCTGATCGACCACAGCCATACACATCTTCTTCCACCCTTTATTTGTATGCCTTTTATAATCTAACAGTGATTGGTTGTTTTTTTCTGACACTTCTCATATTTCTATTATTTTTTTCATTTTTGTCCTTGTTTATAGATTTATAATCAGGAAAATAATGTTCTTGATTTTGGATATCAACATAAAATCCACTGATGAGATCCATCTTTCACATTGAATCTTATCAACTATAGTAAAGGAAATAAATCTTAAAATCCCACAAATTTCCTTACTAGCAAGTGGTATGTTTTAAATTAAATAATAATTTATATGAGAGAATTTCTTTCATTAAGTTCTGGTTAAACTTCAAATAGATGAAGTTACTTAAAAAAAAAATCCAAATATGATAATGAAATTGATCAGGTTTTCTGAGATCATTGAATACAGATAGCGTGCATCTTTTTTGTGGTATCACCAATTTTTTAGTTTATCAGCTATGCCATAGTGCATAAAGATTTTCATTATTATATACAATGTGTCCCAGCAAAAAGATTACTGTTTTTTTTTCTATGCAGTATCATCTCTTAATCAATATATGTGTTACGTAACCACAGGATTAAACCATTCACTACAAATATTTTTAAGATGCTAGCTTATCTCAATTGTAAACTATACTTGAAATGTGTGTTTTGTGGATTGTCATCAGTGCTTGTCCTGCCATCACAAAATCTTGAAAACCATTTAATAATATTTTTATATGTCATTGTTTATGCCCATACACAGTTTGAATCATTTCAAACATTTTACTAGCAATTTAGTCCAATTTAAAACAAAACTTAATGTCAGTGCAGTATTCATTATGGGTTAGGGTCGGAAAGTCATTGTTACATTTCATGACTTGACCCATGATCCGGACATACTAATCTTTAAATTTTTTATAATGAATAGCTAAACTGTTACTATGAAGCATGTTGGTTCAGAGATGGCACTACTGGCAGTTTAGAAAGAAAATCAGTCATTAATCACTGCTTTATTGGAACATACTGTATGTAATTATTTTCATTAAATTTATCCACAAATTGATTTTTGGACGATAAAATGTAAGATGTGTAATGCTTTGCTTTGCATAGTTTAAGGATAAATTGTTAACTTATTAATTGATTTTTATTCATTTCCGAATTCTACTTGTAGATGATCTTATTTTCTTTTATATATATTACTGACTTCTTATTTTTGTTGAACATATTGCTTGCTGTACTTGTTAATGAGGAAATTGGTCAATAATTTTTCATTTTTTATTGTATTTTTACAATATGCTTTGTGTAAAACATTGTAGAAAGTATAATAGGAAGTAAAGATTTATTAATTTATATAATAAACAGTGCAAAAATAATGGAAGTAATAATAAATCATCAAATTCCCTGTTTAAATAATATAATAGAATAAGGCCAGCTGTCTACTCTACTGCCACCTAGTGTGATCTTGAGTAATCAGTAATTACAAGTTGCACAAAAAAATCTATTATTAGTATTTAAATTAATAAAAGCAAAATCCACAAATCTATCTGCGGATGGGGATTTTAAATACTAAAGAATAAGGATTTCATATGCATCTGATATCTTTGATTACTCAAATTTATACTAGATGGCGCTACACTAGAAAATTGGTCATTTTAAAATGGGATTTCATTTTTTAAGAAATTTTTGGAAATGGATTCAAAGGATTAAATAATGAGCAGATATTGTAACAAATTAGATTTTTAAAGAACATAAAAAGTCTTCTATCTAATAGAACAATCAAACTGTCAATTGAATACATAACACCTCTATTTTAAATCTCATTCCCTGTGGTCATTTTAAAATGGGATTTCATTTTTTAAGAAATTTTTGGAAATGGATTCAAAGGATTAAATAATGAGCAGATATTGTAACAAATTAGATTTTTAAAGAACATAAAAAGTCTTCTATCTAATAGAACAATCAAACTGTCAATTGAATACATAACACCTCTATTTTAAATCTCATTCCCTGATTTTTTCCATTTTAATATCCTTATGGTCTTGTTAAGAATTTTTTTCATTTACTGTTTTGAGAATTATAGATAATTTCCACCAAAAAACTTATTTGCTAAACTGGATGCATATTTTCTACAAGCTGTGAAAGAATTTATATCTAAATGACATCATCTGAAGATCTGAGGAACATGATCCTTAGTTTATCAGAAAAGTAGCTCCAGAAACATTATTTCTGGTCCTGTTCATTTCAATCTTTTCAGAAATTAACTTATTTTGATTTACAATATTTAGAGTTTTTTAAAAACCCTTTTTTCTTCTTGATCACAGCTTTTAAAAATCTTATTATTCTGAAATTAATAGTCATTAACACATATTTATGGAGGAAAAACTAAAGTTTATTTAAGCCTATTTGCCGTTTACATCTAAATTTGTGTGTTAAATTGCAATTTTGCAAATATAAATCATTTCAGTATTATATATTTAGTTAAAGTCAAAAACATTTAAATTATCCTTTTTTAAAAAAATTTTTTTTTCAAAAAATTCTATTTCTATATACCTATTATGTATATATTTTATTATATGAATTCTTATTTTATTCTTATTATTTTTAAATCTTAACAACAGGCTTCAGTTCTTGTTTCTTTGATTAGAACTACTTTCCGATCATTGTAATGAACTTTTATTGTAACTTCCATTGTGTCCTACAATTAATATTTATGCTTTGAAAATACATATGGAGAACACTGTTGCTCAGTCTTTTCTCTAAGTAAGACAGGATCATCTACACTCAAGGCGGGTATGTTCCACAAGTTCAGGGCTGGTTGCCATTTAATCTTTAGAATGTAGCATAATATGAGAAATACTTTTCATCTTAAAGAGAAATATTCTGGTAGATTCATTAATATTATAAAAAATTCATTAATATTTATTTTCTGACTAAAAAGAATATTGAAACATTTTATCTTATAGCACTTACTGTGAAAGACAAAATTCTTGTAGCTACTTTTTCGTAAGGATCCCAAATGCACATTAGCTGTTGGTAATTAAGATATCTGATAGTTGTCCTTTTTATTCAAGGTTGTATCTAGTAAGCATTTCCTGTATAAGAACCAGGGGATCAAAGCATTATTTGTATGTATGTTCAGCTCTCTTCCCGAAAGCCAACTGTTTGGCTTTGGTTCATGGTCAGTGATGGTCATCCAAGTTGTCACATTCATTTTTTCATTAAATCATTTACTTTATATTACAATAATATACCTGTAACTTTGTTTGTGACCAAATGAATTTAGAACCGCTTCAGTAAAGTACAAATAATCATTATTGATCATGGATACAGCATTCAAACACTTGACGTTTAACAATTGAGAACTAACTTCAGAATTCAGAGTTATAGCTGATGGAAGCCAAACTTCATTTTATTCATAAAACAATCCATGTAATAAAGTAAATCTTATACAAAAAAAATGCTTGTTATAATAATCTAATATATACTTTTAGCATATTATGATTTTGCTGAACATGTATGGTAATTACAATCTTCCTTTAATTAAAGAAATCAGCCTTTTAATACAATTAAGACACTGACTAAAAATCTTAATGTGAAGATAGATTTCTTTATGATGAAATGTTTTTGTGAGAAAACGTGAATGATTAAAAAAAAAGATTTACTCCAAGACATCAAAAATAAATTGTTTGGTCATGAAATTTATCTAATTTATAAAAATAACAAAGATTTGTTTTTAATTTCCTGTATTAAATCTTTTTTTCTAATCAGATTCATTTGAAACTTAATATTTTGAATAAATATTTTTAAGTTCATTATTATTAGTTATTTTTTTTTTGGTTTAATCTATTTTATCACAAGCATGTGTTTTTATCTGTAAGTAAATAAAAATTAACACTTAAAAATGTCACCTTCTTCAACATGTTTGCCATCTTTGTGAATTTAGATTTTATTGTATGACAATCTTTAAATATCTGACTGCAGGATAAGATCTCTCCAACAGACTCTATTTGCCACAGAGATAGCAGATAGCGTGACTAATTAGGCTTATCAAATTGCTAGATAATAAGAATTTTAGCAGTTTTTATCTTTTTTCTCCTTCCCTAGATGTGAATAGTTAGACAATCATTTTTTGACTAATAGATAGATGGTTAACAGGATTAAATGTACTAATTAATAGGAAAGAAATTTTTTTTATTTCTATTTGAACTCTTTAACTTGGTTAAGTTAGAATTATAAGTTGTAAGAATTGCAGTCTTAATCATTGTACTATGAGATTTTTCAAAATTAAGTATATTTCTCTCCAATTAAAAGACTAAAGTGATGGTTAATGGTTTTCCCAAAAGAAGAAAATAAAGATTGATGATGATGATTTAGAAGTTAACAACTGCAAATACCTTTGTCAGATTATTATATATGGAAATATAATGAATGAAATTAGTCATAGAATTAAACTTGGTTAAAGTGCTTTTGATAGGAATAACTTAATGTTAAAAGAAAATATGCCTTTGCATTTGAAAAAGGTTTTTGATAAATGTGTTTTACCAATTCTTACTTATGGATCTGAGACTTGTATCCTTAATAGAATACCAATACAGAGACTTCAGACCACTCATTGAATTATGGAGAGATGTATATTAGGAATAACAAGATGAGATCAAAAATAAAATACATGGATAAGAGAACAAACAGATGTTACTGATATCATTGAAAGAATTAAAAGACTGAATTGGAGTTGGGATGGACATATTTCTAGGATAATGTAAAAGACCCAGAAAGAGACCATGTGATATGATCAGATGAAATAAAGAAGTTTACTAGTGTGATATGGAGATGCGAGAGTAGAGATTGGAGAAACATAATTAAATTTGAAAAGATTTTCCCAACAATTGGTTAGAAAGAGCTATCTCGATATTCTTAGAAGATAACACGAGGAAGATAGACTATAAAAAGCCTGACCATATGACAGTTAATTAATTTGGTGAATGTTTTTTACTTCATTGTTTCTTTTTGGAGATTCCTTTAGAGGCCTTTGTTTTGCAATATGTTGTTTTACACACCCTTAAAGAGTGTAATGATCAGAATTAGCCCTTCTATCTGTGACACTTATGATCTGGATTTGAATTGTGGACAGATTTAAATTGTAACTTTTTTTTTTTGACTTTTAATCAGGATTAGAAATTTTTTTGCCTAGGTTACCACGCACTTAGCCCATCAGCTATTCATTCAACATTGTAGGAGGTAAAAAAGGATGGAAACATTCAAACCATTACCACATGGCATTGAACAGTCGGGTGAGCAATTCATTCTCTACTGTTCATTTACAATTCGCTGTTTAAATAAAGGCTTTTGCCCTCTGGTAGGCTATTTAAACATTGTTTTATACACACACATTTACGGATTGATGAAATAGTTTTTGTAGTAAGATTTAATTTTGCTAAAAAGACTAAAGGTATTTTTCTTAAATCTCATAATGCTAAAAATTCATAGTAGTTTTGTACTTAAGTCTGTCTCAAAGAAATGTCTGAGAAAAATCAAATACTCCCAGAATGCATGTTTCAATAGATCAAGTGCCATTTTATTAGTTGGGCTAAGAAGATGAATACTTGTTTCGTATAGAAACACCGACACTATATCTGCAATCTAGTTTAAGAGCTGACAAAGATATTAACATGCAAATTTATACTGTATAGGAAAATAGCATTTGTTATTTTTAAAATAAAGAAAAAATAAATCCAAAAGGAAAGTAAATAAATATTAAAAGGAAATGCAATCATATGACTTAATTTAAAAATAACAATTGCAATTTTGAGTGTGTTAATATATAATCTGAATTCTCAAAATAATCTATATAATGTTGTTAGCAAGTACTCATCTTTTTAATAGCAGTTTGCCCCCTGAAACACTAGAATGGGCAAGGAGGATTAGTTTTTCTTATGCAGTAATAGTATTAGAGGATAACTTCGATATAAAACTATTTTGAATTTTTTATCAGAGTAATAAAAAAATCTTTTTTTAAACTACTGTATATATATTTTTGATAGCAAGCATTGATTCCTTGGTTATTTGATTGTTGCTTAGTCCCAATGCCTGTAACCAGAAAGAGTTTGATGATAATGGTCGAACACTTAAAGGCAATTGGAACAAAGCAATAAGCAAACACCTAATGGTTTTCATCTAATTATTAACAAAATTTGCTTTTATAATGCTTGCATTAACCCAACATGCCCATATTTTTTTTGGATAGTTGAAGTTTTAATTAAAAATAAGTTTTTTCAAGCAGCCATTTTATATCAGCCATTTAATTAGTCCTTATCGGATAAGTAAATCGAAATGAGACTATTAGCTAGTGTTTAAGCAGTTCTATCCAATTTAAACACATGGACTTTGTTTTTCTTTTGAAATAAATTGTCAAAATCTAGATATCATTTTTTTTTTTTTTTAATATGAAGAATAATACATTTTACATATTTTGGCTTTTATGGAAAAGCAAAAATTATGGGGATAATTAGAAGTATATTATTAATTGAAGTGTATTCTTATATATTGTAACGGAATAGCGTTACATGGGATTTGAACCCAGGCATATGAGGTTATATTAAAGTATAATCAACTGACGAAATGAATGACAGGAACAAAACTTTTAAAAAAGCGGTCTTGCTTTAATAATAAACGAGAAACAGCCGTTTCTAAAGCATGATCGCAGCTATATAAGAGTACCTGTCAAATTTATTGAAATAAATTTGTAAAAGAGTTTTTTTTATTATTTTGTGTTTGTTTGTTAAGAATAAATCTATAATCATTAGTTGTAGTTTTTTTTTGCATTTTTAATTAATTAAAGAGATAGGAATGATTGAACGCTAGTTTAACTTTTATTAAATCATTTGAATCATTTTGAACAAAAGGGGAAAATGAATGGAAAATGAATAAATTAATTTGCAATATGCTCTGAAATTCCAAGCGATCTAAAATTATTTTAAATAGGGGTAATTAGTAAATGTAAAATTAGAGAAATTGAAACAATAGGCAGGATATGTGCTGGTACGCCTAGATAAAATAAGCCAAATTTAGAAACAGAGGTGAGAAAAAGTGTACACTGCTATTGTACAACTCAGACTTCTGTCTCCAGCGAAACAATACCTGAAAAAAATGGTCAAATTGAGCGAAATTCCAAGGTGGTGTAAACGATCCCAGAAATCATGGAATTGAGTTAACACTCGTTGGACTTATAAGATGAAGGGACTCACAGGTGCATGGGAGTGATTGGGTGAGAAAAATTCAAGGTGTGAGGGCGGGAAGGAAGAGATCAAAAAGGCCGGACAGCACTTTTCAAGGGATTATTGAATTAGACTATTATTGATTATTATTAGACTATTGAAATCTAACAGAGATGCGTTGCTGAACATAAAATTCGCGGCTTGACCGCCGGACCTCCGCGTCCAGCTCCGCTGATTGCTAATAGGATGCTCGTAACACCGGAGAAACTTCACATAAGGACCACACACGCTTTTGAGACCTTGCAAATTGCCGGAATGCTTCGTTAAAGAAGAAACCATCGCTCAGGATCCCATTACAGTCTTTCTACATTCCACAGGTAGCTATCTTTAAATTGTCGTATTCACTTATGCACCAAAATAAAATAACTTTAATAACCAGAACTATTAAAAAACATTAAGCTAAAATGATAAAGTTACTCTTGACCATTAATGAACGATTCGAGAATCTAACCAAATAAGTTTGCCGACAGATTAACATTCTTTAAAATATGTGCGAAGTCACCTTGAAATCTATATTTAATTATCTCGGCTTGCCGATCATATACCTGCATTAATTGTTAGTAAACAGATTAAATAAAACATTTATTTAACTAGTATTTTTTGTTATTAATTGCTTGGAATTTCAACATAAATTTATATAATAGGAATGAGTGCTAGAGCGATCAAATTTGTTTGTATATGAATGAATGCATTTGATAATTTTGGTGTTGGGATTTTATTTTATTTATGCTTATGTTTGTTATGTTCTCTTAGATTAAATTAAGTTTGATTAATTTATTCTGTGGGATATAGGGCGGGCCCTCATATAATAAGTAGTTGATCGTGAGTGAAAGATCACAGATTCGATGTAATTTGAAGGGTAATATTGGCTGTGTTCGTTTCTTGCTTCCGACTGGAGTGATGCACGGGCATGTTTTGTGATATAGTTGAGTGAGCTTATGCACATACGTGGCAGACTCTTATAAAAGTTCTCCTGGCGCCTATTACTTGGATTCAATCCGAATTTACGTATAAAATAAATAAAGCGTACGTGTATATGTGTTTGAAATTATCTTCACAGAACATTATGTAATCCCCCGGACGCAAGAACACAGCAGATTCGTAATAGTGAAGATATTGACAGAGAGGTAGCGCGATCACGCACGCACCACCGGGCGGATACATTTGGCGCGTCAACGTGGCCCGAAACTATTGTTTCAAGTGGTGGGACCGACGTGGATACAGCTGACGTTTCTAACAACGAAAGCAAATCTAAAAGAGAGGGCGCTCGAAATAACAGAATAAATTATCTATTAAAGCGGGGGGAAATTTTCGGAATCACCATAAAATAAAATCATTAAACGTTGCTTAAGGGAGTGGGAAAGGGATTTAGTTCTCTTATTAGCACTAAAATAATCAAGCGTCCGAATATACTTAATAGTTGTAGAAGGCTGTGGAATAGCGGGATTCCGTGGAAGAAAGATCGTATATTAAAAGGAAGCAAATTAAAAAATTAATTTCTATGTTAAAATTAAATGTAAATAATTTAAGCGCAAATAAAAAAAAAATATATACATCGTTAAAAGACGTATTTATATTCTTGCACAAAGGAAGTACTGTAACTGGGATCTTGTTAGGAGTTTTGTGTTTTACTTAAAAAAGAGAAGGGGGCTAAAGAAAGAGGTCAACATAGCGTATATGTATAAGGACGCATATAACCACATAATAGATATAGCCGCACATATAATCGATAGCTGCTGAATAGAAATGGAGGGAACAGAGGGACCTGGGATAGTATGAGCGATAGAAACCAAATTGAAGGAAGGACAGGAGCTGTGGGAATTTTGAAGGGCAAGGAGCATCTAAGAATAGGATAAGACAGTCAGTGGGACCCGCGGAGTAGTAGGTAGCGAGCCGTGGATTACTATAAATTATAAATCAGATAGTAAACAATGGAAGAAAACCCAGATGAAAGCATGTGGGAACAGACGGGGGAGAGTCCAATACAATTTAAAAAACAGGATACGGAGAATGAAGGGGATATTAAAACATTAATAAAGATGATGACGCAAATGATGGCCGAAATGAGGGAAGATAGAGAAGAGCGTAGAAGAGATAGGGAAGAGTTTAAAGAGGAGATAAGGCAATTACTCAGGGGAAAGGAAGTGAAGTCAGAAGAGAACAAAGGGGAAGATAGTAGTTTAGCCAATGTTGAGGAAAAAATAGACCAGAATAGGATGGAGATGGACAAAGTGAAAACAGACCTGAATGATCTAAAGGAAAGGGTAGAGATACTAACGGATAATGTAGAAAAGGGAAATAGGCATCAAGATGCGATGAAGGAAGCTATCAGGCAGACGGAGGAGGCGTGTCATGAAATTAGACAACACCAGGACGAAGTCCGAGAGGCACTGGGAGAGTGGGGACAGAGAATCCAAAGGATTGAAGCAGACCAGGGACATGGGAATGTGGGTAGAAGGATGGAAGAGATGGAGAAGAGATGGGAAAGGCAGATGTCGCAACGGGACACAAGTCGTGTATGGGCGGAGAGACAGATGAAGATAGAAATATTTAGGGCAGGAGAAAACGAAAACCCAATGGACCACCTCGAAAGCGTCAGGAATCTGTTTGGAGAACCAACGGCGAGAGAACCTGACCGAATAAATATTGCAAGCGGGTACCTACAGGGCCCAGCGAGAGACTGGTGGAGGACGCTGGAATTTAAACCCCGGTCATATGAGGAATATAAGGAAGAAGTTTTGCGGTGTTTCTGGAACACAGCACGTCAAGAAGGGACTTATTTTAGAATCACCAGGGAGAAATATGGGGGAAGGCCCAGTGAGACGGCCACTCAGTTTTATTATAGGCAGGTGGCAAGCCTGCAACAATTGCCTGCGTACCATATGACGGAGACGCAGATCATCTCGATAATAAGGCACAATATGCCAACCACCCTCAGACACATGATGCTGGGAAGGGATTGCAAAGGGATCCATGAAATGGGGGAAATGATAGCAAAATTTGAGCAAGAAGAGGGGATAGGAGGGCAGATAGAGAGGTCTAGTAATGAACAACCCAGAAAACGAGTACCACCGGACCGATACTAACCCATAGGACGGAGGGAAAATGAATTGACGACCGTGGATATCACAAAGACAAATGTTTAAAGGAACTCACATGGGAAATAGATGCCACGAACCGGGAATGACCTGTGACATGAATCGGCATATGATATTGGAAATGGAATTAAAAAAAAAAGAAGGAAAAAAAAGGGAAAGGGGGGATGACTAACACCAAGCCTTGGGTGTAACATATAAAACAAACAGGTCAACCGCTCGCAAAGCAGCCTGTAGTGTATAGAGCCAATGTGTTGGTGGATCGACCTGGGAGTACCCTGCAAGACCAGGAGAAGGCTGGCACATGACGCTGGCCCAACCTAAGTGCGGAAAATCACGCAACACATTTCATTAGAGTTCTTGCCAGCTCACTTCCCAAAACTTCGTTATTGCTGGGCGGATCAGACTTTCCAAAATCTTAGATAGAGATTGATCGTATTCTGTATAGGGGACTTCGGAAAGGTCCATCCCCATACCTCCTGTCAGGGATGCACGAAACCCATTGGCCATTGTCGTCAATCGTGGCAGACCCTAGATTACCAGATAGTTTTTTTTTCTCCGTTAATAGTCGTTGTAAAAAGAAGTCTGACCGCAGAGCACCTGATCCAAATTTTAAGGGAAGGCGGAGCCGCAGACAAACAGCCCGGAAAAGCCGCCATAATGGGACCCGTATCGCACAAAAGAAAGGAGGACGTTGGGTCGATTCACTGAACGCTGCACAGAGGAAAAATGATTAAGGGGACTTTCAATGCAAGGGCACTGAAGAGGGCCGAATAACTTGGCTCCTTCTCAGAGCTAAAACCCGCAACCTCGGATTTTACTCTACACCGGGCGGGGAGATATGTAACGGAATAGCGTTACATGGGATTTGAACCCAGGCATATGAGGTTATATTAAACTATAATCAATTGACGAAATGAATGACAGGAACAAAACTTTTAAAAAAGCGGTCTTGCTTTAATAATAAACGAGAAACAGCCGTTTCTAAAGCATGATCGCAGCTATATAAGAGTACCTGTCAAATTTATTGAAATAAATTTGTAAAAGAGTTTTTTTTATTATTTTGTGTTTGTTTGTTAAGAATAAATCTATAATCATTAGTTGTAGTTTTTTTTTGCATTTTTAATTAATTAAAGAGATAGGAATGATTGAACGCTAGTTTAACTTTTATTAAATCATTTGAATCATTTTGAACAAAAGGGGAAAATGAATCGGAAATTGCGTAAATTAATTTGCAATATGTTCTGAAATTCCAAGCGATCTAAAATTATTTTAAATAGGGGTAATTAGTAAATGTAAAATTAGAGAAATTGAAACAATAGGCAGGATATGTGCTGGTACGCCTAGATAAAATAAGCCAAATTTAGAAACAGAGGTGAGAAAAAGTGTACACTGCTATTGTACAACTCAGACTTCTGTCTCCAGCGAAACAATACCTGAAAAAAATGGTCAAATTGAGCGAAATTCCAAGGTGGTGTAAACGATCCCAGAAATCATGGAATTGAGTTAACACTCGATGGACTTATAAGATGAAGGGACTCACAGGTGCATGGGAGTGATTGGGTGAGAAAAATTCAAGGTGTGAGGGCGGGAAGGAAGAGATCAAAAAGGCCGGACAGCACTTTTCAAGGGATTATTGAATTAGACTATTATTGATTATTATTAGACTATTGAAATCTAACAGAGATGCGTTGCTGAACATAAAATTCGCGGCTTGACCGCCGGACCTCCGCGTCCAGCTCCGCTGATTGCTAATAGGATGCTCGTAACACCGGAGAAACTTCACATAAGGACCACACACGCTTTTGAGACCTTGCAAATTGCCGGAATGCTTCGTTAAAGAAGAAACCATCGCTCAGGATCCCATTACAGTCTTTCTACGTTCCACAGGTAGCTATCTTTAAATTGTCGTATTCACTTATGCACCAAAATAAAATAACTTTAATAACCAGAACTATTAAAAAACATTAAGCTAAAATGATAAAGTTACTCTTGACCATTAATGAACGATTCGAGAATCTAACCAAATAAGTTTGCCGACAGATTAACATTCTTTAAAATATGTGCGAAGTCACCTTGAAATCTATATTTAATTATCTCGGCTTGCCGATCATATACCTGCATTAATTGTTAGTAAACAGATTAAATAAAACATTTATTTAACTAGTATTTTTTGTTATTAATTGCTTGGAATTTCAACATAAATTTATATAATAGGAATGAGTGCTAGAGCGATCAAATTTGTTTGTATATGAATGAATGCATTTGATATTTTTGGTGTTGGGATTTTATTTTATTTATGCTTATGTTTGTTATGTTCTCTTAGATTAAATTAAGTTTGATTAATTTATTCTGTGGGATATAGGGCGGGCCCTCATATAATAAGTAGTTGATCGTGAGTGAAAGATCACAGATTCGATGTAATTTGAAGGGTAATATTGGCTGTGTTCGTTTCTTGCTTCCGACTGGAGTGATGCACGGGCATGTTTTGTGATATAGTTGAGTGAGCTTATGCACATACGTGGCGGACTCTTATAAAAGTTCTCCTGGCGCCTATTACTTGGATTCAATCCGAATTTACGTATAAAATAAATAAAGCGTACGTGTATATGTGTTTGAAATTATCTTCACAGAACATTATGTAATCCCCCGGACGCAAGAACACAGCAGATTCGTAATAGTGAAGATATTGACAGAGAGGTAGCGCGATACACGCACGCACCACCGGGCGGATA